>CAUYUJ010014374.1:160000-235000 GCA_963575745.1 Prorocentrum cordatum | reverse complement strand
TACTACTACTACACCTAATCGCCCTCCTCCTCCCTCTCCCTGGAATCCACGACCCACTCCCCGTCCTCCTCGTTCCCCGTCCCCCCTCGTCTCTCCTCATCATTACTGTCCTGTGCTTGTGGCTACCTGTAGCCATCGAAGTGCTTACTTGTCAAGGACGCACGGGCCGCTGGTAAGAGAGGTGGGATACGCGCACGATCGAGGAACACCGTACAAGTGCCCCATAACGTCAGGAGCCCAAGCGACACCAACACATCCTTCTCACGTATTGCATTCCGTCAGTAAATATCGTCCTCCTTGTCCATTGTGCTACCCTGATGTTCTTGAGTGTTCCCAGCTGGTCCCGCTACCCACTGATGTCTGCTTGGACTAAGAAGCGGTTGTGCCTAGGTAGCGGCCCCGATTCCTCGGCACCCATTGCTACGAGTACTACGCAGCATCACTGGCAACCTTCGGTGTGACCCCGATGTCTGCAGACACCGAGGCATGTCGAGAGGGCTGCGGAGGCCGCCACAGCCTGCGCATAAACCTTCTAGGCGGTGGCACTGCACGCCGCCAGAGCCGAAGCGCACTCATGTGCCCAGTGGCCTTGGCAGCCGCAACCCTTGGACTTGACAGACCTGCTCCAGCTGCTGCTGCACAACATCAGGAGAAACTCGAGCAGCCCTAACCTTGGGAGCGACATCCTGCCTACCGAGCACGAGCGGAAACGATCTTGGGAAGCTGTGTCTACCCCATCCGACTTAGATTTTGGCGACGCCCCCTCTGGGCGCTTTGGCAGACACATCAACGACATCGTCACAGAGACAAGGGCACTAGACAACTGAAGACCGTTCTGCAAATTCCCGTCAGGCTGGCGGAGATGGACCTGAGACGGCTTGCTGGGCTGCTGCCAGAAAGTTCCGAAACGAGACTCTGTAGTTCCCTTGGTACCCGCACACCGATGGCATAGCAAATGCGCAAATGAAAGGCAGAGCGGGTGATACCGAACTGAGAGTTGTGTTGGCCGTCGCTGGGTGTAAACGTTTGGGGCCGCGAAAGCCCCACGTCAAAATGTCAAGCCCTTAAGCACTTGAGCCAAAATGGCTACGGACCCCTCCTCCTCGCCTTCCCTCCTCGCTCCTCCCCCTCTTCCCTCCCCCTGTTCCCTCGCCCTCTTCCTCATCCTCCTCGTCCTCCTCCTCCTCCTCCTCCTCCTCCTCCTCCTCCTCCTCCCTTTATTCCTCCCTCCTCCCTCCTCCCTCCTCCTCCTCCTCCTCCACCTCATTCGTCCTTCGCCACCTCCTCTTCCTCCTTCCGATGCTCCTCACTCCCCCATCGTCTCCCTTTCTCCCACCCCCCTCGAAGGGCAGGTGGGGTGCCCAAGCTCACCCGCCCCGGCGGTTTGGGCCCGCCCCAGGCTGCCGCGGAGGCCAGCGCGGGCGAGGTGGCCAGGTGGAGGGTGCAGAAGCTCCCCTGGCGGGGCGTCTTCATCCAGAGGGGCCCGAGCACGGGCACCAGCACCTGAGGGACGGTCTTGCCGCGCAAGGCAAGGAGCCAGACGTCCTCGGCGGCAAGCAAGGGGGGGGAAGCACGAAGGAGAAGGCCTTCTCAGAAGGCTCGGAAAGTCCCCCAGCCTTCTGAGAAGTTCTCCGAGCCCTCCCCGAAGACAAACAAAAAAACTTCCCAGAAGGCGCGAGGGCTTCCGAGAAGTCCCGTCGCCTTCTGAGAAGGCCTTCTCCTTCTCACTTACCCCCCTCGCTCGCGGCCGACATCCGGCAGCTCGGAACAAGTCGGGGCCACTGGTTTTGCGCCATTCGGAGAGGGTTCCAGAGATCATGGGACCAATGCCACGACAAAAAACAGCATGTCCTCCAGGATATCGACAATTGAAGAGAACGCGGCGAAAGGTCGTAAACATCGGCCGCGTGGTAACGTATTAGCTTCTGCCTCGCGGCCGATATCCCGAAAAAGAGCTGGCCCCTATGGCAGAATTTGGTCAGGAAAAGCGCACCGCCATCAGCGGCCGGGACCACTCCGGGAAGATGTCCATCGCGATGGACGTCCCGATCTCGCCCGGGTGCAGCAAATTGACGGGGATGCGGGAACCCCGCCGCCTCAGCCGGCGCGCCAATTCCGCGACGAACAGCGCGCCCGCCAGCTTGGACTGCCCGTACGCGTGAAAGGTCGAGTACGGCCTGGCCAGGAACTCGCTGCGCTCCGCGCCGTCCCCGACGGCCACTGCCTCGGTAAGGTCGACGCTGTCGTGCGAGAAGCACAGTGTCGAGCCCACGGCGACTATCCGCGGCCGCTCGCCCCTCGCCTCCGGGGAAGCCGAGAGAAACCGGTACCGCTGCTCCCCGGACCTCTCCCAGGGTGCGTTCTGACCAGAATTTCGAAGGCATCCGGCCATGGCTGCGAGGGCCTCCCAGGAGGCCCCACGAAGGGAAAACGAGGGAATGGTATCGGTATACGGCAGGTTCGTGTCGTGCCGACTTTGGCGTTGGTTCCTGACACCGCGGGAACCGCTCAACCATGAATGATCGGCCACTTCCGAAACGTCAGATCGTTCAACACCGACCAGCTCTGGGTCGACGGCGGCGTTCGACGTTGAACGCCAGCGGCGGGGTCGCCGCCAGTCGACACGACGCGAACCGACCTGAGACAACGCCAGGACGAGGCTAAAATCGGGTGAGGATAAATCGAGACTCTGGGGGATATCTCGGACACCGCGGCCTTCTCAGAGCGTTCTGGAGCGCTCTGGGAGCGGTGCGGACCGCTCTGGAACAGATTTGTCCTCGTCACGTCCTCGTCCTAGCCCCGTCCGACTACCGTAGCGAAGTTAGAACCTTTTCGTCCTCTGAGCCTCGGCCGCGAGCAGGCTGGGAAGCAGGAGCCGGACCAGCTGGAAGTGGCCCAGGTGGTTCGAGGCGAGCGTCATCTCGAGGCCGTCCTCTGGGACGTGGAAGGACATGATAGTACTAAGATGGGCATTGGACAAGAAACCCTGCGATAGGGAACCCAGGGTCTGGAAGCCAGTGGAACACCAATTGAGGCTTGGCCATGGATAGCACCGCCGCCTTCATCAGATAAGGAGTGCCCCAGGGTCTGGAGTCCGTAGCCATTTTGGCTCAAGCCGACGGGGAGGCTCGAGGTGCCTTCCCTCAGGTGCGGGCGCGCGCAAGGCGCGTGGGGGCCCCGCGCGGCGCGGGCCCCAGTGCATGGATGGCTTCCTTTGCGGTGAGCGGCCGCCCTTGCCGCCAGGCTGGGCATGGGCGTGGTGCCTCTGCCCGGTCCAGCTCGCCGCGGCCGGGCCGCCAGTCCCGGCACCGGGATGGTGGCAAGTCGGCGCCCTGGGAGGAGGGCCGCCGCCAAGGGAAGAAGAAGAAGCAGGGCAAGCACCCCAGCTGGCTGCGGCGGAGGCAGGCGGAGCAGCGCCGACGGGAGCAGCAGCAGGAGGCTGCTGCCGGAGCCCTTCGCGGGTGCCGCGCTCCCCCTCGAGGAGGCCCCGCGCACGCCGCGGGGAGGCGGCGCCGCCGGCGCGCCTGGACCCGGCTCCCCGGGCGACGAGCCCTGCGCGAAGCGCAGCTGCGGGTGGACACCGCCACGCGGCCCGGTCGGAGAGCCGGCGCAGCAGGAGCCCAAGGGCGACGGGCGGCGCGAGGCGCGACTCCGGCCGCGAGAGGCGCCGGCCCGAGGCGCCACGGGCGCCTGCGCCGAAGGCCCGGCCCGCGCGGGCGCCACAACAGCTGCTGCCCCCGGCGGGGCCACCGCCCGCCCCGCCAGCGCGGGAACGCAGCACGGCAGACCCCCCCGGGGCGGTGACGACGCGGCGGGCGCCGGCCGCGCGCCTGCGCTCGCGCACGCCCCCGGCGCGCGAGGCGGCGGCACCGACGGCACCGGTCGGCGGCTGCGCCCGGGAGCCAAGCCCAGCGAGCTATTACACCGATTCCGACGCCACGGAGGGGGGGGGTGCTCGGGCCGCCGAGGGGGCCGCGCCAGGGGCTCCCGCGCAGGCGCGGGTGGCAGCCGCAGCGCCGCCGGCAGCGGCAGCGGAGCCAGCGGCACCAGCTCCGAGGGCTCAGGGGGCGGCGGGCGCTCCACCCCAGGGCGCGGCGCCCCCGGCCGGCGCGGAGGAACTCTACGAGATCCTCCGGCTTGCGCGCTGGGGGAGCTCCACAGTGGAGCACCTGGGCGGCGGGACCTACCTGGTCCGGCGCGGGCAAGGCAAGGCCGGCCACGCCTGAGGGCGGCGGGCTGGCGCCACAACGCCCCCCCAGACCAGGCCAGCGAGCCGCCGAGCTCGGACGGCGCTGACAGCGATGGCGCCGACCTCCAGGCGGCGTACGACGCCCTGGACGTCTGGGCCGTCACCAAGCTCGGCTCGGCGCGAGCCTGGGCGGACGCCGACGAAGCGGGCCACGGCGACGCCGCGGAGCCTGCAGGACCCAGCGCGGGGCAGCCGGCCGCTGCCTCACCAGCAACAGGCTCGGCTGCAGCCGCCCCGGGCGCGGCTAGCTCACGCGGCGCCGCGGCGAGCGCTTCCCCCGGCGGGGAGGCGGCCCGCGGCGAGCTGAGCGGCGAGGCGGCGCGCGCGCCAGCTGCGCGACAAGCAGCGGCTGCCCCCCCGCGCCGCGAGCGGACGAGCGGCGAGCGCCCCCCCTGCGGGAGCGGCCCGCGCCGCTGCGGCGGCGGCTGCGGCGAGCTTCGCGGCGAGCGCCCCAGGGGCGGCCCGCGGAGCCGCCGACTCCCCCGAGCCCTGGATGCGTCTTAAAGAAGAAGCGCGCTTCTTTAAAACGGAGCGCGCGTCTTTATGAACGAGACACGCATCGTTTAAAACTTGCTTGCGTCATTATAAAGCAGCACGCGTCATCATAGGCAGCTTTTTTTGAAACAAGACGTGCAGGGCGTTTTTTTTTGTTTGGGCCCAATTGAAACGTGATATCTCCGTCCGCGTTCTAAGATATAACTACATGGAACCCTGAACCCTACCGCGCCAAGGGCATGTAAGTAGGGAACAGGAGTGTACCGAGGGGCGCGCGCCCCTCGGGGCACTCCTGTTCCCTACTTGCAATCCTCTTCCACGCCAGCACCATCATTATGTTCGTTCCTCCTCTGCCTCTTACGTACATGCGGAGTTATGCGGTCATTAAATTGTAAGGACATCTCAAGCGGGAGCACGACCTTTTGAAATTCATCCGTGTTTCGACAGCAGTCCGCGCTACGTTGCGAACATGTCTCAGGCAAAACCTCTCGTCAGGAGGTCCGCCGCCTCGCTGAGGGGCCAGACGGGGGACTGCCACCAAGCATTTCGAGAGAGGGGCAGGCGGGGATCTGCCGCCAGGCATCCTCCAAGAAAAAGCGAGCGTGGGGAAGGGCAGCCGAAACGCCATTCGAATAGCAGAATATCAGACGCAGCAGCTGCAAGGTTGCAAGAACGGGACGGCAGGGCGGTCAAAGGGGCGCCCTCAAGGCATATGTAAAATCAGGGGCGCCCTCGAGGCATATGTAAAATATCTCTGCGATCGCGTACTTAGTACTTCAAGTGAACCCATTTTAGCAATACCATTGGCGCGAGATGGTTCGGGTGAAGGCTCTGTGCGATTTCTTTCATGATCTGTTGAAGGTCCTCATCACTGTAGGTCCAGAAATACCCCGGGTTCAGATGGGTCTGTTTTTCGCACAAATGAACGAATGTGTGAAACTTAGGTGTCATTTTCCAGGCTCGGATGTTCCGCCCCAGAGCTTCCGAAGATAGTTGTCCATATATCTGAACAAACGTGGGCCCCAACATTGATAATTCTCGCTTCACATCGTTAGGCAAGTAGCGATCGTTCGAGTACAGCAGATGGTAGAATCTCGTAAGCAGCTGACACGATGCCAATCTCAACTTATCATGGCGTGTGTTCGTGTTGTGCTGGGTGGCCAAGTGAAGCGCGTACGGCACTAGGCAGCGGGTGGCGGCTGCCTTGGCCTGTGGAGGATGGCAGTGGGGGCGCAAGAGCAGATGAGGAGGAAGAGGAGGAAGATCGATGAAGAGGGGGTGATGAGCAGGGAGGATGAAGAGGAGGAAGAACGATGAAGAACATGGGAGGATGGCGAGGAGGAAGAACGATGAATACGAGTAGGATGACACCCGAATCAGGCCTTCAACTTCGGCCAATCCTTCCCAGTTTTTAGCCTTGCGTATGAGAGGGCACCTTGAATCTTATGCGGGTCAACTTGCGTGGCGTACCACCTCTTCATACATTTTACCAAGCCGTCCAATTGTGCTGATTGGGCTGCGCCCCAAACTCCAGACTGCATAATCTCAATGAATGCGCTCGCCACCAAGTGGCTGGCGATCCCCAAGTCAATCGTGTGAAGGATATCCACCATGATTCCCTCATGCCGCAAAGTTGCCATGGCGAAACACGGGCTAATTGGCTTGCCATTCCGAGCGCATTGGAGAATAAACTCATTGTGATCGATTCCAGCCCACCTCCAAGCTGCAAGATCGTCAGCGCGGGTGTAGCAAAAAGGGCCTGGTGCTAACGTGGCTGCGCACATGAAACAACAGTTCCGTTCATTCCACCTGTTGACGTACAAATAATCAGAATAGAATTCCCCATCACCTCGCATCTGAATGCACGCAAACGTGCGTCCACCGCAGAGAGTGCGTCCTGACTAGGGGTGGCGTTGATCTGAGTTGTACTTTTGATCGGGCATCCGACCATGCAGCAGTGCGTTAAAACTCCAAGCGATGCGATTGATCAATTGCCCAAACATTTTGTTATTCATCTCGCTCTTCCTGAAAACGGTGATCACTTCCCTCGTTACCTCGGTGCTGCCACTCCCAACCAAGCTGTTAAACTGCAGCGTGAAGAGACCTTCTGTCTTTGTAGTTGGGGCGCCGTCTCCATGGAGCCCCAGTGGGATTGTTGACGGCTTGATCGTTGAAGCATTGGCTCGAAATAATGGGGCGTCGCGCATCTTTTCCCAAAACACTGTAGTTTCACCAGGTTGGCCAGCAATCTGACCCTCAAAGATGGAACCGTCACTATTTCTCAATGCTTCGAGCGTGTCAATAGGATCAATAAAAGGATGAAACAATTGATGTCCAACATCGGTGGTCAGTTCAATCCAGCTTGTTCTAGGCGCCGCTCTCGGATAGCCGACGGCCTTCAATACAGCGCGGAAGGCGTGCCGAGGCTGGGCAGAGCCCCCAGCGTATTCTCCGACGCCCTTCGCCCCTTGGGCGCATGCTGCCCTGGCCAACTCGAGAAACAATGGGCTGGTGATGGTGCCTTTTGCCCATTTCTGACGTAGCAAGTCGTTCAAGGGCGTTGGCTCTTCTTCGGCTGGGGCATCGGCGAGCTCGAGCCTCCGCTTGATGCCACTTCGCGGCCGCGAAGCTTCGTCCGAAACGGGCTGGGGGCTCTGGCATTGAAGGCCGAGAAGCTGGCGTATGCCAGGAGACCTGATAGCATTGCAGTCGGGCACAGGGACTGCAGGCGCTGATGCCTGCAATCGCAGGCGAATGCCTTGGCCCTTGGGCGCCATGAGAACGATTGCGCACAAAATCATAACAGGGTTCATGATATCCACGCGATCTGCAACCTTGAGTTTGAGCCAAAGCGGCTACGCACGAGGAGGATGAGGACGAGGCGGAGGGGGTGTCAGGACAGAGAAGGGACCGAATGATATAGTTAGACTGGGCTGTGGAGACGGGTGTGAAAGCCGATCCAGGATGGGGCGCAACGTATTTAGGGCAGGACTTGTAGACGCATGCAGAATGAACACGATGGAGACTGATGGCGGACGGGGGGATCTTTCGGAGAATTGTGACGCCCCTGGTGATGATGCGGACGACGGCACCGATGGCGATTTCACCCGAGCTTCATTGCGAGGATGTCTTGACCAATCTCTGGCGTGTCCGATCGCATCTTGCACGCAATCGAAAACTGGCCTCTCGCTGCTAGAACTGTTGGCGCGGCTGCTTGTCAAGATCCTAGTTTCTCCACTCGTCCTGTTATGTCTTCTCTGTTTCTCGTCCTTGCTCTCCTCCCTCATCCCTCTTATCCTTCATCATCTTGCTCCCTCTTGTTTCTTATTCGCTTATCCCTCATGGTTTTGAGTGCCGCTCCCGCCATCCCCCCCCCCCATCCGTCCCTTCCTCCTCACTCCTCCCCCCCTCTCCTCCCCCCATCCTTTCCCCCTCCCTTCCCTCTGCTCCCTCCTCCCCGTCTCTCCCCTCCCCGATCTGCTGCTACCTCAAGTGCCTAGCGCTGGCATGCGCGGCCTCAGGCCAAGCGACGGTCTAGAGCCTCACCAGGCCATGAACTGGAGAGCCGTTCAAGGACTCAGAAGCGTAGAACGTGTCTACGAGGCCTTTCCCTTCTTCGCAGAGCTCTTAGGTACCAGCTTCTGGTACCACCCCACCATCTCGTTGAAGTGATCGAAGGCGCTGTCGAGGTTCGTTGACACGGCAAGCAAAGTCGGATCGTCAGACGCCTTGTCGACGATTGCCTTCTCGATCTTCTTGTAGGTGGCAGTCAGCTCCGAAACGACCTTGGCCGATTCATCGCGCAGCTCCCCCATGAATTTCTTGCCCTTCGTGTCGACGAAGACCTCCTTCGCAGTGACCAGCACCTTGCTCACGTTGACTGCGACCTTCTTGGGATCCTTCTTCATGGCCTCCAAGGTTGCAGCATGTGGCGAGGTCGCTTTGTCTGCAGCGTCCTTGCTCTGAGCGCCCTCAGTGCCAGGTTCCTTCTTGATGGCGACGTTGGCCGAGCATGGCGACCCAGAAATGCAGGATGCCATGTCCGCGAACCTGTCCGCGGCTTCCTTCTTCTGCTCCTCGGATACCAACTCGAACGTTGTCTGAATGTTGCTCTCGTCGACCGTGGCGTCATCGTCGCGCTCCGAGTCGAGGGTGACCCTGTACTCCCTGTTCCACATGTCGTCCAGCTTTGTGTCTGGATCAGGCCGATGGCGACCTGGGATTGCATCCAATACTCTGGCTTTTTCTTTTGCTTTTGCCTCCCCGAACTCGGTGATCATCTTGGAGAGGGACCACCAGTTCACTTCGGCGCGCTTCAGCTTGGACATCGAAGTCCTCCTCGTCGTCGACTCCTTGCCAGTTCCCTCGGCAAGCTTCTGAGCAAAATAACACTCAAAGAACTCTCTGCGTTTCGAGATCGGCCAGTTGTCGTACACGCCCTTGGTGCCATTCTTCTCCAGGAAGGCTGTCATGTTCGAGCGTTGGCGCTTCGCCTCGGCAGCGCCCTCCAAAGTTTTCACGGCCTTCTGGCGCTCAGCGGGGGTGACGCATGGCACCTCCAAGACCCTCTTCTTGGGCGGCATGGCGAAGATGGGCTCTGCAGGTGGGCCTGAAGTGATCAGACCTGAACCTGAACGGCTGTGAAAAAACAGGGGTGGTAAAAAGACAGGCAAAAGACAGGCAAAAAACAGCCTGTATTTTGTCTGTCTTTGGGTGGTTTTCCGTGTGAATTTACAGGGTTTGGGCGCCCAAAGACAGGCAAAATACAGGCTGTTTTTTTCCCGGCTTTTTCCCGGCTTTTTCCCGGCTTTTTTCTCGTGGGCGCCCTAGGGCCTTCCCCCGTCCTCTCCCCCCCCCTCTCCTCCACTTCCTCCTCGCACTCCCTTCCACCCACCAGTTCTGCTTGTTCTGCCTCTTGTCCACATCCTCGTTGTCATTCTCCCCCCCCCCCTCATTCGCAGCCTGCCCATCTTTTCTCCAAGACGGCCTCCAAGACGGCCTCCAAGACGACCACCAAGCCTCCAAGATGGGTTCCAAGACGGCGCCTCCAAGATGGCCCCCAAGTTGGCCTCGACGGGCCAGCCTACACAACATCCGAGATCGCCTCCGTTTTGGGCCCCAAGACGGCCTCCAATATGGCCAAAGACGGCATATGGCATTGCCCTCGTGAGTTCTCATATCTTGTAGCCTCAACGCGCATGCCTTGCTTCTGAGATTCAGGGGCTGACTATCGTGCCAATCCAATGCTGAGGATCTCATGTATTAGGCAGTGCGATGTGTCTGTTGACGCGCGCTGGTAATGACGACAACAGTGGCGACGTTGATGATGACGTGGGCGTTGCTCAGGATGAACGTGGTGATGATGTTGATGATGTTTTTTTTTTTTCATGCGCTACTTGGGCACCTCGCACCCGCTGCGACGGTTAAAGAGAAAGGCTTATTGATGGCCGCCTGTCTAAGCATGCAGCACCACTGGGAACGATCTGGCGACTGAGAGTGCGAAAGTGCTGCACGTCACGCATCGGAGGCCGACCGCTTCAGAATTTTCTTCGGCGGTTCCTCATCAGGCTCATTGACGGCGTCGATTGTTGCCTTGAGCTCAGCAAACTTCTCTTCGAGGGGCTGGAGCGTGCGCTCCACGAAGTGCTTGAGTGAGAAGCTGCGCTCAGGCTCCGCAGAGTGGGCTTTCTCCATCTCTAGAGAGCTGTAGGCAGTCGCAATCTGCAGGGTGAGGTCCTCAGCGGCGGCGGCCAGCGAGCGAGCGCACTTCGACTTCAGGGCTTCGAAAGTGGACCAACTGGCGATCACAAGGTTCATCGAGACGAACTTTTCGGCAATGGCAGAGACCTCGATCTCGTCCCAGTCATCGGAGCCGCCGCCGCCGTTGTCCTCCAGAGCGTTCGGGTGGGGGCCGCCAGCAGATGCCAGATGGAGAGCCCCTTGGCTGTCATAGTACTCGGACGAGGCGGCCTCGACATCGATCGGGGATTCGAGCTGCGAAGACATTGCAAGCACTCGATCGGCATCAACTCGCCGTGAAGCTGGTTAAGCCCAAATGGCTATGGGATGGGAGATGGGGAGGGGTGCTTTCAGGAAGCGCTGGGATGATTGAACAGTGCGTGGCAGGTGCGATGGCGCGACGGCGACGGCGACGGCGGCCGCGACGGCGATTGCAATGACGACGTCGGCTACGATGGCGGCGGCGACAATGGCGGCGACGGCGACGGTGGCGGCGACGATCGCGAACGCCGTCGCATTAGTGACGATCGTCACTAATGCGACGGCGTTCGCGCTCGTTGCAATGACAACCTTGGGGGCCACTGGCCTTTGCAATGGCCTCGACGCCGAACGAACGTGCAGAGCTTAGCGAGACGCGGTAGTGACGATGATGGTGACGAAGGCTTGGTTAACGCATGCCATGCTAGAGCTCATGGCTCATTTATTGACAGCACTTGCAGTGGTGATTGCAGCGGTGGCGGCGACGAAGTTGGCCGTGACTGTGCTCGCGACGACGACGACGTTGTTGGCAGCGTTATCTTACACGCTCTGAGCTTGCTCCCAGCGAGGCCCCCTCGGAGGACCCATGACGCCTCCAAGAGCCCCCCTCAAGAAGCCTTCAAGAAGCACCCGCGGAGCTCCCAGAACCCCTCAGCCGCCCCCAGAGATGCCCCAAACGCACAACGCAAGATGCAAACAAATGGGCTTCGTGGAAATCTATTCTTTGCTTCTCTGTCCCGCATTCCCGCACCTCGCATGCTCCTCCACCTCCTCCTCCTCCTTCTCCTCCTCCCCCTCCTCAAGGTCAGACTTCGGGGCTGTCTCAAGTGTTGTTTTCTACGATCTCTGAGCTTGTGCTAGTTGCCAGCTCCCCATCGCTGGCGCATGCGGTACCAATGTAAAGATGCATCGCTGGATACTACAGTGCTAGTGCGAGGCTGCCCCATGTATACAAAGAAAAAGCACTAGCGATCAAAAGCCTGACAACTTGCGGGAACTCTGATGCCGAACTGCGCCTAAGCTGCTCGCATCGAGCCGGCCTCGAGGGCCTTGAGGGCCTCAGCGCGGGCCCGATCCCTCTCAGCCGTTTTTGCCGTCCCAGCCGCCGAGGCAGCTTTCTTCGCATCACCGTCAGACATGCCCTCTGCGACCTTCGCGTCGCGAGTGTGGTGCCATATTTTGCTGTGCTCGCGCTTCTTGTGTGCTTTGAACTCTGCATCGGTCATGCTCTCCAAAGACGCGCTGGCAGCTGCTGGCCTCTTCAGAGCAGCAGCCTTCTTCTTGCCCTTCGTGCTGTGCTTGCCGCCCTTGCCCTTCTTCTTGGTCGCGGCCTTGGCCTTGGGCTTCGCCGCAGCCGCCGCCTTCTGCTTGTTGAGAGCCCTCCAGTCGCGGTCGCTCGGTGGAGTGAACGGCGCCAGCGCGAGAGCTTGGATCTCCGCCGACGCCAACGGAGACGAGGCTGGCACTTGTGGTTCGGGGGCCGTAAGTGGTTGAGCATCTTCTGCTGGGTCCCCCGCCTGGAGGAGCTTCAGAAGGTCGGGGTCGGCACTGGTCAGGAGCTCGTCTGCGTCGAACTCACCATCGTCATCTGAGTCCCAGATCTCGACGATGTCGGTGACAGCCTTCACGGGCGACATCACGACAATGTCCTCGTCGGCGCGGGCCTCGTCCTCCTGCAGGGTGATCATGTCGAGCACCGACGAGAAAGATTCTGCATAGCCTGTCGGAATCGGCCTAGTCTTACTTTTCTGGAAATGGAGTTGGCTGATCAGCGCGCGCAGCTTGTAAGCTGCCTTCTCGATGACGGCGTCGGTCAGCTTCATATCATTCTCTGTCGCATACTTCTGGATGCCGCGCTGCAGCGATGTCTGCGTGACATTCAACCCACCGCTGCGCTCAAGGATACACGAGACAACGTGGGCTAGTGGTTTGGCCTCTCTCCACAAAGGGGCCCGTCCGAACTTCATCTTCGAGTACAGTATAAAATCTCCATTCTTGTGCTGTGATTCTGGCACGCGAGACATGGCCTCTGAAACGTGTTTCTCAGAAATCCTTGCATAGGAGAACCACGGCATTCGTAAAAACAAATGGGCACAGCACTGATGCCCTGGTCCAAAATGGCTATGTTAGACGGAAGGCGGTGCAACGGCCCAAGATAGGTGGCACCACGAGGGCCAACGTTAACGCTGGCCCGTTGTGCCACCAGGCTGCAAATTGTAGGCTGTTGGCCCTCGTGGTGCCACCAGGCTGTGTTAGAATCCAGCGCTGGATTCTAGCACAGCCTGTAAATTGTTGCTCTCTGTGCCTTTGGAGGGGGAGCCGAACGCCAGCAACTTACCCATGTTTGGGACGCTTCAGTTCCACAAAATTCTAGCGGGGCTCTTTCGCTAAGGTCGCAATTCTGAAAATCGGCATTCCCCATCACGCGGACCGTGAAGGTGAGGTATCACAACATGTAAGGTTTTGCAACAATCTGGAACCTTGTGACAACCCTTCACGCAGATCGGCAGGGCCCAAATTGTGCCCTCCCGCCTCCGACCCGTGAGCCTTTAGAAGAAGACGCAGTCAAGTCCATGACGAAAACACACAACCTCGAGATTATCCTCTTCCTCTTACTCTTACTCGTACTCGTCTTCTTAGTCTTACTCGTTCTCGATCTCGATCCTCGGTCCTCTTAGTCTTACTCGTTCTCGATCCTCGGTCGCCTTCCATTGCGCACGTTCTTCGTCTTCCTCTTATTCGTCCCTCCCTTCCTCCTCCTTCTCTTCCTCCTCTGCTTGCTCCTCCTCCTCCTCCTCGCCTCCTTTCTCCTCCTCCTCCTCCTTCCCCTCCTGCTCCCTACTCCTTCTCCCCCATTATCCTCATCCTGCTCCTCCTCCTCCTCTGTATTTGTCCGCGGCCGTGGCCCGTCGATTAATCGATTGTGTCTGAGCGATTGCCTGGAGGAGGGGCGCTAGAGGGAGGAGGGGGGAGGGATGAGGAGGAAGAGGAGGAGGAGGAGGAGGTAGGGAGGAGGGACGAAGGATGAGCGGAGGAGGAAGGAAGAGGAATATGATGGGGGATGAGACAACGGAGGAAAAATTAGGAAGTGGCGGGAGAAGGAGGATAACGAGGAGCAGAAGGGCACTGAGGGCTGAGGAAGGGGAGGAAGATGATGATGAGGAAAAGGGGACGGAGGAGACGAGGAAGAGGAAGGAGAGGGAGAGGAGGAGGAGGAGGAAGAGGAGGAGGAGGAGCGAGCCATTGCACATATATCATCATTATCAGATCCACCCCTGCGGCCTCATGGAGGCCCTGGGGGAGGAAGGCGTCTTTTTTTGAAAAATGACGCCTGCGGCCTCTTTCTTAAAGTTAGCCAGGCCGAAAAAGAAGCATGTGGGGGTCGGGGTCGGGAGCGGACGGCAGCTGGGACGGCCCCGCGGCCGGCGCCGCGGCGAGCGCTTCCGCGACGGAAGCGGCCCGCGGCGCCGCGGGCGCGGACACCGCTCCCGAGGGCGCGGCGAGCGCCCCCAGGGCGAGGGCGGCCCGCAGCCGCGGCGCCGCGGACGCGGTTGCCGCCCCCGAGGGCGCGGGCGCGGCGAGCGCCCCCGGCGCTGCCGGCGGCCCTCGGCCCCGCTGCTGGCGAGGGCGGCTCGGAGGGCTTCCTGCCCGCCCCGGAGAGCCGCGCCGAGGCGGCCTGGACGCCAGCCGCCGCAGCCACGGGCCGCGGCCGGCAGCGCTTGGCCCGGGAGGCCACCCGCCGGGCTGCGGCTGGCGCAGGCGGCGCCGGGCGCCTGGGCGAGGAGGCGGTGGCCGGCGCCGGCGGCGCAGCGGCGGCGCGCGCCGCCACGCCGCCCGCGAACGCCTCCCCGCCGCGGGGGAGGGCGGCCGGCGCTGGCGCTGGCACGGACTCCGCGGAGAGCGGCGACGAGGCCGCCCTCGAGCTCGCCTACGCGGAGCTGCGGGACGCGGCGCGCGCCCGCGTGCGCGAGGGAGGCTGGGCGATGGCGCGGGAAGTAGCGTCACTGCTGCAGGTCTCCCTGCGGGGCCTCAGCTTCCGCGAGGCCACGGCTCGGCTCGCGGAGGCGGCTGGGGCGCTCGCCAGGCACGAACCGGCGGCCGCCGTTGCGCGCGGGCGCATGCTGCAGGCTGCCGCCGCTGGGGCCGCGGCGGCCCCGCTGGCCGCTGGGCCAGCCGCGGCGGCCCTAGGGCTGTCTGGCGCGGCGCGCCGCCGGCGGCGTGGCGCGGCCGGGCAGCCGCTGGGCTGCTGAGCGGAGCCGGGCGCGGCTCCTGCGGCCCTCCCCGCCCCTCCCTCTCTCCCCCCCTCTCGCCCCTCGCGCCGCTTTCTGTCGTGTCGTCTCTTCGTCGTCGTTTCCCTTTCTCTTGCCACAGGGCTCCTTCGTGCAGGTAAAAAGTGCCCCAGGGTCTGAAGCCTCCTGAACACATTCCTTAACTAGCGCCCCAACCGTCTGCGCCCTCCTTGGCGGCATGCATCTGACCAGATGGAATAGCACAGCAATCATACAGCATGCTGTTACCCCAGCAGTATGGCCAGAAAGCGCCCGCTGCAGAGCATGAACTACACGATGTTTGAGCACACGCGTCGCCGCTCTGGGGGCGACGTACACATAGTACAGGCACGTTCAGGTGACGCCGATCCTCGGTGAGCTTCCTGGAGCCCACGATCGCGCCAGCGTTGAGAATCAGCGCGCTGACGCTCAACTTCGAAGCCTGGAGAAGCTCCACGAACCTGCGCACGGTGCGCGGGGAGGCAAGGAAGACCCTGAGATCCTGGCGTTGAACTTGTTTCACAACGGGCGTTCTCGCCCAGTTTCGGGTCCCGTGACCCTCACGTATCGATCCTGCTCGCAACATGACGCAGAACGATGCGGTCCATGGCTCTGGACGTGATTGCTTGCGACGTTGCATGTGTTTTTGCAACGTCGGATCCTGGGGGAGGGCAACTCATGCGAGCCTGCCATGTCATCGTGCTGGCTCGACCGAATCGACGCTAACCGACGCTACTCGACGCGAATCAACAGTAATTGACGCTAAATCGACGCTACTCGACGCAAAAAACGGCGATGCCTCTTCAATTACCAGACGCCAGCGCACGCTAACGCACCCTAGTAACGAAAGGCCGAGGACATAGAAGGCTCCCACGAGTTGCAACCGAAAGAGGTAGAGGAACACAAAACTGCACAAGCCTAGTGTCTCGGACGTCCGCACGGATTTCTTGGATCGGCGCTGGACCCCCCTCCCTGGCGCGCGGAGCGCGGAGCGCGCCAGGGGCGACGCCAGGGGGGCCCCGCGCCGATCCAAGAAATTCGCGCAGATGTCCGAGTCATTATGTTTACGTACCTTTGCCGTCTTTCCTTCTTCTTCGTCGAGGAACGTTGGCGGCGCGCAGAGAGGGGTAGGAGGAGGGGGACGGCTTCTTAGAAGGAGGCTGCTTGTTTGAAGGCGCCGGCCCTACATCTACAGAGAAGGCCCACGCCCTCTAAGAAGCGAGGGCGCTTCTAAGAAGCCTCCCCCCCTCCCCCCTGCCCCCCTCTGCGCGTGGCCGAGAGGCGTGCCATCGCTCAGACGTCCCATCCCTGTGCATTTTTCGGTTTCGTGCGTGTTTCTGTTTGCTCGATGATCCAGGTTCTCCTCCAGGGTCCTCGCCGAGAAAAAATGCACGCGTCCGAGCGATGCCAGGGAGAGGGAGCTGCGCCAGCAGGAGCAGCGGGCCGCAGGAGGTGCCCCAAGCGCCCCGCGGGAGCCTGCGCACGGAGCCGCAGGAGCAGAGGTCCAGGGGCAGGAAGCGCAGCTGGCCCTCCTCGAGCCCCACGCCCGACGCCCTCTCCGGGGGGACGCAGAGGTGGGGCAGAGGGTCAGAAGTGGGGTTAGAGGAAACTCGCTTGAAAGATAAAACGAAGCCAGGACGAAGATAACATCGGGTGGGGATACATAAAGAATCTCTGAGATCCGGCGGCTCTCGAAGATGTCTTGGGCGCCGCGGCCTTCCCCGAGCGTTCCAGACCGCTCTGAGAGCATCCTGGAACGCTCTGGAACGGATTTGTCCTCGTCCTAGCCCCGTCTGGAAAAGCCCCTGGAATAAGGAAGTGTGAGCATCTAGCTGGCGTCCTTCTCTAACCCCACCTTGGGATGACTAACCCGCCCCCTCTACGAACCCCTAACCGTTGGATGATGCCGTCAATGGCAGCCCGCGCGCGATCCTCACTCCTGCACGCGAAGACGACAGTGGCGCCAGCACGCACAAGGGCTTCGGCCGTCTCTAGGCCGATTCCGGCGCTGCACCCTGTCACGACGTAGGCCTTGCCACGAAGGCTGCCGGCTCCGAGACTGGGCACTGGCCCGCGCACAATGTGGAGGTACGACGCGGCGACGAGCAGCACGTCCAGCGCGAAGACTGCCAATCTGAGGGCGCCTTTCTTATATCGCGTTGTTGGCGCTGTCTTCTGTCTGGATTACGGATTACCCCCACGTGCCTGGGGGAAAACATGTATGCATGGGTGTGAGTCTGAACACATGAGAAAAAGGGCAGACGTCTTGTCAGAGAGAGAGGTGTGCGCTTATGTTCCATATGCACATCGTAGGTCAATACATGGTATGCGCATACGTGGGTACTTGACCCCAGTGAATAAATGTGTATAGACGCACATTTCTGTCTCTACATTGATACCCGTACGCACTAAAACCCTCATGCGCGCTTCGAGCAAGCTTTGGTTCAAGCAAGCTGTGACCATAGTCTCAGAGTTAGAAACACCGGAATGAAGATAGTGAACAAAACGTAAGCCATGACCAACGCCTAACCTTGGAGCAGTGTGCTGAAGCTTTCCCCCTCCCCCCTCCGGGTCCCACACGGATATCACGCGAAGAACTCCAATCACCCCCGAACTCTGCAGCGCAACCCATTGTAGAGGAGGAGTCAGCGCATCCACCTCCCACAAGCCCTTCCATTCCCTCTCCTCCCCTCCGTGCTCTCCCTGTTCCTCTCAACTGTGTTTGCGTCCTTCGATCCTCCCTCACCATCCCTCGCTGCGGCATGCGGGCAACCACGCCACCATGGTTTCGGAGCCGTCTGGGGGGTCTCTTGAATGCCTTTGGGGAATCTCGGGGCAGCCTTGGGCGAGATAGGTCGATTATCTCTCCCGAACAAGCTTTGCAGAATCATCTTCGGGCGTCTGGGACGGACTCGGGGAGCCGTTTGGGATCCTCGAGGCGGCGGTGGGCTTTCTCTCGCCCGACTTGGCCACTCCGACAGCCGCACAGCGATGGCCAGAGGGGACTATTGAAGGGGCTCTGGGACGCACACATAAATAGACACAAATAACAGGATACCCCATAGTTTCCCATGTTTTCTGGGTTTTTGCCTTCCCCCCCCACTTTCCATATTTTGGCATAAGTTCTGGGGAATCGAGGGTTCATTGTGTCTGTGTGTTTTTTCCCTTCTGGACTATGCTGTCCGCAAGCGGAGCTTCCGTGCAAGCTGGCCAAGGAGTCTGACGCGCACGTGCGAGAGTGGCATACCGAGCGACCTGCTGAAGAATCCCCGGTGCTAAACAATCCAAAGTCAGGGCCAAGATGACATGGAATGCATGGGGGGGATGCAGAAGTCGTGCACGTCAGAGGTGCAGTGGCAAACTTTGAAACGACTGTGTCTAGCCCACTGTGAGTGGCACTTCTGTAAGGCAGTGCAATCATACGCAGAAGGCGACCACGACAACGTCAGCAACGACGACGACGACGACGACGACGACGACGTAGACGACGACGAAAACGACGACGAAAACGACGACGATGACGACGACGGCGGCGGCGGCGGCGGCGGCGGTGGACGGAGGGAGGGGGAAGACGGAGCAAGAGAACGAGAGAGAGAGAGAAAGAGAGAGAGAGAGAGAAGCAACAAAAGAAGATGGAAAGAAGGAGAGAGGCCCTGCCTGAAGATGGAAAGAAAAGGAAAGATGCCCTGCCTGGCGGCGCCGTGCACCCAGATCCCGACGGCCTGCGCCAGCGACGGCGCAGAGGCAGCTGCCAGGGCCCCGCCGAGGAGGACCAGCACGCCCATGTCGGGGTGCTGGATCTCGTGGTGCATATCGTGGAAGCCGAACACCACGGCCACGTACAGCGCCGCCGCGAGCGACCATGGCTCCAACACGCCCGCAGGCGCGCCTGCGATGACCGCGACGACTGCCACGGTGGCCGCAGCGGTAGCTGCGGTCCGGCGCATGCCCCGGCCCTGGCGCGCACAAGCGCGCTCCCCGGGCGCCTCCAGTCAATCAACGCTTTGAGACGACGGGGCGCGCCGTAGAATGCGGCCACGGGGGGAGCAGAGAAACAAAGAGCGGATAAACACAACTTGTTGGAACTCCGCGCGGATCTATTGGATCTGTGCTGGATCCTCCTAGCGGCACTTCCGGCGCAGCCCCTGGCGCGCTTCGCGCGCCAGGGAGGGGCGCCCAGGGCAGATCCAAGAAATCCGCGCGGAGCTCCCCAAATCTGTGCTTATGCAGTTCTCTGTCTTCGAAGACTGCGGCCGGGGGGGAGGGGGGGGCGAGTGTGCGAGCGGCGCTGCTGTCCGAGGGGCTCGAGCACAAAATTGCTGCGGACGGGGGCGAGGAGGGAAAGTCTCCTGGGGCCTCCGAGGTGGGGTCCGAGCAGATGGTGTTGGAAGATCGCAACGCGTCGCCGATGCATCGGCGATGCATTGGCGGTGTCGACGTGGAGAAAATCGGGCTCCATATCGATGCGCCGCATCGCCGAAGCATCGCCGATGCGGCTCGATATGGAGCCCGATTTTCTCCACGTCGACACCGCCAATGCATCGCCGACATCGCCGATGCATCGCCGATGCATCGGCGACGCGTTGCGATCTTCCAACACCATCTGCTCGGACCCCATTTGAGCGACGAAAAGACACGGGCCTTACGCAGGATGGCGTGGCGACCTTACGCCGCAGCTTACGCTGGCCGCCAGCGCGGCACACAGCCTGGAGAACGAGGGCGCCTACGCGTGACCTGACCCGGGAAGCTTACGCGCGAACGTCCGCGCAGTTGAACCCGTTGCTCTTCGTCGCCCATTTGGCAGGGCCAGAGATGAAGGGAGTCTCCAGGGGGCGGGGGGAGGGACACCCCGCGCCGACGGACGAACAACACGCACACACACACACTCACACACACCGAGATACCCACAGGGGGGACGGGGAGGGCTATGGATGCCCTTTGTAGGATGTGGGTCCCCGCTCGAACGGAAGCCTCCCTTGGGGTCCGACAGCCCGCACCTATATCCCTAGCCAGTCCTCCTTCCTCCGACCTCTCCATAGGTATGGGCTATGGGTGTGAGTTGTTCGTTCGTCACCGCCGACGGACCCGCCCCCGTCGCGGACTGTCGCCGTGCGCCGAAGACGCTCCGGCCAGCGACGCGACACGCCGACGAGGCGAGGCTAACCCCCGTCGGGGTGAGGTCCCCGCCACGGCACGATGAACAAATCCGCCGACACTGTCGGCGAGTGGGATACGCTTTTCCGTTTGACTCGTCGTCGTCGTCGTCCTCGCCGTCGTCGCCGTCGGCGTCGCCGTCGCCGTCGCCGTTGCCGATACCTTCCGTTTCGCTGCGCCCTCCTCTCCCATCGCCAGCTACAAGGAGATTCGGGAAGCCGTAGTTGAACCGAATGGAGGCCCCTTTCAATTGATTCCTTCCCGCGGGGGGGGGGGGGGGAGATCCCAGGAGAGGGGGGGTCCCGGGTCAGAATACAGCGCCCCTGGGTTCCCGTGGGGCGCGAGGGGGGTCGCCAGCGAGGGTCTCGGGGAAGGTCCCGCATACAGGCTAGGCCGCGCCGTCTTAAGTGGTACCAAGCTTGGGTCCTTTCTCCCGACGAGCATATCTCAGAGCGGGGGCTCTTCCTGGGACGATGCGCATCGAAACCGAAACTCACCTCAGCATCATCGACGACCAGGGAAACTCAGTAGTGCGGCCTGCCCATGGGCCCGCAGGCTTGCTTCGGACATCAACTCGCTCGCAAACATTGGCGACGAGAAGTTCGAAAATATCGCAAAATTCGATTGCATCCCCGTGAACGCTTTCCAGAATGAGGAGCCCGTCGACGGGTTTACCCGATATGATATCAACAAAACGTGGGGCCCATTGGGTCAGCGTCAGCACCCCTCCTTCTGGCCATCGTGCTCCCCGGCCCCCGTCCGTCACCCAGGACCCAGACCAGGACAACGAACCTGGAGATCATACATGCACTGCACGTGGGGGGGTGCGTCGATTCCATACTCGTCGACAGCTACTGGCACACCTACATACTCATGACGGCTTTCTTGCAGTACTATCTCAGGCAGTAGTTACCCATCACTGTGTTGTAGGTGGCACGACGGCCGAGAACACGAACTGTACATACGAACACTTAGTCAGATCATTCAGGGCAGGTGCACGCACAACATCCAGGAACACAACCGACCAGGTCCGTCGTGATGGTGATTCGCACCGTCGTCCGTTCATCCTTCGTCTTCAAAGCTGCAGGCTCATCTTTCTCAGTGCCAGCACCTTCCTTTAATCGACTATAGAAGTCGAGCAGCCCCCATCCTAGATCGCAGCCACCAAGCTCAAGTCCGACGAGGGCGGCACCGCGCAGAGGGAGGGAGGGAAGAAGGCCAAGCTCACTCAACTCAAGGCCCAGATCGAGACGGACACGGCTGGCGGCGCTGTCGGTCCACTGGCCTCATCACAATCCTGGCGAGGCTGTGTCTCAGCAACAGTCGCGAGCTGGCGGAGCTTATCGGCGCCAAGTACACCTGCTTCTTGCTCCAACCAGCGGCGGTCATCGCGGCTATTCTCAAGCAGGCTGGAGTGGACTACAACGAGAAGTGCAAGAGCGAGGGCACAGATCACTCGAACGGACCGCCTTGGCCACACATATTCGTGCCACTGGTGCATGTCATCGCCACCTCGACCGACATGACGTTCCCCGAGGCTCCCAAGAAGGTGGGCCAAGACTAGAACGTAGTGGTCAAGAAACCGACGGAGCAGGACCTGTCGATGTTGCGGAATCACATCAAGTTCTTCAGG
Source organism: Prorocentrum cordatum (assembly GCA_963575745.1). Taxonomy (NCBI): domain Eukaryota; class Dinophyceae; order Prorocentrales; family Prorocentraceae; genus Prorocentrum; species Prorocentrum cordatum. The sequence goes on along the minus strand of CAUYUJ010014374.1, from coordinate 213,204 downwards.
CATCGCCCATGCCAATACGACAAATAGAAATTCGGCACTCCCCAGAAGTACAATATTCGATTTACGGTGCAGCAACAAGTAATCAGCGTTCCCGATGCGGATGGCGCGGGAATCATGGCACTTCACGAAGCAGTTTGTCAGATGATGTTCCATTGCAAGGGCGTCTACAAGCCAAGCAGTGCACCCAGAGGAGCAGAGGAGCCCTCGAACGCGACGCGGAGATTCTCATTCAGGTCGGCATCGGCAACAAGAGCGGCCCGAGCCAGGTCAAGGGCGGTAAGCGCAAGAGCAAGGGCGGCGGGGGCAAGGCCGAGGCGGCAGAGGGAACCGGAGCTGGATGACGGCACGCTTTCAGGATGAAGCGGCTTCTGAGAGGATCAAAGGTATGGCAGTGCGAGGTCTGCTGAATGGTAAGGCTCCCTGTCGTCTCCCAAGTAGGTCGGCCACCCCTATCTTCAAATGTCAAGCAGGTGATAAATTGTTCGACGTTTCATGTTTCAGGTGCCCCACCTGAACTCGAGCCAAGTCTTGAAACCTTGCTTGGGCCTGTCTCCATTCAGACATTGGTTACCGATCTCCCCATCTCCTCGTACGAGCCCCCTTTGCCATTCCCGCTCCTGGCTCCCTCCGCCCGTCCTCCGAACCGGATCAGAGCAGTAGAAGATTACACTATTGGCCTCAGGTCGGGCCTGTCCCCCTACAGGGGGATTTTGGACGAAAAATAAGAAACACCTCCAAAATATTTTGAAATATTCACATATACCCCCAAAATGGTCCCCATACTATTTTGTGACTATTTTTGAATGTTCCCCCTGTAGAGGGACAGGCCCGACTGAATATCAGCCTCTGGAGGGCGGCTTAGAGGTGTCCCCTGTGGGCCGTCCCTCTATAGGCCAGAGGTGTCCCCCAGCGGAGCCGCTGGTAGGACTTTTCCATGCGCAGCACATAGCCATCTAATACATAGAATCTCGACCGCTCGAGGTGGTCAATTTTCCCTGGGTCCCAAGACGCGACACGATGGCTCACAAATGGTATTGTTTTTTGTTTGATCTTGCCGGAAGCAAGTAACTAAGCAAGGAAGACATTGCTTGGCAATGCGTGGCTTTGCGTGGCGTTGCTAGAATTTGCTTGGCATTGGTTGGCATTGCTTTGTATTGCTTGGCGTTGCTTTGGGTTGCTCTGCTTTGCGTTGCATTGCTTTGCGTTGCTTGGTATTGCGTTGCATTCCGTTGCATTGCACTGCTTTTCTTGGCATTGCATTGGTTGGCAGTGCCTGGCATTGGCTGCCATTGGTTGGCATTGCATGGGATTGCCTGGAGTTGCCTGAAATTGCGTGGCATTGCATGGGATTGCCTGGCACCGTTGGGCATTGCTCATTCCTTGGCGTTGCTTCAGGTTGCTTAGCCTTGTTTGGCATTGCTTGGAATTGCTTGGCTTTGAAGACAGCGCGGTGGCAATACAAAGCATCCCAAGGAAGGCACTCAGGACACAAGACTAAGCAACCCGAGGAAGACAGGCTGGCGCCTGGACCCGACCAAGCCACAAGGAGGCATATGCACAACAACTAAAAAAGCATACGTGAACTTACTTACATAAGAGAACATATGATAACGTACATCGGCACATAGGCGAGCCAAGACACGAATAATCGTAGACTTACATGTGTACATATTTACAAGCATACACACAAAGCACACATACCATACGTGCACACATGCAAGTATGCACCCATCCATACACATAGATGTCAAGCCTACAATCACAAACGCATACACACCTACGACATGCCTATACATTTCCATGCGCACGCATGCGTGCGCACATACACACACGAACACACGCATGCACACACGCACCTGCACACAAAGCCAGGAAGACCGCTTTCCTGGCCGGTGGGCGCGGACGAGCCCACGCCTCGGCCCGGCGGCGCCCGGCCACCCGACCCGCCCCCGCGGGACGGGGCTCAGTCATCGTAGCCGTCGCCCTCCTCGGCCTGCCGCCGACAGCTGATGGGCGGCGGCGTCCGGGCGGCCACTTCCTGCACGAAAGGGCCCTGGAAACAACAGGGCCGCTCTCCGGAGGGGGAAGGAGGCACCGATGCCGCTGCTCGTCCTGGAGAGGCCTCACCGCCACGGCGGTGCTCTCTTCGAGATCCTCGTCACAACGCACCCCCAGGGACGCCCGTGGGGTAGTGGTATCGGTACCTTTTGGAACCCGCAGCTTTTGCTGCCAACTCCGCTTTGCAATTTGGTTGATGGTTCTGACGCCGTTTTTGTCACTGTTCCGTAGCCGTTTTCTTCCAGGTCCCGGTTCCAACTCCAATCCCGGAGCCGTTTCTGTGGCCGTGTCCGGTCGCCGTTGTTTGACCGTTCCCATGGTCAAGAGGTGCTGGGTCGGAGACGTTGAAACAACAGCCCTGCCTCTTCCGCGGCCAAATGAAGGTCCTGCAGTCTCTGGAGGGCGTTCTGGAAGGACTGGACCTTCTCGAGGGGGGGGTGCGCGCGGAGGGGGGGGGGAAGGGCGGGGGGGGAGCGAGGGCAGGCAGGAGCGGCTCCGAGCACAGAGTCCGAGCTCCCACCCTGGGCCCAAGATCGGCAATGACGACCGCCTGGCTTGGCCGGGAAGGCACATGCACCACCAACCTGAAGGGGCCCTGGGACACACAAATAAATAGACAGAAATAACCGGATCCCCCATATGTTTCTATACTTTCTGTGTTTTCGTCTCCCCCCCCCCCCACTTCCCATATTTCCCCATATTTTCCGGGAATCGACGATTAATTGTGTCTGTGTGTTTTTTCCCCCCTGGCAACCCTGGGCCCGGGACGGGCCCGGCCAGCAGCGCTCAACAACAATGCCTCCAGGAGGGGGGTCAACGGCCCGGACCGCGGAGGGGCGCTGGGCCGCCGGAAGACCCTCTGCCAGCGCTCGTCCCAGGCACGGCAGCCCGCCTCACAGGCATGAGAGCGAGGCCGCTGCTCTCAGCAGGCGTTACAGGCGGACTTCATTGGACAGGACACGCGAGAGGACGAAAGACCCTTCCGAGGGCCACATTGCCGTAGGAATGCAGGAGGCATGGGTCGCGAGACACAGGACACAAAGGTACCCTTGATTTGGCAGGGTCGACCTGCTAATCCGGGCCGACTGTGAGGAGGACTCGGACCGCTGTTCCTGCAAGGCGGTGCCGGAGTCCATCCAAGTAAGGGCAGCCTGCCTGGAGACCATCGGTCTCGCAGGGCCTTGCGTTTCAGCAGGCAGCCTGCAAGCACAAGTACCAGGACCCGGCACGACATGGTGCTGCAACCAAAAGTATACGATTCGGCAGCCGCCGAGGGGCAGCCTGGCGCAGCCGCAGCCGCCTACTTCGAGCTGATCGTCTGCGTGGAGGCGGCTTGCAGATATGACCTGCAGCTGAGCCTCGGAGGCTATAGACCAGCCTGCCTGAAGCCAGAAAAGACTAAGGCAGGTGGGCGTGGTGCCGACCCCAGCGTTGGAGCCTGACACCGCGGGGATCGTTCCACCTTGACCGATCGGCCGCCTCCGAAACTTCGACCGACTCTTGGCCGCCGCCGGCGTTCAACGTTGAACGCCGGCCCCGGGGTCGCCGCGGGTCGACCCGACCCGAACCTACCGTACAGGCCTCACCACCGCCAGAAAAGTAGGTGGCGAGATCCAAACCCTACCTCCAATTTCGCCACATGTTCGACGAGTTCCGAACCCTGCCCCCGCCGCCAATCGAGTTGCCCAAATCGTGGATCGGCAATGGCAGGTTTCGAATTCCGCCGCCGGAGACAACTGCAGAGGGTCGCACCACCGCCTACGGCTACCCTGGGGAAAGCAACAGGTGCCGATACCGCTGCTCCCCAGACCTCTCCCATGGGGTGCGTTCTGACTAGAACTTCAAGGCGAATCCAGCGGCGGCGACGAGGGCCTCCCAGGAGGGCAAAGGGGCGACAACCCAGGGATGGTGGCGGTTTGGGTACCTCTTCCTCCTCCGATACCTGAGCAACAGCGGCCAGAACTGCGGCTACGAGCGGCAGCCGAGCGGCCCGACCATCTCGAGGGCAGGGCCTCCGCCACGCCTGCCCTGCGCAGCGGCGGCCGAGGGCTGCGGACACCGCGAGCACTTCAGGTACAGAGCGGCGCGGCCGCTCGGGAGGGGCGGCCTTCCCGCAGGGGTCGGCCGCTCCAAAGGGTGTGGTTTGCAGAGGGTGCGGTTTGCAACTGGCACCCTGGGGGGCACCCTGGGGGGCAAGCGGGGGCCTCGATGGAGCTCTCCGCCGCGCCCCGCAGAGGCCCGACGAGGACAGTGTCGGGCCCCCTAAGCCCCCACGGCGCCGATCGCAAACCACACCTCGGCGTAACCACAGCTTTTGCAATCGCCGAAGGGGGGCTGCTCATTGTTGTCGAGCTCTCTTGGTACCTGACTACGGACACCGCGGGCACTTCGATTGCCGAGCGGGCGGCCAGGCCGCCCGGGGGGGGGGGGTAGAGGGGTGGACAGGTGGTGGCGGCTGGGGGTGAGGAGGTCAGGAGACATACCAGCTCAGCTGACCCCGATGCGCAGCACGCAGCAAGTGGCGTGTTGGCACGGAGCTCGGCACATGGACTGACGACGCAGGTGTGACGCCATACGTTCGCCCACAAGCGGGCCAACGCGTGCCGAACCGACACGCAGCGTGTTAACACGGACGCCTTGAACACGCTACGTGTTGCGTTTTGAAGCGGCCGCGCCAAAGACGGCCAAGCATACCAGCCGCCCGCGGCTGGGGAGGGAGGAGGAGGAGGAGGAGGAGGAGGAGGAGGAGGAGGGAACCGCCCCCAGAGAGCGCAGTCCTTGGTCAGCGCAGCAGCCTCGCTGCCCCAGCGCTGCGGCGGGCTAAGGCTCGGGCTCTGGCCGTCATCAGACGGTGTGGGCTCTCGAAGCGGTCGGCCGAGCGAAGCGAGTGGTGGGAAGACAGCAATAGATCGGCGGCAATAGCTAATGACAACACCTGATCTCTATGGGAAAACAAACGCTTGTGAAACAACATTCGATTTTGAAAACTCATGCTCGGAAAATCGTCGGGCAGGCACGGCAGAAGGGCCTGGAGAGAGGGGATCGCCATGGGGCACTCAAAATAGTGACGAACGTGGTCTCCTCCAACCGCTTGACAGCCGAATCGACAACAGATGGGACCTTGCTTAAAGCGGCCTGTCGTACTCCACCCGTTGAAGATGGCACGAAATACAGCTATGAGAACAAACTGAGGAAGATGACGAGAGATAATACCAAGGTGCAAGAAGCAGGTGTCAACATCTTTCGGCTCGAGCTCGGGATCGAAGTGTTTCAGCCTGGCACCTAGATACATAGTAATAGGAGGAAGACGCTGAGCAGCAGTAAGATACTTCGTAACTTTAGCTTGAAGATCAGACGTGGCATGATTGTAGAAGTTGGGGATAGAATTGAGACTGTCATGCACACGCTGCAAGTGATTGAAGAACGAGTTCTGGTACCACTCGGGGTACCTCTGCACAAGAACATGTTCATCAGATTCACAGGCCTCGGCATACAAGGTACGACAACTATCAAAAACAGAGCTCCGTTCGGCCACTCGAAAGGCAGCGGCTCGGCATTCAATCTCAAGATGACGGGGCTGAATTTCGATGAAGATTTCTTTGGCATGCTGGATCAGGGCGGGGGCGAACGCATGACGGGGACCGTTAGTGAGGGTCTGATGGGCCTCTCGAACAGCTGTGAGTACTTTTTGGGACGGCGGCAAGAACTGGCCCACGTACATCAGCGTGGGAAACGCGAGCAAGTTGTAGGCCGCGAAGCTGGGGATAAAGCCAAGCCCAAGATTTTTGATGTGCGTAACCCGTCCTTTGAAGGTGCCCAGCGGACCATCCCAGGAAACTTCAGGACCAGGGACTCCAAGGAACAGCCCAAGATACCGACCAGAACGAACGATTTTGAACTTCTTACAGGTAATTCCAACTTCTTTAAGCCTCCGAAAAACTTCAGCAGCAGGAATATCTTTAAAGAACACCAGGACGGTCTTCTCGAGACTCAAGAAGAGGCTGGCCGCCCGAGCAGCTAACACAAACTCGTGAATCAGCAGCGGGAAGACCTGAAAGAGGTCACTAGCGACAACGCCTATGTCGTCAGCAAAGACACAAAGCCGCGAGGGAGAAACCCGAGTAGCGAAAACCATCCGACGAACGATCGGGTCAAAAACCAGGGCCCAAATCGTCCCAGAAAGCGGACAACCTTGTTTTACTCCTCTCAGGCATTGTATCAAACCATACCTCTTGCCACGAAAGACCACACGCATGGTCATGTTACTGTAGAGGGCCTGCAGCATGGCAAAGACAAAGCTAGGCAACTGCATCGCAGTCAGGATGGCAAAGAGGAAAACGTGCGAGATGGAAGGGAAGGCGCTCGCAATGTCGAACATCGCGTCGCCAGCATTATCAAAGCCTTCCACACTGCCCCAGACAAGGCCATGGGCTTCCATCTCAATCAGGTTGTCAACAATTTGGCGCCCTCGAACAAAACCCCTCTGCTGAGTATGAGCGGTGATTTCAACAATATCACGAAGAAAACAGTTGAGCGCCTTGGAGATGATTTTGTTGTCGGAGTTGCTCAGACTGATCGGCCGAGTCGTGTCAGCCTCTCTGCGTACCAGAATATCATCCCCAGGTTGAGACCCTTTTGGTAGGAAGACGCCGAGGGCTTCGTTGAAATCGTCAGGCAACCGCTGGGAGGCGAGGAAGTAAAGGTAAAAGTCGTAGAGGATCCTAGTGCAGTTGTCGTGCGCTCTCCACACTGAGTATGGGATTCCATCTGGACCAGGGGCCGAATCGTGAAGCTTCTCGACTAATTCCTGGGACTGGGGGTATGTGAGAGTCCAGCTCGACAACTGCGGCGCCACCTGCACGAAGGGGAGATACTCCTGCAGGGCGTCGGGCTCGACCCGCCTAGGAGCAAAAACCCGAGACCAGTGCGCCTGAAGGAGGGTGGCAGCTTCAGTGGGATCCTCGGCAGGATTCCCATCAGAATCTAAAACCGCGGCCAACGACAACCGACGGAGCTTAGGGGACCAGGCAGCCTGGAGAGACTGGAGAGCAGTATTCCGGGCGTTTTTCTTGGGGGGGGGGTTCGGAGGAGGCTTGATTCTCACCCAAAAGCCTGTCAATATAATCGTGATTAAGCTCCGTGAGAAACTGATGGAAGGCGTCAGCGTCGATAAGCTCGCACGCGTCGGTGCTGAAAAACTCGCAGAGCATGGGGAAGGCGCGGCAGGCGCGCGACAGCACCCAAGGCCTCCTGCCTCGAACGGCTCTGGCAGCAGCTAACATCCAAGAGATCTTCTCAACTTCTAGAACAGGGCCTAGTCCTTCAAGTTCTTTCAACGTGTTGCCTTTAGCCAGGAAAGCGATTTCTTTGAACTCATATAAAGCCCTGGTAGGATCGTGACTCAGGTGAGTTTCGCCTAAGAACTGAACTATGTGCTTGGAGTAGAGCGGGTGCTTAGAAAGCCAGGAAGGGATACGAGGAGGAAATGGACCAACCGCAGGATGAAGCCCAAGAAAGACAGGTATATGGTCGCTAGCAGCAGGCAGAGCATATGCAGAACCGATCACCCCGGTAGTAGGACGAAGATCGATAACAGTAGAGGTAGGAGAGCTGAGATAAATACGATCAAGCCGTGCAACAGATTGAATAGCCCCGTCAATCAACTTATGCTGAGTGTGCTCTGTCTGCTCGACCTCTAAAAACTTGGCGAAAACAGCATCGAAGTGAGCTCGAACTCCGTACGTGGACGACTCCTGAGGCTGGGACAGGTGACCTGCCAGATACTCTCGCTGCTCACCAGCAGCATAGAAGTTGAAATCTCCAGCCAGGATACACATCGCTCGACTGGGCGGCAGAACGTGCGCATGAACCTGGTCTAGGAACTTTCTCTTGCCCACTGGAGACAAACTCGGGTCAAGGTGCACCCCGACGATCTGCAAACACCCAGAGGTCCCACGAAGAGTAACCTGAAGGGCCCGACCAGAAATAATCGGAAGCTCCAAAATGTCCTTGAAGGTTTTGGTGAGATTTTTGGCAACCATGATAACAATTCCCCCAGCAGAAGACGAAGGGCAGAAAGATCCGTACACTCTAAACTCAGGATGCTCGCGCCTCAAATTCTCCAGATCTTCTCGCTCACCGTGCGTTTCTTGCAGAATAATAACGTGATATTTGCTTGTCAGGTACTTGAGCTTGCTCTGCTTGTGTTTACGAATGAGACGATCAGAGTGCGGGCTGGCGAAGTAAGTTGCGATATTCCACGTCACGATGAGCACGGAGGAGGAGGGAAAGAAGGGGACATCGGAGGCGCCAGGGGCTGACGGAGAGCTGGAGGGCCTTAAAACCTGCCTGCGTGCCCGACAAGGCCTTGGTCCAAGACTGCAACTCTCAGAACTGTCGCTATCACAGCTGGAGGAGGAGGAGGAGGACGAGGACGACGAAGGGGAGGGAGGGCCAAAAGGACCGGACTCAGAGCAGCACTGCTTGGGCCTACATCAGGCCGTGCGCAGCGCGTCCTCGGCCTCGATGCGCTGCATGGCGTCGCTGATGATCTGATTGTACTGGGTCTCGTCGAAACCCCACTCGATGAGGTTCTCAACGACGGGCTTGACCTCGATCTTGCCAGTGGTCTGAGAGGGCGCCAACGTGAACAACTCCCAGCAGTCAATCGAGTTCTGAACGAAGAGCAAACCACGAGGTCCGTTCGTGCCAAGCTTGAACTCGGCGTTCCACTTGCCATTACGCTTAATAACGGCCAAAACTCCTTCCCACATTTTCCCCATGACGCGCTGCTTCTTTCTAGTACCCAGGCTTTGGTCATGACGAGCTTTGAGCTGAACGGTCTGCATGTTCCTGGGATCCTGCCACTGAAGCAGAAGTGGATTCACACGAATAGAGCTGACGAAGGCTTCGCACTCCTCTGCCTTGGCGAACTGGATGGAGTACGAGGTAGCGAGCGAGTAGATCTTCGGAATGGGAGGCGTAGAGGTACCTGTCGTAGCCGTCGTCTTGATCGACTCCCAATGCGCTTTCAAGACTGTGGCCAACATCTTCCGAGGGAACCCGCCAATCCATGCTTTGGTCTTGTCATTGAGCGAGTCGTCGTCGTCGATCCTGCTGCGAACATCTCCAGGATGTCCAGAGCCTTGACCGAGCAGACGAGTGCGCTTCCGACCGTGAGTGCCTCCCGACCAGCTTGATCCTGCGACCGAGCCTGTGCCAGTGGTGGTCTCGAGGTCATCGTTAAACTGCGCGAGCCGAGCGTCCACCTTGGCGAGAATGGCCGCCTCAGAGGCAGCATCCACAGAGGCCGAAGCAGAGGACTCTAGCGTTGAAACACGAGCAGCAAGAGCAGCAACATTCTGATCCGTCGCCGCGACCGACGCTCGAACCGTCTGCATCTCTTGATTCATGTTCCCCATTTTCTCCATCATCTGACGAAAGCATTCATCAAGATGCTCCTTCGTGAGCGCCATCGCAAGACTCGCGTCGCAAAATGCTCACGCGAGGATCGAAAGTGTCCGCCTGCGCACGACACGCAGGATCGCCTCTTCGAGAGAGGCTGCCCACTCAAGGAAAGTACAGTGGTGTAAAGTGTGTTCGCCCCCGAACGTGCCACTGCCCTCAGCACTTGAGCCAAAATGGCACCGGAGGAGGAGGAGGAGGAGGAGGAGGAGGAGGAGGAGGAGGAGGAGGCCGCGCGTGGTGCGGCGCTGCGGCTGCCACGTCGCTGGCCGCCAGCGCGCGTGCGGCGCGAGGGGGCGCCTGTCGTGGCGGTGCGCGGGCGAGCGAGCGAGCGCGGGAGGACGGCTGGACCTTCTCGAGGCACTCGAGCAGGGGGTCCATCATGTCGCCCAGATCCTCCCCAACGGTGAAGCCGAGCCTCTCGAACAGGTCCGCGTAGTTCTCGCAGTTCTTCCCCAGCACCGTGGTGCACTGGTTCAGAACCTGTCGGGGGCGGCAGTCGAGGAGTGAATGAAGGAACTGCAAAGTCCATATGTGTCTCTACTGGCTTGCTGTGCACTAAACCGTGCACTGGAAGGAACAACAGGAATAAGCGGAAGAGGAGGAGTGTCGGGAGTGTCGGGAAAGTGCACTCACATGCAACCTAGTTGGGAGCATCAGCGAGACGAACAGGGGGAGGGGGAACAAGAGGAAGAGGAACACGAGGAGGAGGAAGCCAAGGAGCAGGAAGAAGAAACGGACGAGGAGGAGGAGGTCCCAGGAGTACAAGGAAAAGGAGCAGAAGTAGCTGCAGGTGCAGGGATTATGAGCTACAAGAAAACATGAGAAGCAGGGGGAGCTTAAAGGAAGAGGAGGCCGCCGTACCCCCATTGAACTTCGAGGCGTGGTAAAACGGCAAATGCTGTCTGGCATAGTTTCTGGAGTCTTCTATGGACACGCCCCCCGCCTACTCACACTTCCATGCGTGCACTGCACCGCCCCCCCCCTCCCAAGGCTTCCTGGGCTGCCAGACGCCCCGCCTACTCACGCTTCCCAGGGCGCCCTCCAACGACGACCAAGATGCTGAAGATGGCTTCCAAGGCGGCCCGAGCAAGCCGCCAAGGCTACCAAGATGGCTCTAGATGCCCCCTAAGATGGCTCGATATAGCCCCAAGAGACGGCCCAAAATGGCCTCAAGATTGCATTAATGTCTTTAGGTGTTGCTGCATGCTCGCAGTATCTTCTTTTCGCGCTTCGGTGAGCTCAAGGCAACCCGAGAAGCCTCCAAGATGGCCTCAAGACGGCACACGAAGGTTCCAAGATGTCCCAAGAGCGGTCCACGAGGACCCCAAGTCAACCAAAGGGGGTTCTCGGACGGGCATCAAGGTCCCCAAGACGACCCACAGAACATTCCCAGACGCCCAGACGGACTCCGAAAGCACCCAGACGGCCAAGAGCGCCCTGGGACGGCCCAAGGAGCCCCCAAGAGCTTCCGGTGCGCCCCCAAAACGCTGACAAGAGGCCCCATGGGCCCCCAAGAGGCCCCCAACAGGCCCCGAAGAGGCACCCATCTAGGCCCAGGGCCTTCAATAGGCCCGAAGTGTCACACGTGACGTCCTGCCATGCCCCCTCGAATAACCACCACCAAGAATGCTGCACTGGCACGGTGGCGGAATGGCCAGAGGCAGAATGAAAGGAGGGGGAGGAGAAGGACGGAGAAGACACAGGGCAGGAGGGGCAACACCAGACGGCGAACCACACATCATGCAGCATGAGCTGCGGTACTGGCGGTACTGGTCAACATGAGGCCTGAGGTTTGGCCACTCCTTCTCCTCAGGTGATGCATTCGTTTCCTGCGGCATCGCTATTTTCACGCCTGGACGTGGAATTCTACTACATCCACCAGCGTTGTCCTGTTCATTCCCCGTCTCGACATCCCCATTACCCCTCGCACTCCCCCCCCCCACCCTCCTGCTCCTCTCATCCTCCCCTCCTGCTGCTGCGCCTCCTCCTCCTCCTCCTCCCCCTCCTCCTCCCCCTCCTCCTCCTCCTCCGCCTCCTCCTCCTCCTCCTCCTCCTCCTCCTCCTCCATGTTCGGTGTTTCGCCTGAGACGCCCTTGTGCTTTACCTGTGATCCTAGGTTGGGAGTTCCAGCTGCTGCGAAGATGGAGGACGAATGGGCATCCACTACGGCACTGCACATTGGGACTGGAAAAAAACACTTGAATTAAAGGCTGGTGATTTTCAAAATAGGATTTTCGCTAAAAACGCCACTTCATCTAGGATCCAGGTTCCAACGTTTACACAACTGGAGTACACGTCGCTTTCAAATATGGCCATTGCTCGAGCCGACCTCGCACATGGTTCTCCAAGCTTGAGACTTCCAACAGCTATCCCGATGAAGGCGAATGGTTTGTAAATTATGGCTGGCCTTTGAAACATCCTTGCACTCGTTGTTCCAACGGCTTGGAATTCAAAACGGTCACACGGATCAAGGACGGCTCCTTTTCAACCTCCAGCTCTCGCCCGAGGCTCCCTCACATTACACGTTTGCCGGCGTGGACCTCTAACATTTGGTCCTTGCACTCTCGCTGTGCACCCTACGTAGTGCAATTTACGAATGGGAATTGGATCCGTCAGCTCCAACGATCGAGCAAACATCACAACCCACCGTCGCCTACAGCACGCAAGTTGTTGGCAAAACTCAACCGGCGTAATGACGCGAGGACCGATATCAGGCAACGCATGCTTTGTCATCACCATTTCGTGATGGCGTTTTCGTTCTTCCCCCACCGTGCGCAACAAACACACACACACACATGATCATCTGCCCTGCCAGCGGGCGAGCGAGCTCTCTCACTTCGGCTCGTAGTAGATGTGCAGCTCGATGCCGTCGGGGCCCCAGGGGCGCAGCTTGGTGTGGTCCGAAATCTTGCCGGAGATCGGCTTATCCTCGTCCTCCTTCAAGTAGACGTTGAAATCGCTGTCGAGGAGGAAATCCTGGTCGATCTCAAAGATCTTCCTGAATTTGGTGAGGCACGACTCCACTGTGGTGCTCTCGTCGATGATCACACGGTAGCGGCCGCCGATCGACGGGGCGGTGAGCATGATCTCGCTCCCGGCCTGCCTGGCCACGCGGTCACCCCGGGCAGCTGGGCTTTGCTGGAGGCCCGTGCCAGCGAAGGCCGGCGAGAGGGTCGCGGCCAGCAGCCACGCGGCCACCGCGGCGAGGACCAGAGCACCGAAGCTGGAGCGCGCCATCGCGGGAGGCTGAAATGCCAGAAAAGGCGGTGCTGTTCGCGACCGTCAGGCGTGTCAGACCAGAGCCCAGGAACTTTAGCCAAAGCCGAAACGGCTACGGTTGAGGATGAGCGCACTGATGACGAGGGCGACGACAATGATGATGACGATGATGATATGCATGACGACAGTGGGGACGATAACGTCAATAGTGGTGATTGCGATGCTGGAGACGATGTCGGTGGCAGTGATGACGCTGGCGATGACCATGATGATGCCATGGTTCCGGTGAGGATGACGAGGAAGTGCGCGAGCAAAAAATTCAGAAGTCTGACGACGTGCTGACGAGAAGGTGCCAATCAAGGGCAGCAGCGTGGAATAGGGATTCCCCGCTGCAATGTCCCGGCGGAGAACCGCGGGCCACGCGGGGGCTCGTCGTCGGGCCCTCCGCCAGTGGAACCTCCTTCTTCTCCTTGTCGTCCCCCGCCCCCAATCGACCCCCTTGAAACCCTGCGGGGGGCAGTCCCACGAGCGTGGCCGAAATGTGGCTGAGGCAACTCCACTCGCCTGAACCCCCCCGGGAGAAACGATCAGAAGGGGGGTTGCACTCGAATGCGCGACGACCTTGCGCGGTGGCTCACGCAGGCCGCTCGCGCGGCAGACCGCGTCACCGTAACAGCGCCTACGCGCGACCTTACGAGGGCGGCATGCGCGCGAGTGCCCGCGCAATCGACCCCCTTGAAACCCTGCGGGGGGCAGTCCCACGAGCGTGGCCGAGATGTGGCTGAGGCAATTCCACTCGCGTGACCCCCCCAGGGAGAAACGATCAGAAGGGGGGATGCACTCGATTGCGCGACGACCTTGCGCGGTGGATCACGCAAGCCGCTCGCGCGGCAGAACGTATTAAGGCGCCTACGCGCCACCTTCTGCGGGCAGCTTACGCACAAGTGCACGCGCAATCGACCCCCTTGAAACCCTGCGGGTGCGCGCGGGCGCTTTGAAATGTGTCGCCCGGTTGCGGTTGCGGTTGCGCTCCCGCGGGCGGGTTGAAATGTGTCGCCCGGTTGCGGTTGCGGTTGCGGTTGCGCCCTCCCGCGGGCGGGGTGAAATGTGTCGCCCGCTTGCGGTTGCGGTTGCGCCCGCGGGCGCTTTGAAATGTGTCGCCCGGTTGCGGTTGCGGTTGCGCGCTCCCGCGGGCGCTTTGAAATGTGTCGCCCGGGTTGCGGTTGCGGTTGCGCGCCCGCGGGCGCTTTGAAATGTGTCGCCCGGTTGCGGTTGCGGTTGCGGTTGCGCGCTCCCGCGGGCGCTTTGAAATGTGTCGCCCGGTTGCGGTTGCGGTTGCGCGCCCGCGGGCGCTTTGAAATGTGTCGCCCGGTTGCGGTTGCGGTTGCGGTTGCGCGCTCCCGCGGGCGCTTTGAAATGTGTCGCCCGGTTGCGGTTGCGGTTGCGCGCTCCCGCGGGCGCTTTGAAATGTGTCGCCCGGTTGCGGTTGCGGTTGCGGTTGCGCGCTCCCGCGGGCGCTTTGAAATGTGTCGCCCGGTTGCGGTTGCGCGCTCCCGCGGGCGCTTTGAAATGTGTCGCCCGGTTGCGGTTGCGGTTGCGGTTGCGCGCTCCCGCGGGCGCTTTGAAAAATGCGGTCGCCGGTTGCGGTTGCGGTTTGAAATGTGTTGCGGTTGCGGTTGCGGTTGCGCGCTCCCGCGGGCGCTTTGAAATGCGTCGCCCGGTTGCGGTTGCGGTTGCGCGCCCGCGGGCGCTTTGAAATGTGTCGCCCGGTTGCGGTTGCGGTTGCGGTTGCGCGCTCCCGCGGGCCGCGGGCGCTTTGAAATGTGTCGCCCGGTTGCGGTTGCGGTTGCGCGCCGCGGGCGCCGCCCGTTGCGGTTGCGGTTGCGCGCCCGCGGGCGCTTTGAAATGTGTCGCCCGGTTGCGGTTGCGGTTGCGGTTGCGCGCTCCCGCGGGCGCTTTGAAATGTGTCGCCCGGTTGCGGTTGCGGTTGCGCGCCCGCGGGCGCTTTGAAATGTGTCGCCCGGTTGCGGTTGCGGTTGCGGTTGCGCGCGCCCGCGGGCGCTTTGAAATGTGTCGCCCGGTTGCGGTTGCGGTTGCGCGCCCGCGGGCGCTTTGAAATGTGTCGCCCGGTTGCGGTTGCGGTTGCGGTTGCGCGCTCCCGCGGGCGCTTTGAAATGCGTCGCCCGGTTGCGGTTGCGGTTGCGCGCTCCCGCGGGCGCTTTGAAATGTGTCGCCCGGTTGCGGTTGCGGTTGCGGTTGCGCGCTCCCGCGGGCTTTGAAATGCGGTTGCGGTTGCGGTTGCGCGCCCGCGGGCGCTTTGAAATGTGTCGCCCGGTTGCGGTTGCGGTTGCGGTTGCGCGCTCCCGGGCGCTTTGAAATGTGTCGCCCGGTTGCGGTTGCGGTTGCGCGCCCGCGGGCGCTTTGAAATGTGTCGCCCGGTTGCGGTTGCGGTTGCGGTTGCGCGCTCCCGCGGGCGCTTTGAAATGTGTCGCCCGCTTGCGGTTGCGGTTGCGCGCCGCCGGGTTGCGCTCCCGCGGGCGGTTTGAAATGTGTCTCCCGAGCTGTCCCCTGACGTTCAGTCAGTCATCAGTCAGCCGGCGGGCACGGAATTTCACCCGGCTCCGCCGGGAAAGCAAGATGAGTCCGGACGGATGTTGACGTGCGCGCGCTACAGAGATGCGCACGTGTGGCCCGCACGGCAATATTTGACAGAATTGGCGGGTGCGCGATGAGTGCTGAGCTACACTGTCAATGCCTCGCTCTCCTTGGGCGTTGCTGTGTTCTTGCTCGTTAACATGTGTCACAAGTGCGGACCTACACTGTCAATGCTGCACTTTTCTGTGGCTTTGCTGCGTTCCTGCTCGCAACGCGCACCACCAGAGGCGGCGGAGAGCTTGAGAGACCCATGCGCGCGAGTGTGGCCAGCGGGCTCTCAGCTGACAGAACGGGGTGTTCCTTTTGCTTTCAGCGCATGCGCGCGCAAACATGAGAGATCACTGCTTTCTTACAAAGACAAAAAAACAACTGCATTGTATGGTCTGTTCCACGGGTATGTCTGGAAGATGCTGCATGAGTCAATAACTTCTGAATGAATTTGGCATGCACGCGAGAGGGCGCGCGCATGGCCCGCAATGTCAGAGCGAGGGGGCTAAACGGTATCGTTCTGTCCCAAGGTGCGTGGCTGAAGTCAGAGTCCGCGATGCGGATTATTGTCGTTGCTGTGCTGCGTCGTATTGTTGTTGTCGTCGCCCTCGCCCGCGGCCTGCCCACGAACCTGCCCCCGACCCACCAACGATCTGCCCGCGACCCACCCACGACCCACCCGCGACCCACCAGCGACCCACCCACTACCCACCAGCGACCCATCCACGTTGCTTCGACAGAAAATTGTGTAACGTGTTCAAAATTGGCGCCTGGGGTGGGCTTCTCCGAACTTTCTCTCGAGCCTCGCAAACTTCAACTGCGGGGGCTATGGTATGATTTGATTCAGAGAAAGCGGGTGCGCGATGACTGTTTCATGAGGTTGACATGCGCGCGCGTGTGGCCCGCATACCCTCCACGTGATAGAACTTAGACACACGTATTGTTTTCTTACAGTTCCAGCGATGCGTGCGCGCACAACAAAATTCAAACATCCTGTGGGGAAAACTGGTGCTTGATAGTTTTGAACGGCTGCCTTGAAACAGTGAGCAAACTAATGGGAGAGCGAGTTTCACTGGCGCTCGGGTGCGGAACAGGTCCTCGGCACGTCGAAACAGGGGGGGGAGGCAAACATCCCAAGCCCCCTGCGAAGCAATCCAACCCCAGCCCCCTTCACACAGAACCCCCCTTACCAACAACCGCCCTCATGGCGCCAGTCGGCGTCGTCGTGGTCAGTCGTCGGTCGTAGGTCGTCGGTCGTGGGTCGTCGGTCATCGGTGGCCAGTCGACAGCGTCGGCGTCGGCGTCGTCGTCAGTCGTCGGTTTCCGGAAGTCCAGCATGTTTGCAGGGGGGATGGGGGAGCAGTTTGAAACCTCCCTCGATTCTCAGGTGACCACGCGCTTTTTCTAACCAATGGTTTTGGAATGATTCTGACATGCGCGCGCGGAGTGGTGCGCATGTGGCCCGCGTGGCCCGGCCCGGTGACAGCACGCACTTCTTACATCACCGCATGTCCACCGTATGCCAGCTTGTGCAAGAGATGACAGGGGAGCCGATACAGGGGCGACTGAACGATCGTGCAGGAGGCATGTAAATGCGCGAACGAGGGCCTGCAACCCCCGCCTCGGAGGGAGGGGGAGCGTCAGGTTCTTCAAAGAGAAGGCGCGGATCCATGGAACTCGGTGCAAGCTATGAAGAGCAACATGTGTTGTGCAACCTATGAGGTGCGTTCCATGCAGTACAGGGTATGCGGTGCAACCTGTGAGGTGCGAGCCTTGTGATGAAACGTACCGGTGCAGTCGATGCGGTGCCAGCCATGTCGTGCAACATAATGGGGCGATCGCTATGTGCTGCCTTTGATGTGACACGATTTATAGCGTGCAGGCTGTGTGCAGCCAGAAGTTCGAGCCAGCATACGATAGGCGAAAACTCGGGGGGGCCCAGCCAGCCCACGGAGCGAGCACTATGCAGGCTCGGGCAGGCACTCGGCGGAAACACTGCCCCACCCAAGTATGCAATAAGCATGTACCAGCCCCTTAGCACAAGCCCTGTATGGTAAGTGCTGCAAGAACGACAAAGAGCAATGTCACAGATAGAAGGTGTCTTATCTCTACGACGGTGTCCTCGCATGAGCCCTCTTTACACTCCCTGACCAGAAACCTTGATGGAAGTTCATAAGGCTGCTTGGGTGGCTTGTGGCTCTTTGCCAATACAGCGCTCTCGCTCTGGCAGCGCGGGCATGTCCCGACGCCTCTACCAGCTACATTGATGGATGACGATCCCCTGTCAGACTCGTTGCGCTGTGTGTAACGTTACTCGAAAGCGTATCGGTATGATTGTCGACGCGCGTAACAAAAAGAGATAGGGCTCTGACAATGCAAGCCCATGGGTTATGTTGTCCCCATCGTACTTAAGGACCACATCCCGGAAATAATTTCGAGCACCCAGAAAAGTGTCAAAAGAGTGCCGAAAGGGTGTCGAAACAACGTCGAACGAATGTCTCAGGGCCCGATACGTCAAAACCCTCGAGTTTCGCTACTTCTTCGGTGCTCGAAATTCTTCCTGGGTGGTCAATGCTAAAGTAGGTTGGAACATCATAGCCCATGGGACCTTCACCTGCCCGGTGGGCGCTCGCCGGCTCGAGAAGGGGCGCGCCCACTGTCTCGTGAGGACGAGAAACTTGGAACGGGAGGGTCCGTGGCAGCATTAACTACGTAGACATGTGTGCTGGCGTCGCTTGTTTTCCTCCTCCCCCTCCTCCTCCTCCTCCTCCTCCTCCTCCTCCTCCTCCTCCTCCTCCTCCTCCTCCTCCTCCTCCTCCCTCTTCTCATCCGCATTCCTCTTCCTCCGCCTCCTCCTTCTCCTCCTCCTCCTCCTCCTCCTCCTCCTCCTCCTCCCCATCCTTTCCTCCCACTTCCTCCTCTCAATTCCTCCTCCTCTATCCTCCTTCTTCTCCTCCTCCCACCTCCTCCCCCCTCCATCCCCCCTTCCCTCCCCCCCTCCGATGGGCCGCCGAGCACCGAGATCTCCGCCGCCGCCCGGGCGAGCGCGTCCGGAGAGCCCCTCGCCTGCGCCGCCTGCGCCGCGCTCAGCCGCGAGGCCAGCCGGGAGATGCGCGCCTCGGGGCTCCGAAGAGTGCTTGTTCTATTGGAGGCTTGGGCATTAGCACCAACACCAACACAGGGGGTTACCTCCACGGGGAGAAGATGATCCTAGATTTCGGTGTTGGTGGTGATGTTTCGGCCACCTTGGAAGCCAGAATATTACCACTATCACCGAGATCGGGACCTTGATCCCTCGGTGGAGGCACACCGCCGAAATTGGTGTTGGTGTCAACCTCTAGGCCTGCGATTCTACGCCAGGTTCGTGTCGTGCGGACTTCGGCGTTGGTTTCTGACAGCGCGGGGATCGTTCAACCTTGAACGATCGGCCGTTTCCGAAACGTCAGATCGTTCAACATCGACGGCTTCTTGGTCGGTTGAGCGCTAGCGGCGGGTCGCCGCCGGTCGACACGACGCGAACCTGCCGTGAGGGAGACGATGGGAGCGGACCACATGACGGAGCCTCCAACTATCTCGCCCTGCCGCACGATGGGAATGCAAGCTAGTGTGCGTTCGGGCTCCTTCGAGGCTCGAGAAGCGAGGATCGAAGATCGAGGATAGGGGTCCGATGATCGAGGCTCGAGGAGACCAAAGGAGCAGAAAGTCCATGGTCCTGACGGTCGAGATCGGAGAACAAGAAACGGAGGCGTAACGGTGGAGAAGGAGGCGCGCGCGGCGGTCAAGCATCGCCACTGGCTTTACGCCCTGAGGGTAAACCGGATGGGAGGAGCGCACCTGGCGGACGGTCCAGCGCAACGCCCACAAAAGGCTACGGCCAAGAGGACATAACATGAAGAAAGAAAAGGGAAAGGCGGAGGACGAGCAGGCGAACAAAGAAATAAAAACAGGATGACACCTGTCAACGAGAACCCTCGACTTACAAATCGCTCTGTGACTGTAAAGTGCCAACTTCGCCCCGCGCGTCGAGCTCGCCCGAAAACAACAATCAGGGCCCAACCCAGGAACAACCGTGCCCAACCTCTGAGACCGCCGCGAAGCCGGGAAGGAGCCTGCAAGGCGGGGGGGTATCCATGACCACCACCTGGAGGACCGATCCTCGAGGAGCTTGACAGGCGGTGGATATCGATGCGTTCACGAACTGATGCACAGCGCGACGCGGCGGCGGCCCCGGCGGCACGCTAAACCGTGCTTTGTGATCCCGTGTCGCCCCGCTCCGCGGGGCGGGGGGCTCGAGAATGCTCGGAACGGTGACGCCTGGGGACTGGGGAAGTGGACAGCGTGTGTCACGCCGAGGCGTGGCGGGCCAGAACCATCTCCCTCCTCCTCCTCCTCCTCCTCCTCCTCCTCCTCCTCCTCCTCCTTTTGTTCCTCCTCCTCCTCCTCCTCCTCCTCCTCCTCCTTTTGTTCCTCCTCCTCCTCCTCTCCTGGGAGGTGTTCCTGCACCTGCCGAGGTCCACGAGGAGCGATCCTCGAGGCGGTGGCTGTGGGCAGACCCCCGCCTCGGACAGACGGCGGTAGCTGGGGAAAGGGTCGCCCACGGTGCGGCCCCAGCGTTCCCGCTGCTCCCTGAGCAACCTGCCTGCCAGGGTCAGATACAGATGTGCATACAGCATGCATGCAGAAATAAATGCACACATACAGATGCATAGCGTTCCAAAAGCCAAGCGTGAGCCTTTCCAGACCCAAAATCTGTGCCCTCGTGGTCTCCCGTGTGGTCTCCCCCAGGGCTTCCGGTACGGCCTCCCGCACGGCCTCCCGTGTGACCTCCCGTATGGTCCCCATACGGTCTCCCGCACGGTCTCCCGGATGGTATCCCGGATGGCCTGCAGCATGGTCTCCCGTATGGTCTACCGTAGGGTCTCCCGTATGGTCCCCCGCATAGTCTCCCATATGATTTTCCAAAAGGTTTCCCAAGATGGTCTCCCGGATGGTCTCCTGTATGGTCTCCCGCATGGTACCCCGTATAGTCCCTCGCATGTCCCCCCGCATGTCCAGCACCGTGCAAAGCTCTCCCCACTGTTGAACCATGCTCTTTGGGGTCTTCTGCCGCCAGGAAGAATCACGGCGAAAGGGTTCCCTGGCTTGGGGGTCAAAAGATTCCCGGGTCTGCGGGCGACCCCGAGGTCCCGGGCGGGGGGGGGCGTCTCCCAACTTCGGAATTCGACCCTCGCCATATCCTCGTGCTCACCCTCAAGCACCCCGTGCATCCGTTGCACTTCGTGCATCCCCGTGCCGATGCTCGATCCGCCCCCCACACCATTTCCAACTCATCCTTATGCATCCTGTGCACTGCGCGAACCCTGTGAGCCCTCCGTGCTCGCTCCTACCCCCTCCCCGCCTACAACGGGGGGGGCTGGGGAGGGGGGGGTCTCGCTGCGCATTACGGCTGCTCCCCGGTGCCGCCACCGCAGTGGGTGAGCTGCTGAGGTAGCGCTCGTGGATGGCGCGGAGGACCTCACGGGGCCGCTGCGTAACCCTTCGAGAGGGGGAGGGCGGAAGGAGCGTGAGGACAGAGAAGTGGGAAGGGGTGGCGAAGGATGAGGAGGAGGAGGAGGAAGAGGAGGGCGAGGAGGAGAACTGGAACGCTTGCGACCCTGATGAGCGGCGCCTGAAAAGGAGAAGGAGGAGGAGGAGGACCAGAATAAGCTCAAGATCCACACCGATGCCGCAGAGCACCCTCCCGTCCCAAGTCCCCTCCACACAACTCCTGAGGGCCAACGATAAGGGGCGACTAGCATAGGAAGGAAACATCGACTCGGAATCGGCGATACACGGCGATAGATCGGCGATAAGCCCCCGATAGCGAAACCGCTTCTCCCTGGGGGGAAAGGCTATCAGACCCCTGTCGGCGATCGATGGGCGATTACAGGTCGATGCATTCCCCCCCCATGCACATCCCGCGAGAGACCAGCACGGGCCTGCCATTCAGGTGGGAGCCCCGTTTTGACATGGAGCTGACTGCGTCGCATCCTTCCAGCGAGTGGTGGGAAATTCGCAGAGGTACACCATGCTCAGAATGAAGATTGCGTTCGGCTAAGGAAATGGGCTTCACTCAAAGCGTTTGTTTTTAACCCATCGTATTGGTCCACGTACATGAGCGTTCTAAGACCGAAAGAAGCTCCAAGAAAACGCCCAGGCTCCAGCCCAGATTGTGGACTTTCTTAAACGAAGTAAGGAGCCCACGAAATTCCGCGCTTTGTCTTAAGATTTCTGATCGGCACATGATCCGACGACTCCACGGGGTGACCGGCAATATCCCCGTTGTGAAAGAGGTCTCCCACGTCTGTGCAACTCCTGCCTAGAAAGTTTTCACGCAAGGCCATGGGTGTCGAGGGCGCCTCAAGAAGAACCCGATTTTGAGAGAAGGAGCCGTCCTCCGTCCTTGACGCTGCCCCACATGTTCAAGTTCCTAGTCGTTCTTTCATGGCCGCACAGAGACATACTAGTACTATATGTTATCCTTGGAGGCGCGCGTCCGACCCGAATATAAAATGTACCCATCTTGTAGTGCATCGTTTCCCGAGCGGTGTGGCCAGAAAGCGCACACCACGACGCATATACTATAAGATTTCTGCGTGGGCGCGCCGCTCCTGGGGGGGCGACGCGCATATAGTACTAGTATGTTGCGGTGACGCCGATTCAAATTTCGGTAAGTCCCAAGCGAACACGCAATTGCGAAAACTGAAACGCCCTTCACCCGTGAAACTGTTGCAAATGTCCTACATGTTGGCGCTTACATACGAGAAAATCCGCCGACCCCTTGGGGTTCATCGGCGTGTGAGATGTTCCCCCTACCCAAACCCCTCCCCCGGGAGCCCAGTCCGGTCCATTTGGAGGGGGGGGGGGTCGGGCCGGACGGCCCCGGGCGGGACCGGACGGGACCGGAGGTCTCATCCGCTCCCGGAAATCGTGGCAAAACGCGTGAAAATCGTGTAGGGACGCGTCTGGTGGCCTCGAAATGGGTTTGGGATGCCCAACGAGCGCTCCAAGACGCCCAAGTTGGCCCGAAGACGGCCCACGAGGCGTCCTTGACGGCAGAAGAGTTCCCCACGAGCCCCCCCGAGGGCCTCCCAGATGCGTTGCACAAGGGTCCCTAGACGCAAAAATTAGGCCATTTCCTTTTGTGAAATGTATATTTTCAATAATTCCACTTTGGACCTTTCCGATGCTCCCCGACGCCCAAAGAGGCTCCCAAACCCGCTCCCAGACGGCCCCAGAAGCCTCGCAGAGGGTCCCCCACAGACCCTTGGAGGGCCCAAGATGGGCCAACAGGCGTCCAAGACGGCCCAAGAGGGGTCCGAAAACGGCCCCAAGAGCGCTCCAGAAGCGCTCCGAGTTGCTTGCCTCCACAAAGCTCCACATGGTCACAGACGGTCCAAGAGCGATCAGAAACATCGACGACGGCCTCCCGACGGGTCAAGAGGCCTCCCTAGACGCCCCCACAGGCATCCAAGATTCCACCCAAGAAGCCCTCTAGACGCAAAAAATCACAGTTTCCTTCGTAAAACGTATATTTGTTCACACGTGCGCCTTTGGGGGTCTTCCCCGCTCCTGGATGGCCCCAGAGCCCCCCAAACCCGCTCCCAGACGGCCCAAAGCGTCTCCAAGAGGGTTCCTACACAGCCCTCGAGGGCCCCAAGACGGGCCAACAGACGTCCAAGACGGTCCAGACGGGTTCCGAAAACGGCCCCGAGACGCTCCAGGAGCGGTCCGAGTGGCCTCGAAGAGAGCCCCACATGGTCCTCGACGGTCCAAGAGCGATCCAAAACGCTGACGACGGCCTCCAAACGGCTGAAGAGGCCCCCAAGACGCCCCAAGAGGCATCCACGATGCGCCCCAAGAGGGCCTCTAGACGCAAAAAATTGTTCGTTCCCTTCGTCAAACGTATATATTTCCACAGGTGCGCCTTTGGGGGTCCCCCCCTCTCCTGGACGGCCCCAGAGCCACCCAAACCCGCTCCCAGACGGCCCAAGACGCCTCCCAGAGGGTTCCCACAGAACCCTCGAGGACCCCAAGGTGGGCCAACACACGTCCAAGACGGCCCAAAAGGGGTCCGAAAACGGCCCCGAGAGCGCTCCAGGAGCGCTCCGAGCGGCCTCGAAGAGAGCTCCACATGGTCCTCGACGGTCCAAGAGCGATCCAAAACGCTGACGACGGCCTCCAGACGGCTGAAGAAACCCCCAAGGCGCCCCAAGAGGCCTTCACGATGCGCCCCTGGAGGGCCTGTAGCCGCATGCAATCGCCCGTTCCCCTTCGTAAAACGTATATGTTTTCGCACGTGCGCCTTTTGGAGTGCCCCCCGCTCCCGGGCGGCCCGAGAGCGCTCCAAGACCGCACCAAGACGGTCCAAGAAGCCTCCACGAGGGCCCCGCGGCAGCCCAAGAGGGCGCCAAGACGGGCCAAGAGAGGCCGAGGACGGCCCAAGAGAGCCCCGAAGACGACGCGCGCGCGACTCGCGGTTAGATTCCTCGCAACTTGCGTTGCTTCCCGCCGTGCTCGTCACTTGCCTCCGCAGGGCGTTTCGGCGGGTCTCTCCGCGGCGCCCGTCCCGCCTTATAGCACTTGGCGCAAACCACCAGAGTGCCTCGGTGGCAATAATGCTTCTTCTGGGCGATCGACAGATGGCCGCCGTCAGTGAACGCAGGCTTTGATCCGTCCTTCTCCAGGGGACATGCGGAACATTCTAACTTCTTCGCCGCCTGCCTTTGCTCCTGGCACGCGCGGCACATGACTGGGCGATGGTCCGAACCCGTCGCGAAGAAGTGCTTCACTTGCGTATCAGTCAGATGCGCCCTGTCCGTGAATTCCCGCTCTGTTCCATCTGCTTCTTCTGGGCACGCGGAGCACGTGAGCACTCGCGGCTGATTGCGTTATTCTTGGCACGCGCGGCACATGACTGGGCGACGGTTCGAACCCGTTGCGAAGAAGTGCTTCACTTGCGTATCAGTCAGATGCGTCCTGTCCGTGAATTCTCGCTCTTTTCCATCTGCTTCTTTCGGGCACGCGGAGCACGTCAGCACTCGCGGCTGATTCCGTTCTTCCTGGCATGCGCGGCACATGGCTGGGCGATGGTCCGAACCCTTCGCGAAGAAATGCTTCACTTGCTCATCTGTTAGGTGCGCCCTGTCCGTGAATTCTCGCTCTTTCCCATATGTTTCTTTCGGGCACGCGGAGCACCTGAATACCCGCGATCGCTTGTGCTGCGCGTCGCAGTCGCGGCATTTCACTGGCCCATGGGCTGCGCCCGCTTTAAAATAGCGTTTGATTTGTGCTGTGGTCAGATGCGCCGCGTCCGTGAATTCCCGCCCTCTTCCGTCTGCGTCTTTTGGGCACTCCGAACACCTCAGCGGCTGTTCCTGGCGCGCGCTTCGTCGAGCAGTGTTCGTTGCATTGATCCACTCCGCTTCCTTCTGCGATTGGCTCCACTCGATGCATCCGCCTTTCCTCTTCCCTGCGCACTTCTTGCAGAGCTTCTCCCCTGCGCCCTTCGTCGCGTACTGGTTCGCCGCAATTTCTGCCTCCGTCTTCAGGAATTCACAGCATTCCGCGCAACGCATCGTAAATTTGTCTCGTACATTCTGCCGCCACTTCTGAGACTCTTTCCGCGACTTCCCCCGGGCTGGTGGCCCTGCGCACCTGTCGCATTTGCTTGTCCGCACGAACACTCTGCTCCTGTCGGACTCGGCCCCCGTCACTCTGGAGGCTATCTCGGCCCATTGGTCACAAGTCGTGCACCACTTTCCCCCTGCTCCCTTCAACATCTCCGTGCACTCGCAGCAGAAGCTCGGGCCCGACTTCGCGCAGAACTCATTCGTGCTGAAATCCGCCTTTCCCTTCACCTTCCGACATTTCCCGCATGTTTTCCGCGGCATCAACCTCTCCTCGATGTCCGGCCACGGCAACGCTTCTCCCCGCAGCTTCTGCCACAACAACCTCGTGCCCTCCAATTCTCCCTTCGTGTACGGCTGTCTCGAAAATGGCCGAGATATGAGCAGACCCTGTCGAGTCTTCACGCGTGTTATGGCCACGTAGCTCGACATCCAGCTCACGTTTCTGCCTTCCTCCAAGTCGGCTATTACCGCGCCCAGCGTTCGCCCTTGCGCTGCGCGCGCCGTGCGCGCCAGCCCACGCGAAATTATACACTGTCTCCGTCGCACTCCCAGCACGGGCTTCTTTCGATACGAGTCCAAATGTCACGTCCGAGCACGAGGGACTAGGGGATGCAGTCCGGGTCCCGGCATCCCTTTCAGCGTCCACTTCTCGGTGTGAAAGTCCAACGCGATTTGCCTCGGCATCTGAGGCAGGACTCTCGACGACGCGTCCTGCACGTCTTCTTCTTCTTCATCTACCACCCATGAATGTATCGTCGCGCGACCCCCTCGTAGCAATTGCTTCTCTGATCTGTCCAAATGGTCCGTCAGTACAACTGGCATGCCCACGGCAAGCGGTAACCATCCTGGCATGTCTGCACAGGCCTTGTCGCGGTATCCGAGCCACCGCAATTTGTCTGCTGAGGTGCACGGCCTTGCCTGATACGTAGCGTGCGTGGCCTTATCCCGCGCATTAACCCACGAAATCTGTTTCTTCTGGCACGCAGCCCAGTCGACGGCCCGCTGCCGCGCTACCTTGCACTTCACATCCTGATTCGGATATATGGCAGTGGCTTCGACGAATTGCGGAAGTGCGAACCGTTCGTCTGCGGCACTGGTGGCTACGAGACATCGACGCTTTCTTTTTTCTGCACACTGTCCACACTCCAGCCCGTTGTCCTTTGCGATAGACGCCACTGCTGAATTCGCTTCGCTGCCTCTACTTTCTTTGCACCTGGCTCTCCGCGCTTCTTACCAGATTCCGTACTGGCGCCGCACGGAGTCATCCCAAACGCGGCGTGCAACGTGTGCCCATCCAGACTGGGCGCGCTCGTGGCTTGCAACGCAGCAACTTGAAAGTCCAGCCCGTGTTCCCAGCCCATGACTCCTTCGAACACGTGTTTTCGTAAGGTCTCTACTACGAAGCTCTTCCCTGTGCCTGGGCCTCCGTGCAGCGCCCACAGCAACGGCTCCGAACTGCCCATTGTACGCTCGTCTTCCTGACACTCAGCGATCATCCTGTCTATGACCTTCTCTGCGGCTTCTCTTTGTTTCTCATTCATGTCTACGACGCGTCCGCCGCTAGGTCCGCGCCAGTCCTGCTTTCCACCGCCGCAACTCCTCAGCGCCGCCTGCAGAAACCTGTCTCACCCTCCCCTCCTCAATTTCGCAACCCTCCAACCCGTCACCTCTCGTCTTTGTCTGAGAGGCCCGGGCTTCTGCTTCCCGTCGCTTCAACTCTTCCTCTGGCACCTCTACGCGCCCGTCTGTTCTCACCTACGCCCCTCGGTGGTTCCTTCCATCTCCGCCCGCCTCTCGGCCCCGCACGCGCGTCGATAATGCCATGGCTTCAGCACTCAGACGCCGCGCCTCTGCAACAGCGCCGGTCGTTTCCCTCTTATCGCCCTCCAAGCGCGTGCCCCCAACGTGCGCGCGCCGCCGGGCACTTTCGTCGAGGTCGTCGACGTCCACATCTTCGTCGCTGAACAAGTCATCGTCGTGCTTCCTCCCAGC
Source organism: Prorocentrum cordatum (assembly GCA_963575745.1). Lineage (NCBI taxonomy): Eukaryota > Dinophyceae > Prorocentrales > Prorocentraceae > Prorocentrum > Prorocentrum cordatum. The sequence goes on along the minus strand of CAUYUJ010014374.1, from coordinate 186,154 downwards.
GCCACCCCCCTCGGGGCGCATGTCGACGACGCCCGCGCAATTCTGCGCATACCTCTTCGATTCCTCGCAAGGAAGGCCGCCATCCAACCACTCGCGTGCGGCTTGTGCCAGCGTCTTCTCACCAGTGCACCACTCTGACACTCTCGATACCCCGTCCAAATCTGTGTCTTGCAAAGTGACCGATCGAAAATACGCCATCAACATGAGCGCGTTCCCATCTGCTTCCCCTTGCCAATGCTTCGGCTGTGGTGCACCGTGAAAGCTCGGATTCCGCGGACTCTCGTTCCGAACTAACACCCACTTGTGCCGTGTCGTTTCCACGCCTTCAACGTCAGGGAACGCGACCCACGCGTCGCAACTTCGATCCCTGCTAAAAGCGATGCTTCTTCCACTCCCCTCTGGCGTGCCTCCCGGACCTTTGTCTTGCCGCTCGCCGTCAGTATCGCGTGCTATTGGCATTCATCCTCCTCATCCTCCGTGTCTTCCTCGCCCTCCTCTGCTACCGCTTTCCCTTTCTTCATCTTCGTGGACCACTTTGTCATTCCGATGCGCCAATATCGGAAAACAAAAACTAATACACGGATAGGTACCGTAGGTCTGGGGCCCATTTGGCATCCAACGGTCTCATGCCGCACAGGAATGCTGGTTTGTTTGATACTACGCGCGGCCTCTTCGCGCGCCTACCATCGCGCCCCACATGAACTCTGCCAGGGTCCGATCGCTCCGACGGCACTCCGCACTCTTTTTCTACCATCCTCACCGCGTCAAACCCAGGGACCATTGCTGTTCTCGACGTCTTAATACTCCCCGCAGCTGTCACGTCTCGCACATCCGAGTACGCGCGCAGGTTCACACTCTCTTTCGCGGACCGCACGATCCCTTTCCCGTACATATCCGAGAGTAGCCGCGTGATGTGGCGGTGCGCCACGTAGGAGGCGCTACGTCCTTTCACTTTGTCAGCCAACGCATGGTGTCCTTTCTTACACTCTTTCACCTCGTTGAAAGACGACGCCAGACGCTTCGCCACATAGTCGCACGCAAATCCTGCTTGGGCGTTTTGCGCGCGCTGTGCCGCGAGCACGATATCTTTTACCTCCGCGCCGTCCCAACACCTCTCTGCGCATGCGTCCCCGTCATGCGTCTGCTCCCAAATTGGGAACCTGCACGGGAGCTGGACATCGGAGTTGAAATTCCATCCAAGGCCGCCGCTCAACAATGCAGGCAATGCCCCGTTCAGGTTATCTTCATTTTGCGGCCCGTGTAGGCATCCAGTCATACCCCTGCGCCCCCCACACGGCATGGAGCGGTTTTTCAGAAAGCCTGGACACAAAAGCTTGGTCTTCTCCACCAGCCATGTCGTCCGATGGAAAAAGCTCTCGCACTTCAATGGGTCGTCATCTCGCTGACAGTGTAATAAGGGCACAAATTTAGAGTTCCGATGGCTTCACTTGTGTACGCGGTTCTGACGATATCCCTGACCTCTCTGCACACATTTCAAATACTTTCGCAGCCACCATTTCGAAGCGCTCCCGCTCTCCGACTCTGAGCTGAGCTCTTGGGCCCCCTCTAGGGTCCGCTGCACCTGCGCATCGCTCTGTTTCAGATACGGTTCTGCCTGAATGGGGTCCCCCGTGCTCTTATACGCAGGCCAATAGTTTTCGATGTGCTCTTTCTGCCTCTGCCATTCCGCCACATCTGCGTATGCTTGTCGCGACACCAGCCTTTTGCATGCTGCGTAGCCGCATATCAAACGCTGAAGCTCGTCAGGGGGGCGGCGAATGATCTCGTGCGGCGGCGTGCGCTGATGGAGGCATTGGACGAACAACTGAACGCGCAGGTGCAAACTGCCCGCGGCTTTCTGGGCTTCTATGGAGCCGTGCACACCGTCCACTCGCCCCGCGCAGCCGCCTACCAGTTTGGCGTTACTACCTGCCAGATCTGCGCAATCACAGTCGGGGCACCGCGGACACCACCGAATCCCGAACAGGTGCTCCAACACCAGCCCTACGATTGTGCGAAATCCGTCGACGCCCGCCAGAGGATCCCGTGCCAAGCACTCCAATCGCATCTTGGCTGCTGCTACGTTTTGGCATACAACCTCCATGGGTACTGCCATGTGCACATCGTCAGCGTCACCCTCCACCGCGTCGTCCTCGATTGGCACGCCGCATGCGCTTGGAAAATCGGGCTCGAACAATCCGCCATTCGACGGGCCTTGTTGTTCCTGCGCCCGATGCCTGTTGACTGGGTCCTTTCGGCGCGATCTACTCAGCCGTACCATGACGAGGTTGTGCCTTTCATCGGGGGACATCGTATATAAGTACGCCTTGAGCCACCCGACCAGCGAGGGCATCGCACCGCATAATTGTACGTACTTCATTTGTCCCTGCGATCTTCTTATAAATGGCCTGCGCTTCCCGCACCATTCTCTGCAAGGTCTCCGATAATGACGTGACGAATTTCAACTTCGATACGTCCCCATTCACTGCGCGCCGTTGTCCAGTGCCTGGATCTGGGTACGTGCCTCGCAATGCTTCTACTATGCTTATGGCAGCCTGTTCCATACACGTAAAGTCGCGACCCGATTCGTCCTCCCTCTGCTCATGATCTGCAAACAGTCGCATGCTTCGGGACGTATTGAAGGCGCTTTGGTACAACAAGGACGACATCGTGACCCCGAAACGCCAGTCACGTCTGAGCTGAGATTCCACGCGGCGTGTCATGATTCGTGTCCACAGCGGAAGTTCCACGCGGGGTGCCTCACCGACACGGCGGTGCCGGCTCACTTCGGACCATTCTGGCAGATCAGGCATGCCCACTCCAAACTTGAAGCAGAACGGAAAAGCGACGCCGAAGAACCACGGAACGAACTGCCTCATCATGGCCGTGCCTGGAGACACCACCAGGCGCAACCGCATCTTTTCCATCCACGTCCCCCGTCCGTTCACGTCCATGAGCACCAGGTTGTGCCGCTGCGACGCTTCTCCGAGCCTCGCGATTTCCGACGCTCCTTTGCATGTGCATCGTACGCGGCCATTGTCTTGGCCGTTCAATAGACTGGTAGCCATCGCGACAAAATGATCCCGCCATGCTTCGCACGCGAACAGAACTCTCGCACGTTTTTCTGCACGCGGGGTTTCGCCACCGCCACCATGCCCGTCCGTGCCTTCTTCATGAGCGCCGCGCGTCATGTGCTGCAAAGCTGCTTCCGTCGTAGCGTTTTCATCTCCCTAGTTGAACGGTGATCTCTCCATGACCACCATATTCGGAATTCTTCGATCCATGTCGTCACAAGCGTCTTGCACCGTCGCCTGCTTCGCATCCGATGGCGTCGCATTCTTTTGCACCATGATCTTATCCAAATGATTGTCATACGGTAGCAACCGCACGAGTTCGGGCGGGGCGCCATTCTCCGGAAGTTGCTCGGCGCGAGCATCTACTGCTGCAGCGTCCACGTGCATGTACGCCCTATGCCCGTTAGCGATCATCTCCTTGATGTGGTGCTTCGCCACATCCCGCCGCACGGTGGCTTGATGAATGAATGTCGGCAAATTATCCTTTGACGTCGCGTCACTCACTGCATCTGCCGCTGCTGCCACCCCCACGGCAACTGAAGCTGAGGCTGCAATTGTTTTGTTGGGCGCTTCCTTTCCGGAGGACTCGGAGTCTTCGGGGCCCTTGGTAAGCCCTGGGCCTTGAGGTCAACTGGCGGCGGCGCGGGTGGCGCTGGCACAGGCACTGGTGGCAACGCCTCTGCTCGCCCGCCACGTTGCGCATTTGGCAGAACCCAAGTTGACGTTGGCCGCGCCAGCACTGGGGGTGGCGGCACTGGGGGCGCTGGCGGAAACTGCGGAACTGCCCAGTGCAGCTCACCGCACGGCTGCCCTAACTGTGGTTGTTGTGGCGGGTGCTGCGGGAATGTTGGCTGCAACTCCACAATCCGCCGCGCTGATTGTAGTTCTGGTGGTGGCGGATGCAGCGGGGGCTTCGGCTGCCGCTGATCGTGCGGGCACGCTTTCTCTGGTCGAGGTGCCTGTTGTCTCCGAGGCGATGGCTGCACCGATGGTGGCCTGTGGCAAGGCGCTCTCCTTGCTCGTATCGGCTGTCGCTGCGGAGCCACTGACTGGGGTTGGGGTGTCGGCTGCTGCGCAAGCGCTAGCTGTGGCTCCGAGCGCGGCTGTGGCGTCGCTGTCGGTGGCTGCGCCGCGCGAGTGTTCCCATCCGCTGCAGACAACGTCCACGAGCCCCAGGTCTCATCATCATCTCATCATCGGCGGCAGCAGCATGCGGCGGGGGCGCCTGCACATCGGCAACGGCTGCCGAAGCCGACGCCGACGCGGGGCCCAGCGCCGCCTCATCACCCATGCGTCGCTACTCCCGCGGGGGCCAAAAAAAAGCGCTCCTCATGGGCTGCGCAGTGGAGCCACAACGGTTTCGGCATTGGGGAGTTCTGAAGGAGGACCTGCGTCGGGCACGGCATCGTGACCCCTCAACGCTCGTCGCGCAGTAGATAAAAGAAAAACCGCACGTGTTTTTACTGGTGTCGCAGAGTCCCCCGCCGATCGCTGAGACCTCCGCACGCTGCGAAATCATTCTCGCCCCCCCCCCCGGACCCATGGGGGGAGATCACTCTCCAACGCAGGCCGCGAGACGCGATTATCCTGGCGCAACCTTCGAGTGGACTGCGGGGGCGAACCTGCCATCGGTCGTTAAAGCCAGCGCAACACTGGAACAATCCTGAACGGCCGTTGGGGCGTGGACTTCTTTTGGGATTGATCCTCACCCTGTCCACACTCTCCCACGGGCCTCCAGAGATACAGCCTCCCAGGAGGCACTCGCGTTGGCGGGGAAAAACCGCGCGTGGATTTTTACTAGCCAGCACATGAGTCCGTGCACGCGTGGGCCTCGCCGCCGCCCATCGGCGAAGTGCGATGTTGACCTGCGCGGCAAGACGTTGCACTATATGTCCGACAAGGATGCAATCAGGAAGCACACGAGGGGGACGCCCATACGTGTTCCTGCGATGTGGGGGGGCGCCCCTGTATCACCTGGATGTACAACAGTGACGCTGCACACGCAAAAAATGGAAATCTGCTCGTGGGGCGGCAACAGCCACCAGCCGCTGGCCGGACGCCTGCCACCACTGACGCGCTACAAGAACCCCTCACTAATCGTTATGCCGTCGCCATCGGCCGCCCCCCCCCCCCCCCCCCTGACCCATGCAAGAAGATCACTCTCCAACGCGTGCCGCGAGGCGCGATTATCCTGGCGCAACCTTGGAGTGGACTGCGGGGGCGACCCTGCCATCGGCATTTGAAGCCACAGCAACACTGGAACAAACTGCAAGAAGCACATGGTTTTCCTGAGGCGCGGGAAAGGGGGCCTCGTTGCCAAAGGAGCAGCCGCCGCGCGAAACGCGCCCTTCCTCGCGCCCTCGGAACAGCCGCATGCTAAACACATTGCCAACCCAGACCGCAAGACACGATTCTCGTGGAGCAACTTAGGATAGATTGCGGAAAAGTTTAAAGCTGCTGGCATCGAAACTTCATGTCACAGTGACACCCGAGCATCCTAACGAAACTCGCATGAACGGTCTTGTCGGAGGAAGCCCTGGCTGCCAAAGGATCTCGCGCTGAACGAGCGTGACCATCCTCAAGCCCCTACCACGACCGCATAAAGAATGCACACTCACCACCAGACCGCAAAGCGCGATTATCCTCACACGACCATTGGATTTGGACTTTTTGCTTGATCTGGTCTCGATCTGTCCAAAGCCTCCAACGCGCCTCCGGGGATGAAACCCTCCAAGAGGCACCACCGCTGGTCCAGAGGACCAAAAAAATGGCGTCAAAACCTCCACCCTGCGCGGTGGGACGCCCGCACGCTGCGAGATCCTCCTCGCAGGGCTTTCGTCGGAGTCCTCCTACTATGTTGCGGCTCAAAGGAACAGAATCTGCATCACGAATCGCTCCTCCTTTTCTGAACCACCTCATGCCTCCTCCTTTCCCCATACCCGCGTCGCAGCAGCTCAACTCGCCGTTGTTGATTCCGTACACGCGTGAGCCTCGCCGCAATGCGTCAGCGACGTCCGATCCGTACCTGTGCTTCAAAGACGTTGCACAGTATCTTCGGGGAAAACACCCACGAGCCAGCAGGTGAGGGGGACGCCCCTGCGTATGTTGCACACATATGTATACATATACTTTCGTTGCGGGGGGACGCCCCTGTATAATCTGGCTTATATCTGTACATGCCCGGCACACGCAAAAACTAATTGCGATCTGCTCGTGACCGCTGTCGCTGGCGCCTCATCATCATCCGCTGTCGCTGGCGCCGAATGAATACACCACGAGCCAATTCTTGAGCCCAAAGACACGCTGTCGAATGGCACCGCGCAGTGCCACCTCTGTGCACGCATGCCTGCCCATGTTATGTACGCGTGTGTGTACAATATACGATTGCATGTTCTTTATAAATATACATATGTTTATGTCTGTATATATATACGATCATTAGTACATACAAACGTACAAAGTTGCTGAGGGTGGACCTGATGCGAGGCCAGAGCAAGCGGCGGCAATTTGGCGCGGCGACATGGGGGGCCAGGTTGTTAATGCTGCACGACCCCCCCCACACCCAAGGCCTTCCCAGATATCCCAAGGGGTCGGCGGTGTGGCGTAAGCCCATGAATCTCAACCGACAGCCCGCCATGAATGTAATGGTGCACGCGTGTGAAACGAATGTGCCCGGCACTAGGCGACAGCGCAATATTGAAAACGACTCGCCATCCATCTTTGGAACTGCTGCAACTTTCAAGCTGCATGATCGTAAGCGTTGAGGAAGTATGCGGCGAAACGTCCGGCCCGCCCTACCGACGTCTTGGGGTGCGACAGGGAGGAGATATCTATACGGAGGCAGGATGGAGGGAGGGGGGGGGAGAGGGAGCGGGAATTGGTGGAGGAGGCCGATGAGGCGAAGCGGGAATCAAAGAAGGAGGACGGGGGAGGGCGAGGAGGATGAGGGAGAGCGAGGAGGTGGAGAGAGGCTCGACAAAGAGGAGCAACAGCACAAGGAGAGGGGGGGTGGCTGCAGAAGAAAAGTCCAAAGTCGGCTCGTGGAGCCGAGCCCTTGGGCCTTGTCCACCCAGACCACGCGGCTGGCGACAAAGACTGCTACTGTTCTCCCTCATCCCACCCTTCCCCCATCTTCCTCTGGATGTCTCCAGAGGTATCATGGACGTCTCTGGAAGTTCTCGGAGATCCCCAGAGGTAGCTGGACGCCTCCAGATGACTCCGAAGCCAAAGAATACGCCAAGGGCGTCCAAAGACCTTGGTTCTCGAGTATCTTTCTCCACCTCCTCATCCTCCCTTATCACCACGACATCATAATCAACATCGTCATCATCATCACCACCATATCAGCCTCGTCATCCCCATCCTCATCCTCATCCTCACCCTCCTCCTCCTCCTTCTCCTCCTCCTCCTCCTGCTAGTCATCGTCATCGTCAGCGTCATCGTCATCGTCATCGTCATCATCGTCATCATCATCAGCATCAGCATTCTCATCCTCAGCCTCAACCTCAACCTCAGCCTCGTCCACATCCTCATCCTCGTCGTCATGATCATCATCAGTATCATCGGCCTCGTCGTCGTCCTCCTCCTCCTCACCACCATCACCGCTACCATCGTCGCCACCACCATCATCACCTTCCCCACAGCAAGCCCTTCTCCTCCTCCCCTCGCAGGGCGTGCGGGCCCCAGGCCTCCCTGCCGCACCCTCGCCCGCAGAGGCACAGGCGGTGGATGCCCTCCCACTGCAGCAGGGGGAGCAGCTGCCGGGCCTGGGCGCGAGGGCCCCGGATCGCAGCAGCCGCGCGTCTCGCGATCGCCGCAGCGGGAGACGGCAGCGGCCGCGGTCGGTCGCCAACTGTGCGGCCACCCTCCTCGCACAACCATTCCTCCAACGCCTCCTCCTCCTCCTCCTCCTCCTCCTCCTCCTCCGTCTTGGTCCTCTTTCTGCTCATCGTCCTCTTTCTGCTCATCCCTCCTCCTCCTCCTGCTCCTCCTCCTCCTCCTCCATCGGGCTGGACGTTTCGCCTGAGACTTCCTCACACACCACTTTTGGCCCTGGTGGTTGAAGTTTGCAGCAGGTGCTCGGATGGAAGGCGAGTCGTTTTCATAGTGGGGCTCTCGCCTTGGCGCCGCACGCGCTCGTCCCAGAAGTTTGGAACAGTTGTGAGGATGGGGGGCGGCTCCTTCTCAACATGGGGCTCTCGCCATAGCATCGCGAACATGTGTCGTAAAAGTGTGCACCGCTACAAGGATAGAAGGCGGGTCGGTTTGTACATAGGGCTCTCGCCTCAGCGCCGCCCACGTTGCGTCTCAGGAGCGCGCAGTAGAGATCGATTCGTGTTCAGCATGGGGCTCTCGCATCAACGCCGCAAGCATTCGCTTCAAAAGCTTGGCACATGTACAAGGATGAAGGGCGCGCCGTTTTCAAAATGAGGCTATCGCCTCAGTGCCGCCCGCACATCCGTCTTGAACGTTAGGAACAATTACAAGGATGGTGGGCCAGTCGTTTTCGAAATCGGGCTATCGCCTAGGACTTCCCTAACGTTGACGACCAGACGGCTGAACAGATGTAGCAACTGCACGGATGCAGGGCGGGTCCGATCCTTTTGAAACTGGCTTGTAACCCGTACGAGCCAGAAATATGAAAGCGTGCGCGCCGATTGCACGGATCGCGGTGTCTGGTCAAACCGGAAGGCTCGCTGGACCCGACGCTGCACTGTGTGATCCTAGGGAGATTCGCATATCTCATAACACACTCGACGGATGCAGGGCAATTCCTCTTCGAAGCGAGGCTCTCACCTGAATGGCAGGCGCATGGGGCGCTGGTCTTCCAATGTGGCGTTCCATGCGGTGAAATGGGAGACTTGCAGGGACTCAGGAGAGGTCACTTGAGTTACGCGGGTTTATAACAGCATCGTTGTTGATGCATCTTGGGTGTCTATTGTCCCGCCCCTCGACGAGGGTAGAAAGTCGAGGCTCGATGTTTGCCCTTCCGTGTGTTTAGTGTTGTTTCGGCCCCGGGAGGTCACTGGAGAGCTACGGGGAGCTCCTGCGAAGACCTGTGGAGACACCCTCCTCCCTCCTCCTCTTCCTCCTCCTCCTCTTCCTCATCCCCCTTTTGTCTCCCGACTCCTCCTCTTCCACTTCCCTCTCTTCCTCGGTCTGCTTATCCTCCTCCTCCTCCTCCTCCTCGTCCACCGCCTCCTCAACCTTTTCCACCTCCTCGCCCTCCTCCTTCTCGGAAGAGAAACGAGATGAGGAAGAGGAGAAGGAGGAGGAGAAGGGAGGACGTGGAGGTCGAGGAGGATCGAGGCATGAGGCTTGAAGATGTTACAAGGTTGAAGCAGAATCACCTTCTGGAGAGCTCCACCAAGGACTTCCATGGACCTCAGGTCAGGGACATCCTGAGACACTGTGCTGCCTCGCCCGGGAAACATGATCACCACTACCACCATCGTCATCGTCGCCGTCACAATCGTGATCATCAGCATCACAACGATAGCATGTGCATTGTCGATATCATCATGGCGATCAGCATCGTCAGCATCATCATCATCGTCGTCGGAATCGTCATCGTCATCATCACCATCATCATCATCATAATCATCAACAGCAACATCAACATCGCCATCCTCATCACCATCATGATCGCTAGCATCATCAGAACCACCATAATCATCAGCAGCATTACCAACACCATCGTCATCGTCATCATACTCATCACCAACATCATTATCATCATCATCATCAACACAATCGTCGCCAGCATAACCATAATCACCTCCATTATCAACATGAGCATGACCCCCATCATCATCATCATCATCATCAGCACCAGTACCGACATCATCTGGATCATCATCATCATCATCATCATCATCACCGTCATCGACGACATGACTATGGCCAGCATCACAAGTATCCTCATGCTGACCCCGAGTAATATCAAACTCGCCATCACCATCCCTATACCATCATTATCCTCCTCACCGTCGTCCCTTTGCTACATCCTCCTCCTCTTGATATTCCCGCCTTCTCTCCCTCCGTCCTTGGCCTCCTTCCTTCCTCCTCATGCACTTCATCGCCCGTCTTGTCATCCTCCCCATCTTCCACTCCCCCGCCCGCCTCGTTCTCGATATTGTTCTCACTCTCGTGCTTTGCATGAAGATCGGAGGCTGCGACAGGACGAATATGCCAGGAAGAGACATTACACTCGTTCATCCTCGAGCATCGTCGTGCAAATGGATCACTGAAGCCCCGGAATATATTAGCGCGCAGGAACTTGGTCAGACAACTTGCATACAAGCGCGCGAACTGTCATCCAAACTAACGTGGATGCACATCGATTGCCATTGCGTGGCTTCTCATGAACATCTTAGTCGTTGGCATTGGTATCCGGGTGTTGAGTGACTGCCTGCGGTTACGTTGGTCAGGCGTTGCGCGTGAGGCTTATGCGCTAGTGCATTCGTGTGTGCGTGAGTTTGTATGTCGGCGGTGCCCGGTGCGGAGCGAAACCCGCCTCCTGGTAAACTCCATGGGGGTTTCGAGCCGGCGGTACCGCCGGCGCGAGCCGGCACGAACCCCCAGTTGGCAAGCACGAACCCCCCCGGTAGCCAGCATGAACCCCCCCGGTGAGCACGAACCCCCCCCCGGTATGCGCGAACCCCCCCGGCATGCACGAACCTCCACCCGGATGCGTGACCGCCCCCCGGGCGTGCCGGAACAAGGCGCCTTGTTCGACCCCTCCCGGGAGGCTCGGCACGACGTCCGGAGCGCGGTGCCGCGCGGCACCGCGCTTATGTACGCGGCCGTTCGACCCCTCCCGGGAGGCTCGGCACGACGTCCGGGGCAGGTGCACACCCGGGAGTTGCAGCTGCCTCCTGTTGCCACGTGCCCAGCAATGTCGACAACAGCGCTGCCACTTCCTCCTCCTCCTCCTCCTCCTCTCCTCCTCCTCTCCTCCTCCTCCTCCTCCTCCTCCTCCTCCTCCTCCTCCTCCTCCTCCTCCTCCTCCCCCCCAACCCACCCGCATTCCCGCCCTACCCCCACCCCCCATTCCCACCCCCCCACTCCCACAGGGGGGGGGGGTTCCCGATCGAGGCCCCCCGAGTGCGGCCTGCGCGAAACCCCCCGGTAAAGGGACAGGGGGGACGGGGTTCTGAGCCGTCGGCGGCACCAGGTGCGGCCTGCACGAAACCCCCGGTAGTACTGGGGGGGGTTCGTGCCACGGGGCACCGCCGACATGCATGCGTGTGCAGGTTGCGTCGGGGAGGCACGCGTGTGCTTGCATGCGTGCTGGTGTCTGCCTGCGTGTTTTCATGTGGACGGAATGGAGGTGGGGCGTACGGTGCGCGTGCCGAGTGTGTACTGGGCAGGCGGAATCCACCGACCGTCGGCGTGTGTGAGTGGGAGTCCTGCGGTGTTCACTCCTGGGCGGTCTGGGAGACGCCTTTCCATTCGAAGCTCTCCCCCCCATTCTCTGCGGTCACGTGGGGCCACTCAATCTCGCCAACCTGATGTGAAGCGACCCAGGCCGTAATCGAGTCGAGGGGGATCCATCCCTGTGACCCCTTCCCCGCCAGCGAGGCGGGACCCCTCCCTCCCTCCCTGGAGTGTATCGGGCGGTTTGGGGGCCATGGGGCCGTCTCTAGGCCACCTGGGCCCGCCGGGGCCCCCTCTTGGCCAACCTCGGCCAGCTTCGGCACGCTTCGGAATCTCGCGGGCCGTCGACGAGGCCCTGGGAGCCAACCCTTCGAGGCCAGGACCAGCGGAATCCCTTGGCGCTTGTGTTGTGCAAGAGAGCCCCAAGACGGCCCCAGAAGCCCCCGATACTGGCACAGCCCAGGAGGCCATTAAGAGTGACCCAAAAAGCGCACCACCGTCGCACCACTGGAAGCCAAGCCCTCCAACAGAATCCCAAGAACTCAAGGAGACCCACAAGAGGCCCCCAGCGGCTCTAAGACAAACCCAAGTGAGCCACAAAGCCTCGCAGGAGCCCCCCAAGACACCCCCCAAGAGCCCCAAAATGTCCTCAAGGCCTCTGAAACGCGACCCAAGCGCAGTGGCGCGATGGGCCGACGATTTGGTCCTCATTGAAGCCCCACTGCCCCTGAGGAAGCCAAAAGGTACCGATCCTGCTACTCCCTGGACCTCTCCTGGGTTGCGTTCGGACCAGAAATCCCAGGCGAATCCAGCGGTGGCCACGAGAACACTCCAGGAGCCCCCCAAAAGCGAAAACGAGGCAAGGGTAGCGGTATTGGTACCTTGTCAATCTCTGGGCCCCTGGCCTCCGTCCCCTTTCCGCCTCTTCCGCCCAAGCTGCTAGCCTCTGGAATCCGTCTTTTCCGCCCAAGCTGCTAGCCTCTGGGGGTCGGCGGAACCGACTGGGGAACCCCTGCAGCCTTCGCAGCAGCCTGCGGCGCCTCGAGAGGCACGAAGACCTCTAGCAAGGCTCGACATCCAGCAAAGCTTGTTGTGTCTTCGCCCCGCCTTTGCTGCAAAACGGAATCGAAACGAAAACGGTCCACGAAGTCGCCACAGCACCATTCAAGGTCGAGCCCTGATCCCCAGAGACAATGAACTGGCCGAAAACCGTTACCCTGGAAAGCGCCGACATTAGCATGGGGGAAACGGGTCCTGAGGGAAACGGCTCCTGGACCCTGGGGCCTTCCCCCAGGACGAATTCTTCATCCTGAATGCTTCTCTGACGGTCCCGAGGCCCGAGGAGGGCCCCGAGGGCCCGAAAACGGCGACAAACCTCAGGACCCGTTTCCCTGAGGACCCGCTCTCCCCCTGGCGAAACTACCGCCGACCCCAGCGTGCCGAAGCTGGAGTTCGGCCGGAGCCCCTCCGCGGGCGCCCGCGCGCGTGGTGCCCTCCCCCGGGCTGCCCGCGCCCGTTTGGCGGCGCGCACAGCTGTGGGCGGGGCGCGGAGGGGGGGGGGCCTTCCAAGAAGGCACGGGGCACCATATGGCCGATTCCAGCCAAGGCAGTGGAACCTCAGTGCTCGGCCCCTGGACGAGGGAGGAACCGAATCGAGGAGCGTCCCCCCTTTAGAACCAGGGGGCCCAGGATCGCCCCACGAGGGCAGAAGGCTCCAAGGCACCCTGCAGAGGGCCGCGTGCCGGCCCAAACGAGCCCCAAGAGGGCCCCGAGAAGTCCCGAGGGGACCCCGGGACCCCGGGACCCAACGACCCTGGCCAGCTCTTGCGAGGCCGATCCTTACTTCCGCCAGAGCTTCCGCCAGTCTTCCGCCGGCAGACCTTCCGCCAGCCTTCCGCCAGCCTTCCGCCAGCCTTCCGCCGGCGGAGGTGGCCTAGTTATACTTCCGCCACCTTCCGCAAAGACGTCATCAAGGGAAGAGGGCGAGTAGTATTCATATTGAGTAATTGTGGAGGAGGAGGAGGAGGAGGAGGAGGAGGAGGAGGAGGAGGAGGAGGAGGAGGGGGAGGAGAACGAGCAGGAGGAGGAGGAGGAGGAGAGACGATAAATCCTTCGGCCCTCGAAGGCGAGGCCCTCTCTGGGACGCCCCTTGCAGCTCAAGGAGTCCGGAACTCACGGGAAGGCCAGCTGGAACGCAAGGGGCTTCGAAGAAGCCTCCAGCCTTCTCAGAAGGCCGCCCCACTCGCGCGACCCCCTCGCTGCGCGCCGTCTACGCCACACTTGTTCCATGAAGTGAGCCCCCGGGCATCTCGACCCCTTACCCCATGCCGGTGTTGCACGGCAAGCAAGTGTTGGACGGTCCCTAGGACACGGCACGCCCTACCCGGGCCGAAGACGTGCGGAGACTGCCGTCACAGCCTGCAGGCAACCACGGAAACAACAGGAACTTTCGGAGATGCGCGCGGATTTCTTGGGTCGGCGCCGGAGCCCCGCCCGGAACGGCGCCAGAGGCGACGCCAAGTGGAGTCCAGCGCCGACTGAAGAAATCAACCCATCAAGACCTCCGAACGTCTATGCCCGTGCGCCTGTGTCTTCTCGGATTTTCGGAGAGAGAGGGGGGGGGCGCTAAGACCTTAGATGGTTAAACAAACGCTCGACGTGCTTTCCGTTCTGGGGTCCGTCATTTCCGTTTCCGGATGGTTGTCTTGCCATAAGGTATGTGCGAGCTGCCGTTCTTGCGTATTGGGCTGCCGTGTTGGCCGAAAACTGAAAACTTGAAAATGGAAAAGCAGAGTCAAGAACCTGTGAAGCTAAGAAGATGGACTTCACTCCATGCGTTTTTCTTTGAACAGCAGTCCAGGCCCGCAGATACAAAATGTTATGAATAAAACGAAAAGGTGCCCAGGATCCAGTCCAGTTTCTTGATTTATGCAGCGAAAGCTGGGACCCATGACAGTTGATATTTTGTTTCCCACTATGATGGATGTAGATGGAGTCGGAGGTTCTCGCCGCATCGCCGATGTATCGGCGATGCGTCGGCGGCGCATCGGCGACGCCAGCGCAGAGAACGTCGGGCTCTACGTCGAGCCGCATGGCGATGCATCGGCGATGCGGCGCCATCCTCCGACCCAATCTACTCGGACCCCATCGGGGAGGCCTAGATTTGGCACGCCCTAAATGGGTACAGAGAAGATGAGTACGATGCGCAACAGCATAGGTTGTGTAAAACCAACAGCGGCCACTGTTGGGCAGGCGGCCTTCTGTCTCGTGTAGACAACGTCCGCGTGACACAGACAGCAAAACCCGTACAACATAGACAAGCGGTGCTGACGGCACTTCGGAAAAACCCATTCTCTCCGTGCCTATGTCGATCGTCCAGACCCGTGCTGCAGACCCCCGGTGCTCTTCGAGAGATGGGGCCACTCAGGGCCTGACCAGGCCCTCCAGCAAGGTAGCCGACGACGACGACGAAGACGAGGACGATAAGTATGACGACGACGACGACAACGACGAGGCCGGCGACGACGACGAGTACGAAGACGACGAGGCCGACGACAATCATGAGCCCTGTTCTGTACACCTATTTTGGTCACCCCCTATTACAAGCCACCCAAATCTTTCGAACCTAAGCCGCGTCGGCCTCGTCGTCGTCATCGTCGTCGTCGGCGGCGGCGTTGTCGAACTCGTAGATCTCGTCGTCGTCGTCGTCGTCGCCCTCGTCCTCGTCCTCGTCGTCGTCGTTGCCTCGCCGTCGTCGTCGTCGTCTTTGTTGTCGTTATCGTCGTCGTTGTCGTCGTCGACAGCCTCGCCGTCGACGTCGTCGTCTTTGTTGTCGTTATCGTCGTCGTTGTCGTCGTCGACAGCCTCGTCGTCGACGGCCTCGTCGTCCGCGTCGTCGTCGTCTTCTGTCGTCGTCGTCGTCGGCCTCGTCTTCCTTGTCGTCGTCACCGTCATCGTCGTCGTCGTCGTCGCCGGCCTCGTCAACCTGGTCGTCATCCTCGACGTCGTCGGCGTCGTCGGTCTCGTCGTCGTCGCCGTCGTCGTCGTCGTCGTAGACTTCGCCGTCGTTCTCGCCGTTGTCGTCGTCGTCGGCCTCGTCGTCGTACTAGTCGTCGTCGTCGTCGCCGTCCTCGTCGTCGTCGGAGTCGTCGGCCTCGTCGTCGACGTCGGCCTCGCCGTCGGCCTCGTCCTCGTCGTCGTCGTCGGCCTCGTCGTGCTAGTAGTCGTCGTCGTCGTTGTCGTCGTCGTTGTCGACGTCGTCGTCGTCCTCGTCGTCGTCATCGTCGTCGGCCTCTTCGTCGTCGTCGACGGCCTCGGCGTCGTCGTCGTCGTTACAGTCGTCGTCGGTCTCCTCGTCCTAGTCGTCGTCGGCCTCGTCGTCCCAGTCGTCGTCGTCGTCGTCGTCGTCGCAGTCGTCTGCGTTGGCCATAACACCCCCCCATTAAAATCCACTAGAAAATTTCGAATCTCAGCCTCGTCGGCTTCGTCGTCGTCGTCGTCCTCGTCGTTCTCGTCGTCGTCGTCGTCGGCGGCGACATCGCCGTCGTCTTCGTCGTCGTCGTTTCGGTCGTCGTCGTCGTAGTCGTGGGCCTCGTCGTCGTCGCCGTCTTCTTCGTCGTCGTCGTCACCGTTGTCGGCCTCGTCGTCGGCCTCGTCGTGCGCCTCGTCGCCCTCGTCGATGTCGTCGTTGTCGGCCTCGTCGTCGTCCTCGTCGTCGTCGTCGTTGTCGGCCTCGTCGGCCTCGTCGATGTCGTCGTCGGCCTCGTCGTCGTCCTCTTCGTCGTCGTCGTCCTCATGGTGATGTCGTCGTCGTCGAGTCGTGGTTGTCATCGTCGGCCTCGTCGTCCCAGTCGTCGCCGGCCTCGTCCTCCTTCCTCGTCGTCGTCGTCGTCCTCGTCGTCGTCGTCTTCGTCCTCGTCGTCCTTAGGGCGTCGGCCACACGCCCGAGAGCTTGGGCCGCTCAGGGCCCGGCCAGGCCCTCCAGCGAGGCGGCCGGCCTCGCCCCGTCGGCCGCGGCGGCCGCGGCCGCGGCGCCCGCCATGGCGCCGTCGCCGGCCGGCGGGGCGCCCGCCGCCGGCCGGCCCGCGGGTGGCGCGGCTCCGCGGGCGGCGTGCCCCGCGGGCTCGGGCGAGGGGAGAGGCGGACCTCGGGAGGAGGGGGAGGGAGAGGGGGAGGGGGAGGGGGAGAGGAGGAGGAGGAGGAGGAGGAGAGGAGGAGGAGGAGGAGGAGGAGGAGGAGGGAGGAGGAGGAGGAGGAGGAGGAGGAGGAGAAGGCGAAGGAGGAGGGGGAGCGATCGGCGTCGTCGTCGGCAACGTCGTCGGCGACGTCCGTTGTCGTCGTCGTCGTCGCCGTCGCCGTCGTCGTCGTCGTCGTCGAACCTCGAACTGGTAAAGCCTCGCACTGGTGCACGCCACCATCCAGTGCCTCGTGGCAGAGGCGCGTGGCGAGGTGGCCCCCGCCGAGTCAGAGCGACGGACCTTGGGAGGAGAGAGCAAGGATCGTAGGTGGCGGCATGAGGCCGTTGTTTTTCAGATTCCGGCGAGTTCACTCGCATGGAAGGGAGACGGGGGGGTCGTGGCGAGGCCCAATGACAATCTGGACGTCACGCAAGCCAGGACTTACTGGCGCTTCTGCTCGGCCCAGCACTGCTTGAAAAGGCGGCGGAGAGGGGGGGAGAGGGGGGGAGGGACATGCCCTGCAAATAAACTTGCCTGAGTCACAAGAACAAGCGCCCTTCATCCGAACCCTGCCTCCGCCTCCCATCAACGATCCTGAATCGATGGGGGGCGGAGGTAGGGCTCGGATCTCGCAGGGTGCTCGGCGAAGTCCGAGCCCTAGCCCCGCCAACCATCGACTTGCCTGAGTCTTGGGTCGGCAAGGGTTGGGCTCGGCTTCCGCCGCCGAGGTCTGGCGCACGCTCCCATGGATCAGGGCAGGGCTGAACCTAAACGGTGTTTTTCGTTGTCGTTTTGTTTTCGTTTTCCCTCGTTTTGTCTTCAATCCACCTCTACCGCGAAACGAAATCGAAACGAAAACGGCCCACGAAATCGCCAAAACACCGTTTAGGTCCAGCCCTGGATCAGGGATCTCTGGAGCTGGCGCGTCGGCGCCAGATCCACGGATCGGGGCAGGTCACCCTTGAACGTGAGGCCGATGCCGCCTCATGGCGACGGAGCGAGTCGACTCCGCATTGGATCGGGACCCGTCGCTAATCCGCGCGCCTTGATCCAATTTTTCCCCGCTTCCTCGAGAGGGGCAGGGGCCGACCCGGTGCTGATCTGAGAGCTTGGCTGCCCCGATACGCAACACGCAACACGTAGCGTACTAATACGGAGCTCAGCACGTAGACTGAACGCGCACGTTGTGGGCAAGGACGTTTCGAACGCGGCACGCGTTACGTTTCAAAACGTGCGCATCAGAGCAGCCAAGCCTCAGAGCGGTGTTTCTCACCCTCCCCCAGCGGATGTCGGGCGCGGGGGCGCCGCGTCGCATGGTCTCGCGCGGTTTGGGCGTGGCTTAACGGGGGGGTCATAAATGGGGGGGTCAGAAACGGTCCCCTTTCGTGCCCCTTTCGGGCCCCTCCGGAGCGCCAGGGGGCTCGTTTAGGTACCGTTTGGGTACCTTTTCGGACCACTCTCGCCACCCCCCCATGTATGACCCCCCCATTACGCAACGCCCAAGCGGTGGAGGCCCTGTGGGCTCCGGGAGAGGTCTGCGGACAGGCCGTGCGGTGGCCACGAGGAGTCCCGAGGGACCTCACCGCACGGCCCGCAGCCGCACGCCCCCGGGTGCCCTGGACTCTCTGGAGGCCCCCGGGTGCCCGAGGCATCCTCGGAGGACCGCCCCGGCCCCGGAACGGCCCCCTGATGGTCCGCTACCGAAAATTTCCGGTAGCGCTCCGCAGAGATCAGTCGCTACCGAAATACCGAAATGTAGCGCCCAATACCGGTATCAGACCGTTCTGAAATCCGCTATTTCAACGCCCTCAAACGAAGATCCGGTCGCTACCGAAATTCGGGGTGCGTCGAAATCGCTACCGAAAATTGCCGGTACCAGACCATCTGGGCCTGCTCACCCCGGATCATCTCTGACTCACCCGACGGCGATCTCACCCCGCCGACAGGGGAACTCCGAGGGCCACTTGGGGCCTCCAGGGGAGCCCGCGTCGCCCCAGCTGGCGTCGCCTCGAAGTCCTCGTCAGGGCGCGCCTCAGGACGGGTTCGCGGGGGGTGGGTATTGAAGCGGGGAGCGGACAGTCGGCCCAGATTAGTAGGTCGACCCTGCCAAATCAAGGGTACCCTTGTGTCCTGTGTCTCGCGACCCATGCTTCCCACATTCCAGCGGCAATGTGGCCCTCGGAAGGGTCTTGTGTCCTCTCGCGTGTCCTGTCCAATCAAGTCCGATGATAGGGTTACTGGGGGGGCAGAGAGGTCGAGGGCTGGGCAGGTGGAGGTGGAGGGATCAGCAGAGCCTCGCCGAAGCGAAGGCTGTATTGAAGGGGCCCAGGCACACACAAATGAATACACACAAATAACAGGATTCCCCGTACTTCCCATACTGTCTGGGTTTTTGTCTTCCCCCCCACTTCCCATGCTTTCCCATATTTTCTGGGGAGTCGACGATTATTTGTGTCTGTGTGTTTCTTTCCCTCCTGATGCATGTTCGACCACTGACCCCTTGTTACCCACAAACCCTCGGCAAGAATGAATAGTGGACTGAAACACGCCAGGGGAAGCAAAGAGAGGAAAGGCAAGACGCCAGAGGATGACCCGGAACTGGCAGTCCAACGAGATGAGGCTCCTGAAAACGGGGCGCCTGAGATCGTCACGAACAGTCCTACGCAGTCTCGAAAGGAGGGCCCATGGCCCCTATCACTGCCCTAACGACAGGCCACGGCCATCCACAGCACCCGCAACGCCAGTCCCACAGACTCTGATTTCGTCGGCCCCGCCAATGTATGACTGCATGTCACTCGTGTTGACAGGCTTTGCTCGGAAGGTTCTCGGCCAGCGCTCCTCAAAAAAGTTTGCCATGGCTCTATCATTTATCATAATTTATCATCCGCCCCTTCCTCTGACTCGCCGCCCCCCAGACTACTGCTATGGGTTCGCCCACAGTTTGCGAGTAGCTTCTGGTAAAGCTTACATCGAAAAGCAAACATTCATAGCTCGATCGGGCCCGCCTTGAGCAAGCGTAGCGCAGGCTCGAATGTACGGCAGCGGCGACAGCAACGGCGACGGCGACGGCGACGACGACGGCGACGACGACAGTGGCGGAGGCGGCGGCGGCGGCGGCGGCGACGACGACGACGACGCCGCCGACGGCGACGACGACGACGAGTGGCGGCGGCGAGCACGACGCCGCGGCAGGCACCTCCTCACCCTCCTCATCCTCCTCACCCTCCTCCTGCTCCTTCCTCCTCCTCCTCCTCCTCCTCCTCCTCTTTCTCCTCCTCCTCCTCCTCCTCCTTCGCCTCCTCCTCCTCCTCCTCCTCCTCCTCCATCCTGCTCCTCCTCCTCCTCCTCCTCCTCCTCCTCCTCCTCCTCCTCCTCCTCCGCTGGGGAAACCGAAAGGTACCCATACCGCTACTCCCAGGGACTTCCAGGGAGCGGCTTGACCAGAATTTCGAACCGGATCCAGCAGTGGCAACGAGGGCTTCCCAGAAGGCAGAACAAGGCGAAACCGAGGCGAGGGGTAGCAGAATGGGTACATATTCCTCATATGCTCCTTCTCCTCCTCCTCCTCCGCCCCCTCCGCCTCCGCCTCCTCCTCCTCATCCTCCTCCTCCGCCTCCTCCTCCTCCTCTGCCTCTTCCTCTTCCTCCTAGCCGTTCTGGCAGAAGTGTGCTTGATACTGCTAACTTCAGAACGGCATTGCAGTATCGGGTCAATCTGGCTCGTCTCGCTTTGGGTTACCTCCGTCCTCCTGATCCTCAATGGGGAAAAACCATGGCTGGATCTACAATCCGTGGGTCAAGTTCGGCACGAAATGGTCTAAAAGTTCTCATAGTGGTGATTGAGACAGCAGCCGCAGGGCCCAGGCTTGGAGGCTCTCGCGCGGGCACGCCGCCTCCTGCAGTCGGTGGCTCCTCTCCGCTGGCGCCTGGGCCTGTACCTGACATCGCGGTGGACAAGACCGAGGAGTTGGCTCGCCTGTGCGCGGTGTGCGGTGACAGAGAAGGAGAACGACGGTACAGTGCCATTGTCTCGGGAAGACGCCCAGAGCTGCGCCTGCGTCCCTTGCTCGCAGAGATTGCAGCAGGTGGGGGCTCAGGTGCATCAGGACGAGAAGAGGCTCGAGGCGGAATACACCAAGTACCTCAAGTGGATCAGCGGCATCGAGGAACAGGCCAAGTTGGTGGCCGACTTGCGTCAGGAGCTCCAGACGGCCTCTGAGCTGTTCCAGTCCACGTTGGCGGAGGTGCAGGCCTCGCAGCCGACGGTGGTGGAGCAGCCGAAAGCTGAGTTGCGCAAGCTTGTCGATGGATCGTTCAACATGTCGGATTGCTTCGATTTCTCCACTTTCCTGGGCAATGCGGATGAGCACGAGCTCAACCCTGAGGAGCAGGCTGAGTTCGATAAGCGCCAGCTGGAGTTGGCCAACTTGTTCAAGAAGGGTACCACGGAGTTGTTCGGAGACGCCATGGATAAAGCCGATGCTATGCGCCATGCTGCTGCAGAAAAGGCGAAGCGTTGGTCGAAGAAGCGTAAGGATAATGCTGGTCATGGTGTTGCTACAGGGGCTGGTACTCCTGCTCCTTCCGCTCCTCCTGTCGGGGGTGGTGCTGCTCCTGAGGGACCGCAGCGCAAGGAGATTACCAAGGCCAGTGCCGAGTCGCTCTTGGAGAAGATGCAGCAGGACGAGCGCTTGGCAGGTCACATGGCTGCTCTCGCTCGTCGCCATCAGCCAGGGCTTTGACGTCGGCAACCACCATGAGGGCATGCACAGCATATGTGGATTTTCATCGGGGGGGCACATACCCGAAGAGCCCATACGGGTGGCGATGAGCCTTAAATCGTCGGAGCGCGCCCCCCCCCCCCCCCCCGGAGCTCAACGAGGTCTACGGCCGCGGCGGCTCGCAGCCCCCTGGATCAGGGAGGCCAGCCGCGGCAGCTGCGGCGGTTCAGCATAAATTGGATGATGCAGATCACGATCCATTTGATGATCTGCGCGACGAGATGGAGGTTAGCCAGTTGCCAGCCCCTGGGTCTGTGCAAATCCAGTCGTCAACGCCTCAAGCGGTGTCGGCTGTCGATGGTTATCCTTTTGTGGGTTTTCCGGATGAGACCAAACCCTTCACGTTCGATCAGGATGCAGCCCGCCGAAGTTCGAGTGCACTAGCTTGGCCGACGACCGCGGTCGACCAGACTTCAAGTTCGACGCGACAGAGCAAGGCGAAGTATCGGTCGTCGGTGCTGTTCGCCAACATCACCGAGTGGGGACCGCAAGCTCATCGGTATGTCGTCAACCAGGATCGTTATAGCATCTGGATGTTCTGTGAGATGCATTTGCTTCCCAGCCGAGGCGAAGAGGTTCGTAAGCATTTGGGCAAGGACAAGTGGAGAATGTTCAGTACACCCTCCAGACCGTCGGGTCGTTCCGTGGGTGGTAGTTCAGGTGGTGAAGCTATTCTCGTTTGTTCTCATGTCGCTGCGGCGTCTTTTGCTGATTTGTCTTTGGGCTCCAAGAATCCTCACATGATCGGTTTTACGGCAGTAGTATGGCATCTCGCTGGTAGAAACGTTGTCCTGATCTCTTTGTAGTTGTGGCCTACGTACGGCGCGCGTGGGCCCAACAAGGATACGCTGCGGTCGCTCACTGGATTCGTTCGGAGTTTATCAGATCCTTGGGTTATTTTGACGGATTGGAATCACGAGCCCGATGAGTTACAGAAGACAGGTTATCCTGAGTTGTTGGAAGCGGATTTCTTGTTGCCGTCGTGCAGGGTGACCTGTGACCAAGGGTCAGGTACGTTGATTGACTATGCGCTCATCTCCAAAGGGTTAAAGGACTTTGTCAAGTTGGAGCCCGATTTGGAGGTGCCGTGGAAGACTCATTGTGGTCTTCGCCTCACGCTCAAAGCTGCCGAGAAGGATGTGTGGCACCAGAAGTTGCGAGTGCCGCGTGCTCTACCTCAAGTTGATCGGCCAAAGGCTCTCCCTGACCCGAGGTCCAAGACTTCTCAACGTCGGGAACTTCTTCGTATTCAGCGTCGAGAACGGCTCCCTGAAGAGTTACGCGCAGCGTTCGACGAGGCTGATCCCGCCGTGGACCAGATCCAGCCAGATCCGTCAGCGGCTATTCACCACATCACCGAGAGGCAGTGGGAGCAGGCGTGGAACGAGGATGTCCACCAGCACGCGGCGGGGCCGAGGCACTTCATCCATTCATTGCGCGAGGGAAAAAGAAACCCAGTGTGTCAATGATATGTTCGGTCGGTGGGCTTCTTCACTGGAGAAAGTTATCCTGGATGCCTCGGGGGTCCCTGAGCCCGATCGGGGCCCATTTTTGCGCCGCGCCAGGGGTTCGAAGCTCGTCTGGGTCAAAGCCCGATCCAGTCCTGGACGTGCCCACCTGAAGAACGGAGCTGCTGAGTGGTGGGGGAATCTTACCACGCTCTTGTTTCGTGTCTCAGCTCTTCGTAAGAATGGCAGTGATGCCGTTCAGCAACACCAGCGTCAGCAACTCCTCAATAAGGTGTGTCTCTCGGCCCTCGATCCTGACACCTCTGAGCTCGGCTCGCTCGATCTTGAGGTTCGTGAGTGGTTGGGGTTGCTGGCTAATCTCGATTTAGTTTCTGATTCTGATTTGCCTGAGCTCAAGCTGCTTGCTCAGGTATGTATATATATATATATATATATATATATTTGTATACACACTATATATTATATATATATATATATATAAAAACAACAAAAAAAACGGCGGGGCTTCGCGCAAGGCCATCGCCGAAGGCCGTAAAGGTTTCGAACAATGAGCACAGGAGCAGTGGAAGGCCAAGCCTGGCCGCGCCCATGCTCCTGTTAAAGCTTTGTCCAGGCCGTCCTCCGGGATTGTTGTTTCTGGCAAAACCTTGTCGGATCCCGTCTCGGTCATGAGATCGAAGCGAGATTTTTGGCAACAGGCTCGGACTGACCCTGTAGATGCGATTTCTGATGTGCAAGCTGCGGTGGACCGAGCCCTGCGTAGAGCTGCCGGGGGCCCCATCCCCCCTCTTGAGCCCGGGGAGGTATCCTCGCTCTTGTCTTGTCCGGTTCCTCAGAGGGCCCCAGGGGTCGATGTGATCTCGGTCCAAGATATCCAACGTCTGCCCCCTTCTGCTATCGCCGATCTCACGCAGTTGTTCAATCCAGTAGAGAAGCTTGGAGTGTGGCCTGAACAATTGTTTGCCACCTCGGGTGCGTTGCTGCCGAAGCCCCAGGGCGGCGACCGCGCGATAGGGTTGATTTCTAATGTTGTGAAGATTTGGAGTAAACTCAGGGCTGGTGTTGTTTCTTCCTGGGCTGAGTCCCTGGGGGGCCTTCTGGGACACTGCCATCCGCGGGAGTTCGTCGTTCCGTGCGGCGCTTATGCTCTGTCTCCTGGGTGAAACCGCGTTTCTTCTTGGGGCCCAGATTGCCACTCTTCTTCTCGATATAGAGAAGTTCTATGACTCTCTCAGTCTGGTTCTCCTCGTTCAGACCGCGGAGAGACTTGACTTCCCAGCCATTGTGGTCGCTATGGAGTTGCAAGTGTACCTCGCCCCTCGGTTTCTGACAAGAGCTGGTGGGGTCAGCGAACCAGCGCGGCCGACGAGGTCTATCGTTGCGGGCTCTCACCTTGGCGCCCCAGTCGCCAAGATGCTTTTTCCTATTCTTCAGAAGGCCCATATAGTTAGGCCAGGAGATAGTGTTCAGCTGCGGTCAGTCATTGATGACGCTGTTGCTAGGGGCGAAGGACGCCCGACTTTCGTTCAGCCTGCGTTCTCTAAGGCTCTGGTCCAGGGGCTTCGGGAGCAACGGTTGGTGATCTCGGACAAGACTTGTTCATTGTGCACTAGTAAGAGTCTGGCGAATGTGTTGAGTCGTTTGTTCCTCGGCTTGGAGGTGCCTTGTCAGGTCGTCGAGGCCGCGGTCGATCCCGGAGTCGACACTGCTCAAGGCAAAGCGAGGGGAATTGCCAAGTCGAAGGATCGTCTCAAGAAGGCGGCTCATCGTTTCGGTCGAATTCGCAAGTTGAGGACGTCTGCCAAACTAAATAGAATTGCTCAGAGCTTGTGGACCACAGGCGCGCTTCCCCAAGCCGCCTATGGTCATCAGCGCAACGGTTCCCCCCCCTCGGTGGTGGTCAAGCTTCGCCGCCAAGCCGCACAGGCCACTGCGGGCAAGGGGGCTGGCAGGTGTCTCACGTCTATATTGTGCCTGCACATGGGTAGGAAGGAGCCCGCGCTTGAGATCAGGCGCCAGCTGGTCTTCGAGTGGCTGATGGCGTGGCGATCGACTCCATCCCTTCACCCTCGGGTTCTTCGCGCGTGGTCGTTCTTGCGTCCCCGATTGTTGGGTCCAAAGACCAGGTGGGCTCGCGTCAAGGGCCCTGTCAGTGCTGTGAGCGCAGTGTTACATGATGCTGGTTGGTCCCCCCCGCCTGGCTAATGCATGGTCCAGGCCGTCTGCTCAGGGGGAGGAGACTTGGCAATTGCCGATGACGTCTGATCCAGGTTTCGAGGCCCATGATGCCGACTTCACGGGGCTGTTAGATGAACGTTCGGATGATATTCACAGTAAGTTGCGGCGCCAGGCTTCGGAGCACTTCGATGGGGGGCGGTTTGGAGCTGGGGGCGGCGACTTGCATTGTGCTCGACAGGAGGCCAAGCGTTTTGAGAAGCGTCAAGAGTTGGTGTCTCTTGCGTTTCAGGATGCTGTCGTTTCAGGGGGGCAGTGGCCGCGGGCCACGATGGCCGACAACGGCTACGAAGTCTCGCGCACTTGTCCCAAGTGTGAGGCAGAAGAGGAAACGCTTTTTCATCGCATCTGGACCTGCTGCAAAAACGTCGGTGAAGAATTTGGCAAATCCGATTGCCTGTTAATGCAGGCTCAGGCTCAGCATCAATCCAGTCCTGCATTTTGGTTGAGAGGCATTCCTCACTACGATTGGACCCCGCCCTCGAGGCGCAGCGCTATCCTGTCGAGCAGGTGGTGCTGTACGGCCCTGATTCCTTCGGAGATCTCGAACCCCATCCCGAGTTCGGTCGGGTCGTTTTGTTCGGCGATGGTTTTGAAGGAAAATCAGCTCTGATGTGCGCAGACAGCGTTGCGGTTTTGCTGCCGTGGCGCTCGAAAGAGGTGAGAGGGGGGAGTGGGTCCTTTCCGCTGGTGCTCGCTCTGTTCTTGGAGGGCGAAGGCAGACGTTCCTCAGGGCCGAGCTTTGCGCTTTCGCCCTAGCTCTTGAGTCTGTGCAGGCTCCACTTCAGTTCGTGACTGATCATCAGCCCCTCGCTCGTGCCTGGCTGTCTGGTAGGGTTCGTTCCATGGTTGGCTCCAATCAGGACCTCTGGAGTCGCATCAGGGCTGCCCTTGGAATTCGATCCCAGGACAAGGTGCAGATTAAATGGATTCCATCTCACACAGAGGCGGGAGATAATGATATCGACCCGTTCCTACTTCAGGGCAATGCTCTGGCCGATGAAGGAGCGGGGATGGCGGCGGGTGAGGGGTCGTTGTCG
>CAUYUJ010014374.1:102500-155000 GCA_963575745.1 Prorocentrum cordatum | reverse complement strand
GGATGGGGGCCAGTAGATTCTGCGACCGACCCTGGGACCTCCCAGCCTTCCTATTTCCTTTGCGTCGCGAAGATCCCACCTCCCTTTTGCCTAGTGGGGGTTGTGGAACATCTTGGCCATAAGCGATGGACGCGGGGTGGGGAGGTTCTAAAACACTCGATGGAACTACGCCCGCTTGGACTAGAGCCGCCAACCGCGAACTCCCCCGAAAGCTTTGCGGGTTTCTTGTGCCATGCTGGAACCAATTATAGGAGCTCGACTGTCTCACTGCTGACTGTCTGCTGCTACTCATGCTGCTCGCTTCTTGCATAGCATCTCTGCTAGGAGTTTGCTCGCGCCCCTCTCCAGCGGCCCCCTCGGCGCTGGTCCGATGCGCCCTCGGCGTGGAATTTCGGCGACTCACAGCGCAGCCTTCGCCAGCTCGACCAGTGCGAGGCCCATTGCATTCGCGGAGTCGATCGCGAAGATGCGCCTACGCGGTTCTGCCTGCGTTAACCATGCCTTTATTCCTCTCCCGCTACAAGTGAACCACCGGCGATCCGATCCCCGCCGCCGCCATCGAGGCGACCGAGTCGACCTGCAGCTGCGCCGCGCCCCCCATCCACTTCTCGCGCCCCCCGTTGCCTGCCTGCTCAGCTGCCCATAGCATGGCGGCAATGAATATTCCACCGAATGGCGGGCCGCGACCTGTGGAGTCGACGTGGTATCCTTGCTCTCGGCGCTCCTTCGGCGCCGGCGATGCGTCGTTGTAATCCTGATGGGCAGTCTCTACACAAGCCGCCAGATCCGCGTCCGCGCCCGCGTCGCACGCGCGGTAGATCGCGCTGCCAATCTTGACGGCCGCGCGGCCGTCGGCCAAGTTTGGCCCAGATGAGCAGAAACAACAGCGGGGCATCGGCGCCCCCCGCCGCCGCTCGAGCCTCCGCCCTCGCCTTTCCTGCGCAAGCCGCCATTGATTTGCGGCCGGCAGGTTGGGCCGTCACCCGCGCCGGCCCGGGGTGCCCGCCCTCTTTCTTGTTCGGGCCCACCGCCTCCAATATGGATGCCAGGCCCAGGAAGTGAATCCGCTGCTTCTGGCGGCGTGGGTGGACCCTCCTCAACTGACGGGTTACACTTAGCCAGGTGGCCGCAGGGATCGTCGACAACGCTGGCGCCGCACTCGCGCGCGCTACCCCCGGGGGGGCTGCGGCGGCGGCTGTATCAGCGAGGAAGTAAAATAACGCCTTGCAGGGCATCTACAACTCGCGAGAGCCCTCAGGACGCGCCAGCAGGCGTTGGACTGACGCGAAGAGATCCCCCTGCACGCCATGCGCGCATTTGCAGACGCACCCGTAGCACGCAGGCAATGAACGCTACGTCTCCTACGTATGTGGGTCACGCGGCCCCGCCCATGTTTGACATGCCCCCCGCGTTGCCCCCCTGCCTCCGTCGCGCAGTCGCACGTCCACGGGTGCCCCAAGGACTCGTCCGGCCCCATGGCGGCCTTGGGCCCCCGATATGACATTGGCGGAATGATCGCCGACAGCTTCGGGCACGCATTCCCGCGAGGCCGATGCAATATAATTTCCACCTAGCTTCGTCCGCGATGAGGTCGCCTGGATGGCGGGGCAAATAGGCGCGACATTCTGCGTCGTCGAACTGCTCTGCCGCGCGCGGGCAATCGTCGCGCATGCGACTGGGCCACGGAAGAGCCAGAGACGGCGCGACTAGATCTCCTGCCACCCGCGCCCCGAGCCGCCCCAGGCCCATGATGCCCAACATATAGCATCAACCCTGCTTGTGGTGGTCGGGCGCCAGCGCCGAACTTCTGCGCCAGGCGGGCCCGCGCGCCGGCATCTGCGCACCAGAGCTTGCCAGGCGCCAATGCCGCGGCGCCCGGCGATTCGACCGCGAACGAATTTTGCCGCCCACCTCCGTCACCGCCCCCCCTGCGTCGCCCCCCTCCGGCGCCTAGCCGTCGACGAGCCAAGCCCGCGATCCCGCGGCGTCGAACGTTGTGCACGCCACGACAATGGACACTCTAACAATTCTATCATTGAAATAGACACGTGTTGAAAATGTGAAAAACATGTTCTAGACATGCGTCAAACACTTTTGGCAGCGCGATTTCTCTCTTCACGAATCGACTTCCACAAGTCTAGCGAGCAGCGCTGGTTCCAGCCCGGCCAGCGCGGCGCGCTGGAAAAAGCTGAGGCAGAGGGTCCGCCCCCGGCAGCGCGGCGCGTCGAAGGGCCGAACTCGCCCTCATGAGTAGTTGGATTCGGCCACAGATCTGGGGGCCCAAAGAACGTGCACCACCACCGCGTCGATTCCTCCTCTCTCATCTTTCCAGCGAGAGGGAGGCGGGGAGGCAGGTGGTGGCGGTGCATATTCTCGGGCTCCCCGAGATCGAGTTCGTCGGCGGATCTCCACCGCCGCAGACTGCAGCGCGTCAGCCGTTGGCCTCAGGCAACGGGCATCCTCCGTCAGCTGCCGTGGAAGACGCCCCCGCCCCCCCCGCCCCCTCGCCCGCGTGCGCTGCGGAGCCCCCCGTCCCTGGATGTCGAGCTGATGCCCCTGCCTCGACGTGGCCCGCGCATTTTCCGGGCCCCCCCGCTCCCGCCGCAGCACCTCAGCAGCTTGCTACAGGGCCGGAATTAACATGCCCCCAACATCGCGTCAAGCGAGGCCACGCGCAAGCGACAACATGTCGTCGGCGCGCAGGCAGCTCCCGACATCTGCTTCGAACTCTGCGCTCCGCGCCATCAATCCGCTCGCCGAGACATCGAACGTCCTCTTGCACCATGGCCGCGACAAAATCGGACGCGGGAGCGTTCCGCGGAGAAGCGCGGGAATAGATGGATCGCCGATGGCCCGTCCCTTGCCTTTCTTGCTGCACACCCCTCCCTCCTTCGCGTCTAACTGCATCTCAATGCCTCTGACGCGGTGGACACAGGTCAATTTTTCATTGTTTCCAGAGCTCCGCCCAGGCCCCCTCGCGAATGCGTTCGCCACGTATTATATGCGCAAGCAAAACTATAGCCAGCCCGACGGAGACGCCCGCAAAGAAGCCGCGCTACAAGCGCGGCGTCTCCGCGACGCCGCCCTGGACAAACGCGCGCCCAACCCCTCCGGGGGGGATCTCCCAGTGGCCCGGGTAAAACGCCCCCCCTGTCGTCGGCAGAACGCGCACCGCCCTGCGGCCCATTGAACCTGGCTCGGCGCTCTCTCGGAGCTGGGCCCTTAAACTCACGCGCCGCCTCTACGGGGCCCTACTTCCACCCCCCAGCAAATGACCCAACCTGCGCCCCTGCTGAGGAAAACTGCCTCTGGGAACCAAAGACATCGCCCAAATCTCAGCTGGCGGCGCGCCCCATGGCACAACTCGGCGCTCGGTGGCCAATCGGAAGTACTCGGCGACCCCCCGTTGATTCCACCGCGCCAGCTCGCAGTCATCAGTCGAAGTGCACGGCCCGCACACCGGCTGGGAAGAAGCGAGACACTCGTCAAAGTCAGCATCCTGCACGGACACCCTTCCCTCAGACCCTGCTTTTGACCAATGGTCTGCCAACGCCTGGGCGCCGAAATGACCGCCCTGAAAGAGTTGCCCGTCTCGTCTTCTGGTCTGAAGCGGCACGTCGCGCCCGCCCTTGAGAGACGCATCGCCTCCGCCGTTATCCTGGCCCATACGCCCCCCTTATCTCCTCAAGAAGAGCTGCCCCTCTGCTCTCGCACGTAGTCTTGCTGATGCAATCGAGGTGCCTGGCTCAGTTCGCGCAACTTCTGTTCACAGCTTTCCCATTCCACCGGATCCACTTGCACGTCGTGCCACGATCATCGTAATCGAGCTAGTTCGTCTGGAAAGAACGTTCATTTCAACCCCCTGTCTGTACGTTGGGCGTTTGGACACCAGGCAGCCGAAGAACCGGTGGGCGACGGTGACGAAGGTGTCACCAAAGTGTTTGACCAACTCATATAGACGCCCATGGTTCAGCAGCGACACCCATGCATTCCCATTCTCTGGCAGGCTCGTATCAACCCCTCCGAGCATCCCGAATCGACTGACACCCTGCCTGGGGCATCTCATCATCACCACGTACGCTGCAAAGGCGGCACCTCATCAGGACAAGAAGTCTGCACATCCTGCAACTATATATGCAAAATGACGTGGCCCCGGTGGGGGACATGCATTGGAGGCCTGCAGTTCTGCTCCGAACCCATACAAAGGATAACATCGCGGTGTCATACCTGCTACGCCATCTGGTACATAAATATACCCGATGCAAAGCCTGAGCCCCTTTTGGCTCCGCAGCGCGCATGCTCAAAGGGTGTAATTCGCGAGTTCGTACTGAACAGATGCTGGTGTTCACTGACTTGTCGAAAAACTTGTCCTGCTCACCCTCTTCGTTGCCCCCAAACCCTTCCTGGCCCCACCGGCGATGCCTCAACTCGAAACCACTGACTTACTACTCTGCCGGTGCCCGTGCCATCTTTCAAATCAAACAGCGGTATAGCAATGCTTGCGACATGCGCTCATACCACTGTACATACAATCACCTGCACCGTTGCTTTGTAATGAAGAACCAGACGGGCATAGCGGGGTTGTTGGGGTAGGCACATCACGATCGGAGCCAAGTCCAGTGCCCGTCCTGCTGCTTCCTGATCTGGATTTGCCCAGACCGGGCACGAGTGCACCTCCGAGACGCTGTTCCAAGAAGAATTGCGCACCCAGCCGACGTGTCCGTATACTGGCCTGTGCCCGCCTACGCCGCCAGAATCCATCGATTCCCGATCTTCTGGGCGAATACCTCCTCCACCTGTCAATGTGAGGCCTGCTCCCGCGAGGAACACCACGTCCATGCTGCTGCAACTCATCGCTACATCCTGCATTCTGCGGCCCGTGACGAACCTCGGGCTGACGCCGAGCACCCGTCGCCCACTGGCCCACGAGTCGCACCATCGCGCTGCCCGCGTGGCGCCTCCGTGGGTGCCCGTGCGTGGGCCGCCCCTCGCGATCACTGCGCCAAAGCGGCGACCAGGGATTGCGGGAGGGTGAAAGGTGGACACCGCGGGGAGTCGGTTAGGGGACGGGGAAGAGGCCCCTGCCCACGGGGACGCGTGGGACGGCTAGAGAGGAGCGAAGGAGTTCCCGTGACACCAACCACACACATACACTTACACTTAACTACACTTACACACACACACACACTCTCTCTCTCTCTCTCTCTTATTTTCTTTGTTTCTCTCTTTCTCTCTCTCTCTCTCTCTCTCCCTCCCACACACACACACGCAACAACAAGCGACGCTTGAGCACGCAAAGTGCAAACACTTTTTGATCCGCGGGTCGAGAGCGCACCTCTTCCGGTCGAAGCTAAGCGGGCCGCGCGAAGCTTGAATTAGGCAGAGAAGAGGAGGGAGGAAGCGGCGGAGCCTCAGAGCGAGGCCGAGAGGAGGCATAGCCTCGGATACAGGCGGTGCCGAAGCCGAAGTGCTTGCAAAGCGACGCCTTCGGCAGGAGCCCAGTACGTAAGGTGCAAAGACGACCAGCCACAACTTACTGGCCCTGGGCAAAGGAGGAGGGGGGAGGAGAAGGAAGAGCAGCGGTGGCAGGAGGGGGCGTCGCTGGTCCGTAGGGTCCGACGGGAAGTCGCCCCCCACTTCAGACTGCAGTGAGGCGCTGCGGGTGCGTGCCCGCAGGCGCGCAAGGAGCGACGAGGCCGAGCGGAGCACCCCCGCGCGCCCTCGCGGCAAAGGACGCCCCCGAAGCCGGCCAGAAGCCGCGGTGCTGGGCCATCGGAAAACAGCCCAGTCCCTTAGCGCGCGCGCACGCGCGCACGCGGCCGTGCGGCCACGAGGGAGGTCGTCGCGGGCAAGGCGCGCCCGGGCGGGGGAGCCCCGCGAAGCCAGGTCGGTGGCGACGAGGACGTCGGCCTTGCCTTCGCGCAGTCTGGCCACGTTCATCCTGGGGGTGCGGGGGCAGGGGGGGAGGGGGGCAAGGGAAGGGCAGGGAGGGGGTGGGGAGGAGGGGGGGGGAGGGGGGAGAGAAGAATGAGGAGGGGGATGAGGGAGAGGGAAGAGGGGGGACGCGGAGAGGGGGGGGGAGGGCAAGGCAGGGTAGAAGGGGGAGGAGAAGGGCGGGAAGGAGGAATGGTAGAAGCGTGAGGAGGGGGACGGCCGATGGGAGGGTCAAGCTAGGTGCGCTCGAGACTCGGCTGACATCCGATCCCTCCCTCCCATCCCTTCCAATCGCGCTGTTTGTTTATCTCCTTGGACGCTTGTCACAGCCGACTTGCAAGTTGAACAAACAAGTCGGATCGTGTGATGCGCAATCGGAGGAGGAGAACTACATGCAGTAGATGGGGCGCAGAAGGACACACTAGTACTTTGCGCCCCCCCCCTTGGAGGCGCACATCCGACCCGATCATTTAGTACGCACCTGGCCATCGCTCGGACGTCCATTCCCTGTGCTTTTTTCGGTTTCGTGCGTGGTGTTTTCGCCAAGTGATCAAGGATGCTCCTCGATGGTCCTCGCCGAAGGAAACATGGACGACGCACACCTCGTGTGAACATGCTTGTGTGGTGCCGATGGGAGAAGGATCGGCGGTGGACGAACCTCCGTTTAGTAGACCACCCTTTAGTGAAAACTGCCTGGGACCGAAACCGACGGACCTGGACCCGCAAAAATGACGGCCGCGACGCCCCCTCTCGCGAACCAAAAACGGCCAATTCCTTAATCGACGTGTCAGGGTAGGAGGTCTGTCTACCCCCGAAACGAGGAGGGGAGAAGGTAACGAGTGAGCAGGACGATGAGCAGGAGGAAAAGGAGAAGGATGCGGAAGGAGGAGGACGAGGACGAACAGCAGCAGCAAGAACTGGAGTGGAAGGAGCGGGAAAACGGGAGAACCAGAGGAAGGTGGAGGAGGGGAAATGAGGGGGGGCGACAGCGGTGAAAAGGACTGGGATCCCAAAAAGTGGCCCACGCGGGGGCGACAGCGCCATTCTGAACGACGGGAGCAAAGCGCCGATCCGAAAATGAGGCCCACGCTGCATCGGGCGCTCCGCTTTGAAGTAGCAGAAACCTCCGGAATAAACAACACACAGAAGACTGATCAACTGTCGAAATTCTCCGTGCAAAAAAAAAAGATTATCCCGGCAAAGCAACCTAACAGCGATGTGTAGGAGCATATCTGGAAGCATTCCCCTTAAGATTCACATGAGAATCCAGTTGTAGAATTCTGCTGTTCTCGCAGTCGCAGTCGCATTCGCGATGAAAGTCGCAATGTCAAGTCCAGCCTCAGCCTCAAGCCTCACAGCCTCAGCCTCAGCCTGCCTCAGCCTCAGCCATCAGCCTCAGCCTCAGCCTGCCTCAGCCTCAGCCTGCCTCAGCCTCAGCCTCAGCCTCAGCCTCAGCCTCAGCCTCAGCAGTCTGCCTTCAGCCTCGGCCTCAGCCTCAGCCTGCCTCAGCCTCAGCCTGCATCAGCCTCAGCCTCAGCCTCAGCCTGCCTCAGCCTCAGCCTCAGCCTGCCTCAGCCTCAGCCTGCCTCAGCCTCAGCCTCAGCCTGCTTCAGCCTCAGCCTCAGTCTGCCTTCAGCCTCGGCCTCAGCCTCAGCCTGCCTCAGCCTCAGCCTGCATCAGCCTCAGCCTCAGCCTCAGCCTGCCTCAGCCTCAGCCTCAGCCTCAGCCTGCCTCAGCCTCAGCCTCAGCCTGCTTCAGCCTCGGCCTCAGTCTGCCTTCAGCCTCGGCCTCAGCCTCAGCCTGCCTCAGCCTCAGCCTGCATCAGCCTCAGCCTCAGCCTCAGCCTGCCTCAGCATCAGCCTGCTTCAGCCTCAGCCTCAGCCTGCCTCAGCCTCAGCCTCAGCCTGCTTCAGCCTCAGCCTCAGTCTGCCTTCAGCCTCGGCCTCAGCCTCAGCCTGCCTCAGCCTCAGCCTGCCTCAGCCTCAGCCTCAGCCTGCCTCAGCATTCAAAATGTGGCCCGGGAATGGAGATCTGGGAACTCGAAGAACACGAAGTGGCCTGCAGTTGGCTCCGGGCATTCAAAATCATTCCCAGGAATGGAGTTCTGGGAACTCGAAGACCACGAAGTGGCCTACAGGTGGCTCCGGGCATTCAAAATCATGCCCAGGAATGGAGTTCTGGGAACTCGAAGACCACGAAGTGGCCTACAGGTGGCTCCGGGCATTCAACATGTGGCCCAGGAATAATGTTCTGGGAACTCGAAGACAACGAAGTAGCCTACAGTTGGCTCCGGGCATTCAGAATGTGGCCCGGGAGTTGAGTTTTGGGAACTCGAAGAACACGAAGTGGCCTACAGTTGGCTCCGGGCATTCAAAATGTGGCCCAGGAATGGAGTTCTGGGAAGTCGAAGAGCACGAAGTGGCTTACAGTTGGCTCCGGGCATCCAAAATGTGGCCCGGGAATGGAGTTCTGGGAAGTCGAAGAGCACGAAGTGGCCTACAGTTGGCTCCGGGCATTCAAAATGTAGCCCGGGAATGGCGTTCTGGGAGCGCCAAGAGCGATTTTACGAGGATGTCCCAAGCGATTTGGGCTCCGACGGCAGCTGCCGGATTCTGTCTGGGTTCCGCCCAGACCCCCCTGAGGAGTCATGGTGCTCTCTTTTGACCCTACTAGAAACCTATCAGTCTTCGCTGTTAGGTAAAAAGACCGGATACATCTCGCACAGAATCAAGGGAGAGAGGAGAGTGGTATTCGCACTGTGTAGTTGAGGAGGGGGACGCGGCGGACAAGGAGGCAGAGAGGGGAAGGGGGGAGGGGGAGGGGAGGGGGGGGGGAGGGGGGGAGGAGAGGGGCACGGGAAAAGGAGAGGGGAGGGTGATTTCGATGTGCCTGCCCTCTGTGGGGGGCTCGTGGCGGGGGCCGCGTCACCGCGGAGGGGCTCGTCTCGAGGGCATGGGCAGAATGTGGGCTCTGGGCGAGGTCGGGGGACGGCAGTGAACGACTCTAAAAAGAGGAGGAGAGGAGGGGGAGGGGGAGGGGGAGGAGGGGGAGGAGGAGGAGGAGGAGGAGGAGGAGGAGGAGGAGGAGGAGGAGGAGGAGGAGGAGAAGGAGGAGGAGGAGGAGGAGGGAGAGGAGGAGGACGACAGCGACGACGATGACGAGAACGAAGAAAATGACGACGACGTCGTCGCGGACGACGACGACGACGACGACGACGACGACGACGACGACGACGCCGAAAACCTTTCTTTCTGGGAGAGGTCGGGGGGGACGATTTTGAGGGGGAGACGGAGGAGAACAAAGAGAGGAAGCGGGAGAGGAAGGGCACGAAGATGCGGGAATGGAAGATGCCGGAGAGGAAGAGGAAGATGCGAGGGTAGGAGGAGGAGGAGGAGGGGAGGAGGAGGAGGAGGAGGAGGAGGGAGGAGGAGGAGGAGGAGGAGGAGGAGGGAGAGAAAGATGCGGGACAGGGAGTTGCGGGAGAGGCGGATGCGAGGGGGCACGAAGGGTGGTGGCGGCGGGACGCAAACATGGGCCCTGGTGCCGTGTTCGATGACAGTAATACCTTTCTGCCCCAGAGAGGCTGGCAAAAACAGAGCAGCGCCGGCCTCCTGCGGGGGGCTGCGGGGCACGAAGGGAGGGAAGAGGGGTGGGTGGGAGGGGCAGAAGGGGGGGAGAATGGGGAGGGAACGAGGGGACAGCAAGAGGAAGTGGAAGCCTTCCCCCCCCCCTCCCCCCCCCCTGCCCTCCTCCCCCCTTGTCGTCGCCAATCTCACCAGGGTAGCGCAGCAACGTCGAGGGGAAGGAAGAAACATAATGTCGACTATGGAAGAAGAGGGCCAGAACATCCCCCTCTACGACGTCCAGCCAGTCATCCTCCTCGTACTCCTCACCCCCCTCCTGCAATTGTCCCCAATCACTCCTTCTCCTCCTCACGCTCCTCCGACTTCTCTTTGTCGCACCCGCCCCTCTTCCTCCTCGTTCTCTTCATCCTCCTCCTTCTCCTTCTCGTGTACCTCCTCCTCCTCCTCCTCCTCCTCCTCCTCCTCCTCCTCCTCCTCCTCTTCCTCCTCTCGTCGTCGCCCTCCTCCCACCCACCACGTTTCTGCCAGTGTTCCACACGCCCTTCCGAACCAAAGAACCACCGCCTCTCATGCAGGAGCACGTGCTGGCCGCAGCCTGGGGGACGAGCGCACCAGTCCTCGAGCAATCCCAGAGGGAGCATGGAGGAGGCGATGGAGGAGGCGATGGAGGAGGTCGTGTCTGGGCCGTGTCCGGGAGGGATGAGGAGGAGTGAGGAGGAGTGAGGAGGAGGAGGAGGAGGAGGAGGAGGAGGAGGAGGAGGAGGAGGAGGAGGAGGAGGGGGAGGAGGAGGAGGAGGAGGAGGAGGAGGAGGAGGAGGAGGAGGAGAGGAGGAGGAGGAGGAGGAGGAGGAGGAGCAGAAGGGGTGGGCAGAGGTCGTGCCTGGGCAGTGCGGCGCACGAGCTGCCGACGGAGCCAGAACGCCACACGCTCCCGAGCGGAGGGGCGACTGCAGCCCTGGTGCGGCATTCCGCGCCGCGTCCTCCGGTAGCTCTCCGACTGGGCGCCGTGGCAGAGCGCCGTCTCGGCGAAGTGTTCCTCGGGCGTGCGCGCAGCGCTGTCGCCAAGGCGGGCGCCTTCCGCATTCGAGTGTGGCATCGCCTTTGCTTTAGCCTTCTCCCCCATCCCCCATCGCCCGCCTCCGCCTCCTCCTCCTCCTCCTCCTCCTCCTCCTCCTCCTCCTCCTCCTCCTCCTCCTCCGGCTCCTCCTCCTCCTCCTCCTCCTCCTCCTCCTCCTCCTCCTCCTCCTCCTCCTCCTCCTCGGTCACCGGGTGGTCCACTGTTCACCTGTTGGTTGCGATTCTCTTGGGGTCATGTGTCGGCGGCGCGCCCGGGGGGAAGGCAGAGGGGGCGGGCCTTCTCAGAAAGGCTCGGAAGGCCTCGGGCCCTCTGAGGAGCTTCCTAAGCCTACTCCGAAGCCATAATAAAAGGCCTCTCACAAGGCCACGAGGGCTCTGGAGAAGCACCGCAGCCCAACCTTCTGAGGAGGCCTGCTCCCTCTCACTTCCCACCTCGGCACGCCTTGGGAAACACAAAGGTATACCGCTACTCCCTGGACCTCTCCTGGTGTGCGGACTGACCAGGATTTCGAGGCGAATCCAGCCGTGGCGACGAGGGCCGCCCAGGAGACCCGCAAAGGGGAAAACGAGAGAAGGGTATCGGTATGAGTACCTTTTCCTCCCCTGAGCGCCGCCGAACGTGGAAGCCTCTATGGCCCTCCGCGGCCGTCGTGGCAGTCGCACTGCCTGGGGAGCTCTCGAGGCTTCCAAGGCCCCCCCCCGCGGGGCCCGCTCCGCGGATCTGGGCCCGCCCCGAGAGCCCGGAGCCACCCCCAGGCGAGGCCCCAGAAGCGCCCCCCGGTCGGGCCCTTTCAGGGGGGCCTCGGCTGACTCTCGCCACCCCTCGGCGGCGCGCCGGGCTGGGAAGTGGTCAGGAGGAGGAGGGGAGGAGAAGGAGAAGCACCCCCCTATTGCGCCGCCGGTCCCCTTGCCCCGACAAGGCCATGCGAGGGTGCAGGCGTTCTCAGAATATGGCGGGGCTTCTCACAAGCCCTCCAGCCTGGCGAGAAAGAAGCCCCTCGGCGGTGCGCTGGGGTGGTAAGTGCGAGGGTGCCCGCGAGGCGAGATTTACCATATCCACCGCCCGAGAACTGACGTCCTGGTGCTCCAGCGGGCGGTGGAGATGGATAGATGTTGATCCCAGGGGGCCCGAATAGATCCATATCCGCCGACTGTGGACGTCCGCGAAGATCGAACCCCCAGGCGGTGGTTCTGGATCGATCCCCGCCTCGGAGTGCAGGCCTTGTCAGAAGGCGGCGGGGCTTCTCAGAAGCCCTCTAGCCTTGAGAGAAGTCCCCTGTGGCCTCGGAGGAGGCTTAGAAAGCTTATCGGAGACCCAGGGGCCTTCTGAGCCTTCTGGGAAGGCCCGCCCCCTCTGCCTTCCCAACTGGGCGCGCTGCCCCACCCTGGGCATCTCATCTCCAGCTGCACATCCCCACGCGTGAGTGCGCGAAAATTTAGCTCGGATCGCTGGTGGCGTGCGACACCCCCGCGGGTGGGCCGCCCAAGCCGCTCCGTGCTGAAGGTACTGTTGACCTAGGAGGTTGAATCGCCGAGTTGTTCCTGGTCGACTTCTGTGGTCGCATGGTTTGATAATCCTGATAGCCCACACAATGCGCCCCCTGCCCCGTCTCCTCCACATCCACCTCATCCTCCTCCTCCTCCTAATCCTCCTCCTGCTCCCCCACAATTACTCAATATGAATACTACTCTCCCTCTTCCCCTGATGACGGTTTGAAAGTGCTCGCCCTCCCCCCCCCCCGCGTTTGCTCTTTTTTTACACACACACACACAGGTTTCCCCGGAGTTGGGTTTTCGCCTGCATTTTTTCAAAATGCTGCTCTCGCTGAGGCGCCGGCCTCATTCTCGGGCCCCGCTCGTTCCGAATCGTGCTCCCGCTGCAGCGCTGGCCTCATTTCCGTGCTTCCGCTCGTTCCGAATCGTGCTCCCGCTGCAACGCTGGCCTCATTTCCGCGCTTCCGCTCGTTTCGACTCGTGCTCCCGCTGCAGCGCTGGCGTCAATTCCCGTGCCATGCCACGGCATGCAATGCAATGCTAGGCTGATACTACGCTTTGCTGTGCTCTTCTACGCCATGCCATGCCGTGCTCTACAATGCATCGCGTACCCTTTCGGGATCATTGCCCCGCTCGACATCCGACTGTGCGAGTAGAGAGGGGATCTACACCATGGTAAGGGATGGGAGGGAGGGGTAGGATGTCAGACATGACGCGAGCGCACCTAGCTTGTCCTCCTCCCCCTCCGCCACCTGCTCTCTTCCCTCCTCCTCCTCCTCCTCCTCCTCCTCCTCCTCCTCAACCTTCTCTTCCTCCTTCTCCTCCTCAACCTTCTCTCTCATCGACAGGATCCTTCCCGCGTTAGCACCCTTCCTGTCTGGCCGCCCAGCGGGGCGCTCCGAGAGGTAGGCCCACACCTCCTGGGCGACCTCGGCACGCCCCAAGCTGATCGACCCTACTGCCCTATCCTCCTTCAGTAAGCAGTGAAACCATGAGGCGAGATCAGTGAACTCTCGATTTCACTGGTTTTGGCCCCCCCCTCCTCCTCCTTCTCCTCCTCTTCCTCCTCGTCATCCTGCTCCTCCTCCTCCTCCTCCTCCTTTTCCTCCTCCTCCCGCTCCTGCTCCTCCTCCTCCTCGTCCTCCTCCTCCTCCTCCTCCTCTCCTCTCATCCTCCTCCTCCTCGTCCTCCTCCTCCACTTGTTATTATTAACATTATTATTATTGTTATTATCAAAATTATTAGTACTATTCGTATTATTATTATTAGTATTATTATTAGTAGTATTATTATATTAGTAGTATTAGTAGTAGTAGTAGTAGTAGTAGTAGTAGTAGTAGTAGTAGTAGTAGTGTAGTAGTAGTAGTAGTAGTAGTAGTAGTAGTAGTAGTAGTAGTAGTAGTAGTAGTAGTAGTAGTAGTAGTAGTCGTAGTAGTAGTAGTAGTAGTAGTAGTAGTAGTATTAGTAGTAGTAGTAGTAGTAGTAGTAGTCTTATTATTATTCCTCCTCCTCCTCCTCCTCTTCCTCCTCCACCTCCTCTTCCTTCTTCTCTCCTTCAACCAGCAGGCGAGATCCGTGAGTTCGCAATGTCACTGAGGTTGGCCCTCCTCCTCATCATCATCATCATACTCGTCATCATCATCATCATCATCATCATCATCATCATCATCATCATCATCATCATCAGCACCAGCACCATCATCAGCATTATCATCATCACCACCAGCATGATCATCATCGTCATCATCTTTACGACCAGCATCATCAGCATCACCAGCATCATCAGCATCAACACCAGCATCAGTATCATCATCATCATCATCATCATCATCATCGGCATCATCACCAACATAATCTTCGTCATCAAATTCATCATCATCATCAGCATCATCATCATCATCATGATCACCATCATCCTCATCATCATCAGCATCACCAAAACCATCAGCATCATCACTCGCATCATCACCATCATTATCCCGTTCCCATCCTCCTCTCCTCCTGCTCATGGTTATCCTCCTCCTCCTGCTCCTCCGCCTCCTCCTCCTCCTCAACATCCTCCTCTTCTTTCTCCTCCTCCTCCTCCTCCACCTCCCCCTCCGCCTCCTCAGCATCATCATCATCAGCATCATCAGCAGCATCATCACCACCATCATCGTCATCATTACCCTCAACAGCATCATCAGCATCATCGTCATTATCATCATCAGCAGCATCCGCATCATCATCATGAACACCATCATCCTCATCCTCATCATCATCATCATCATCATCATCATCAGCATCATCATCATCATCGGCATCACCAGCAGAAGCATGCACATGATCGGCACCAGCCTCAGCATCGGTAGCTTCAGCATGAGCAGCAGCATCGCCATCAGCATCAGCGCCAGCAGAATAGTTACCATCATCATCAACATCATCGGCAGCATCAGCAGCATCAATGTCATCGTCAGCAGCAACAGCATCAGCATAAGCATCATCAGCATAAGCATCATCACCAGCAACATCAACATAGCATCAACATCAGCAACTGACATCATCACCGCCACCACCAGAAGAATCAACATCGTCGTCAGCAGCATCGCCGTCATCATCGTCCGCCTCATCACCAGCATCATCATCATCATCACCACCACCATCAGCATCATGATCGGCATCAACAGCATCAGCGTCATCGTCATCACCATCGTCCGCCTCATCACCAGCATCATCGTCATCAGCAGCATCAGCATTACTACCATCGTCAGCATCATCATCATCATCATCATCATCAGAATCATCATCATCACCATAAGCAGCATCATCATCACAACAATCATAATCAGCATCACCATCACCAGAATCATCATCATACACATTATAATCCTCAACATCAGCACCGTCATCAGCAGCATCCGCATCATCACCATCATCGTCATCAGCATCACCACCACCACAAGAATCATAATCACCATAATTGTCATAATCATCATCAACAGCAGCATCTGCATCATCATCAGCATCAGCATCAACAGCAGCAGCATCACAGACATCAGTATTATAATGTCATGTTCCTCATCCTCATCCTCCTCATTCTCATCCTCCTCCTCCTCCTCCTCTCGTGTTCCTCCTCCTCCTCCTTCTCCGTCTCCTCCTCCTCCTTCTCTTCCTCCTCCTGCTCCTCCGCCTCCTCCTGCTCCTCTCCTCCTCCTCCTCCTCCTCCTCCTCCTCCTCCCCTCCTCCTCTCCTCCTCATCCTCCTCCTCCTCACCCCCTCCTCCGCATCCTCATCCGCCTTCTCCTCCTCCTTCTGCTCATCCTCCTCCTCCTCATCCTCCTCCTCATCTTCCTCCTCCTTCTCCCCCCTCCCTCAGGAGGCATGACGTGGGGCAAAGAACGTGGCCGTGAGAACGTCTCAACGGAAGTCGGCACGGTCTGGCGGCATGGCATAGGCCCAGACACGTGACTGTGAGGACCGGATGGTTTGCTGCGAGAAAGTCCTGGGCGAAATCGCCAGAACCCAGTTGCTTCTGCAATCGCGCGCCGACGGCACCGAGCCAGCACCCAGCAAGCCCGCGGAATGTGTGTGAAATGCGGCTCCCGCCTGATTCTCTCTACGCCTGCCCGCTCGCATGCTCCTCTCTCGGTTCTCTCTCCGCCTCCACCTCGTCGTGTTCCTCTGCTGGTTCTCTCTCCGCCTCTACTCTTCCTCACGGTATTCTCGCCCAGCTCGTCGTCCTCCTCCTCCATCTCCTCCTCCTACTCCTCCTCCACCTCCTCATCCTCCTCACGTTCTACTCTCCAAGTTCTCCCTTTGCCTCCGCCTCCTCCTCCCCCTCCGCCACCCCCTCCGCCTCCTGCTCCTCCTCCTCCTCCTCTTCTTCCTCCTCCTCCTTCACCATCGTCATCGTCGTCATCAGCATTATCATCATAATCATCATCAGCATCATCATCAGCAGCAGCATCATCAGCAGCAGCATCACGAGCATCATCACCGTCATCATCAGCATCAACATCATCAACAACCGTATCATTAGCAAGAGCACTGGCATCATCAGCATCAGCATCATAGCCATCATCATCATCATCATCGTCACCACCACCACCACCATCATCATCATCATCAGCATCAGCATCATCGGTATCACTATCACTATCTCCATCATGAGCATCATCGTCAAGTTCATCATCATCAGCATCGTCGTCAGTAGTATCGTCATCAGCATCATCAGCCGCAGCATTCACATCACCAGCATCAGCATCATCATCATCAACAGCAGCAGCATCAGCATCATAATCAGTGCCAACACCATCATCACCAGCAGCAGCATTATCGGCATCGTCAGCATAATCATAATCAGTATCATCGTCATCTGCATCAGCATCATCAGTATCATCATCAGCAGCATCATCACCACCGCCATCAGCAGCATCAGCATCGTCGTCAACAGCATCGTCATCAACATCCTCAGCAGCGTCATCACCAGCATTATCATCAGCAGCAGCAGCATCACCATCAGCATAATCATCGTCATCATCAGCATCAGCGTCATCGTGGTCAGCATCGTCCTGATCATCACCGACATCATCAAAATCATCATCAGCCTCAGCATTACCATCATCGTCGTCAGCATCACCGTCTTCAACCTCGTATCATCAGCAGCAGCATCATCATCCGCATCAGTATCATCCTCATCATCGTCATCAGCATCATCATCATCAACATCATCATCAGCATCATCCTCGCATCATCAAATATCACCTTCACCATCATCATCAGCATTATCATTAGCACGATCATCATACATCAGAATCAACATCATCGTAATATTCTTCAACATCACCGTAATCAACCTCGTCATCATCAACAGCAGCATCAGTCTCATCAGCATCGTCATCATCATCAGAAGCATCATCATCAGCAGCATCACCCTCGCATCATCAAATCATCACCTTCATAAGCATCATCATCAGCATTAGCATCATAAATAAGAATCAGCATCATCATCCTCATCAGCATCATCATCAGCATCATCATGATCAGCATAATCATCCTCGTTAACGTCAACATCATCATCATCATCATAATCAGCATCATCATCAGAAGCATGATCATCAGCAACATCATCATCACATTCTCCTCTCCTGGCTCGCCGGTTCTCCCTTTTCCCCCTTTTTCCTTCCGCCTCCTCCTCATTCTCCTCCTCCTCCTCCTCCTCCTTCCCTCCTCCTCCTCCTCCTCTTCCTCCTCCTCTTCCTCCTCTTCCTCCTCCTCCTCCTCCCCCTCCAGAGCCACCCAGCAGGCCCTCAAGTGGCTACCAACAGGCCTCAAATCTACCCCC
Organism: Prorocentrum cordatum; assembly: GCA_963575745.1. Lineage (NCBI taxonomy): Eukaryota > Dinophyceae > Prorocentrales > Prorocentraceae > Prorocentrum > Prorocentrum cordatum. The sequence goes on along the minus strand of CAUYUJ010014374.1, from coordinate 137,588 downwards.
CCGAGGCTCCAGAATCAGTGACCTCGTTAGTTTACTGACTCTGCCCCGCGACAGGCCCCCAAGAGGATCCCACGAGGCCCCAACACTTTTCCCCAAGAGTCGCCAGTACTACCCCCCAAGGGGAAGATGCTCCAGAATCAGTGAACTCACTAGTTCACTGACTCTGGAGCCTCCCAACAGGGCCCCAAGAGGCCCCCCCAGAAGTCTACAAAACGACCCCAAAGGAGGCTTCCAAGGGGCCCCCAAACTACCCCCCCCTAAGCAGCCTCAACCAAGAGGCTCCCAAGATGTCCCAAAACTACCCCCCAAGAGATCAGTGACCTTGCTAGTTCACTGATTCTGGAGCCTCCCAACAGTGCCCCAAGAGGCCCCGAAGAGGCCCCCAAACCAAGAGGCCCCGAATCTACCCCCCAAGAGGCCCCCAAACTACCTCCCAAGCGAACTCGCTAGTTCAGTGATTCTGGAACCCCGCAACAGGCCCCCACGAGGCTCCCAGAGAAGTTTCCTGCGCCTTCGGGGAAGGTTTAGACAACTTCTCAGCCAGAGGACTTCCGAGCCTCCTGGGGAGGCCCGCTCCCTCATCTCACGTCGCCCCCGGGCTGGCCGCCGAATCAAATCACATGGCAATCACTTGCCACGCGCATGTTGGATCCCCCCCCTGGCATTCAGATTGCACGTCAGATCACCGACCGTATGTTTGATGCCCCCGTTGGCACCTGCACGCGTGAAAACAGAGCCACACGCCCGCGTCCCGAACGCATGGTTCGCGTTTGATGCCCCCACCCCCTCGCGCAAGCATCTCACGTGTGACGCCCGCTGCTCGACATCCCTCAGGGCCCAAGGCCCGACGAAGAATGAGAACCCTTTTAATGGAATCCTCCACTGGGAGAAAAGGCGTGCAAGTTACTTGTGGCAACCAGGCATCTGTCACAGCAAGTGCTATACGCGCGTGGGATAGTAGCTTGGCCCCATGTATAGACACATGTGTATACATATACATATATGTAGAGATAAATAGGCATACACATATATATATATATACACACATATAAATACAAACGCATATTACGCATGCAAGCCCAGGCACCGTTTAGATGTGAAGAATCCGACGCCCGCTGCTCGACATCGCTCCAGTCAAGGGCCGAAGGCCGAGAGGAAACACATCCGCTACACCCGGAGGCCATCTGCCGGACTCGCATCCGAAGTCCAGCCGCCCCAATGACATCCGGAGCCCCACGCTGGACGAACATCGGGCCAGCCAGTCGCAAATGACCAATGACCGAACATTTGGGCGAAGGCGTCTTGCCCGAAGAAGAGGAGCACGCACCGCAGTTGAAACATCCAGCAGGCCCTCGGCCCTCGGCCCTCGCGAGGGGAAAGAGACGACGAGGGCAAGCGACCAGGACCCTGCTGTGCTGGTGAAGTATCAGCTCGCAACGCTCCGCGTTGGGGAAGACTCCGCGTTGGGAGAGAATGCTGTGCCAGCTGCCGCCGCCCCCCCCGCCCCCGGGCGTGCGGAATCATATGACAGAGGGAGAAGCATGTATGCCAGCCCCACAGAAAGCCCGGTGGACAACTAGATGATACTCGAATCATAATCGATTCCCACACGAATCAGAACATGTTCGAAGCCTGTGTGTATCGGCCAGTCAGACGCACACGATGCCCAGCATCGAATCAAACGAATCATCGCCCCTTGCCGTCAAAAGACTACGGCTTGCACGGGATTTCCCGCAAGAGATCGGCCAGAGCAAACAGCGCCACGGCGCGCACAAGCCGTCGTTGAGCCCAGATGCCCCGAGAGCGGCGGTCGTGAACCCGGCGGCTTGAGACAAGGAGGAGGGTTTGTGTAATCATGTTACTCGTAGGTATGTGTGGCTGCGGTGCCAACTTTGACAACGCCCTGAAAGGCATGTCTCAACGGGCACAATGCCCCACGTGCGAAGAGACAGGCTCCGCCGACCAAACGATTTCGCAGCGGTGGGCCCCTGGTGCTCACGACCCTTCCCGGGACCTGTGTTTGGCGGTCGTGGGGGCCAGAGATCGCATCTGGACGCCGAAGATCGGCGGCCAGCCTGCGGGGCACGTGGGAGGGGGCGGGCCTTCTCAGAAGGCGTGGTAGCTCCCCGGCCTTCGGAGAAGTTGTGTAAGCCTGCCCCGAAGACACAAAAAACTTCTCAGATGGCGCAAGGGCGTCTGAGAAGTCCCGCCGCCTTCTGAAAAGGTCTTTTCCTTCTCACTTCCCCTCCTCGCTCGCCGCCGAGAAGATGCCGAAAGACCTGCCATCAAAAATTGGTGGAGCCGCCAGCGGCCCTGGCCCCGGAGAGCTCCGGAAGTCCTGGGAGGCCTCGCCTCCGGAGGCTTCGCGAGGCCACCGCCACCGAGCCCCCAGAAAAGAATACGGCTCTTCCTGCTCCTCCTCCTCCTCCTTCCTCGGCCCGACGGCACCGGAGCACAAAAGCCGCAGCGAGGCACTTCATCTAAAAAGGGGGAAGGAGGAGGAGGAGGAGGAGGAGGAGGAGGACGAACGAAGAGCAACGAGCAGTGCAATGATGTTTTTAGCACCTGTGCGATGGCGCCGACACTGCCGGTATTTGCCTGGGTGGTGACCGGGGTTCGAAGGTAAACATCACCTGCTGCGCGCGCTCCCCAGCTGCCAATGCGGCCACCCGGAGAAGGAGGGGGAGTAGAAGGAGAAGGAAAAATGGGTACTGTTAGAATTGGTTACGTACCGCGCGCACCCGGAGCCCTTCCAAGTACAGCGAGAGTTGGAAAGGGATCCTCCGGGGGCCCCATCCTCCTCCTCCTCCTCCTCCTCCTCCTCCTCCTCTCCTCCTCCTCCTCCTCCTCCTCCTCCTCCTCCTCCTCCCCCTCCTCCCCCTCCTTCCCCTCCTCTTCCTCTTCCTCTTCCTCTTCCTCCTCCTCCTCCTCCTCCTCCTTCTCCTCCTCCTTCTCCTCCTTCTCCTCGTCCTTCTCTTGCACCGACCCTCCCTCCGAGCAGGGCCGCCAGAGGAGAGCGGATAGGGAGGAGCAGGGAGACGGGGAGGCCGAGCCCGTGACGTCCCTGCTCTTGCAGAAGACTATCACCGAGGCCTCTCGCGGCAGCCGCCACATGGAGGGGGGGGGCGTGGGGCAGGCGGGGCAGGCAGAGTGAGAGGCCAGGGCGGACTTTACCAGCTGCCCCCTCTGTCATCCCCTTGTAAGCCCTCAACCGGCTTCTGCTCCAAGGTGTGGAGGCAAGCAGGAGCAGAGTGGCCCTCTGGCATAGCCCGCGTGCACCCCCCACAGGCAGGGGCGGGAGGTTGGTCCCTGGTTCTTAAGGGAAGGGAGGCGCCCTTCCTGACACTCAGCACCTCTTCCGCACTCACTCCCCCTCCCTCCTCCATCCACCGTCAGAGAGACTTAACAGCCTCACCTAGGGATGGCGCCATGGGCCAGGAAATCGCGCATCTAAACCGCGCGTGTCACGACGTGGCGAAAATGATTTTGTGCCTGCCGCCTTCTTTTCTGTTGGTTTGTGCAGCCATCGGCGTCTTGAGTCGCGGCGTTGGCGGCGCAGCGTATAATCTTCACGATTGTCCGCCTGTTGCTACTGTAGACTGTAGACTGCCCTGGTCGCCCAGGCGGCCTGGGCGGCGCTTAGCAGGGAGGGCGGCTGCCAGCTGCACCACGCAGCGGAGGTGGCCCGCCTCGTCGGCGCGGGGGCACCTTCGGCATCCCTGGCGCGCACGGAGGAGGCGGGACCCCGCGCTCGCCGCCTGTCGGTCCGCTCTCGGGCTCGCCGCTGCGAGACCCCTCAGGCTGAGGGAGGCCGAGCGCGCGTGGTTCTTCGGGCGGCTGGCGCATCCGAAAAGCGGTGGGTCGGTGCCGATGGCTGCTCCCTGCCGCTCCGCACACGCTGGTAAGACGACGTGTTGTGGGCCGTGGGGGGAACCCGTGCAGAGGTTGCACGGGACGTGGTGCGCAGCTTCTGCGGTCAGGAGCTCGGACCGTCGCGCCGAAGCGCAGTGGGCCAGAGCCGTCGGCGCGACACGCTCAACAAGGGCTTGCCTGACCATCTTAGGGAAACGAAGTCTATGCACCGACGCGTTTTCCGACCCTGCGCTGAGATTCGCACAGGAACGCGGATCCTGGTGTATACGGGATCCTGGTGTATACATGTTTCGTTGTTTCCCTCGGACAACGGGGTAAAGGTATACACCACACCACCCCGACGTCGTCCCCGACCCTCAAAAAGTCGTGGGGTTGAAAAAACAACCCACCACTGGTAACGTATATGTTCCAGTTTCCGACACGTCGCGTAACCCAGGCTTGCTCGTGATGCCGCACCGGCAGCTCGTGCCTCCACTTCGTGCTGGCGACGCGCCCCTCCGCGGAGGCATCAGCGTGGCGCGGGGCAGCCAGAGTGTAGGAAAGCTTCATACAATACACCACCACCAGCCCTGGCAAGCACCATCCTAGGACCTGGACTGGTGTACAGGCCCTCCTGGCCTAGGCCTGGAGGTCTACACACCAGTTCAGGGCCCCAGGATGGACCGCGTAGCCTTCGCGCACGCTTGCGGTCGCCGAGAATACTCGCCTCCATGCTTTCGCCGAACCCGTGCACCAATCGAGGAACAAACGACTGCATACATACAAACTGTCGGAGGTCCACCCGGATTTCTTTGATCTGCGCTGGACCTCCCTCTCTGGCGCGCGGAAAGCGCAGGGACGGCGCTGGAGGCGCCGACAGGGAGGGCACAGCGCCGATCCAAGAAATCCACGCGGACCTCCAAAACCGCATGTGTTTGCAGTTGTTTCTTCTTCGGGCCTGGGCAGGCCACAAAAGGTCGTCCCTCACGGGAGCCCTTCGGGGTGTCTCCCGCCGCCCCGGCCGCGATGACCCGCAAACTCCTTGGGATGGAGATTCTCGCAGCGGGGCCGCGATGACCCGCAAACCCCTTGGGGTGGAGGTTCCCGCAGCGGGAAGTACGCCCCGAGGGAAGCCGTCTCCAACCAGAGGCCCGAAACCAGAGGCTCATCCTCTCTCCCTCCCTCCCTCCTCGCCAATCCTCACTCCCACCGTGGCACCATTCTTTTCTCGCTCCTCTCTTCCCTTCCTCCCACCTTGTCTTCCTCCCTCCCTCCCTCCCCCCCTGTCCCCCTCTACCGGCAAGAGCTGCCCCGCGTGCTTCACCCGAGCAGCGCCGCGGAAGGCCGACTTGACTCCGGCGGTGCCAGCGGGATGGGGCATGTCTCTGAGGGCTGGCGCTGCGGACGAGACGCTGGTCAGCAACAAGCTGCTCGGACGGAGGGGGTTCGGGGATGAAGTTCAAGCCGGCCTCGCTCCTCCGTCTTCTCCTCCTCCTCCTCTCCTTCTCCCCTCCTCCTCCCTCCAACTGCTCCTCCTCATGCTGTTCCTCTTCATCGTCATCCTCCGCTCCCTCCTCTCATATACCCTCCTCCAGCTGCTGCTGCTTCTCCTCCTGACTGCACTCCTAAGCATTATCCTCATGACCATTCGCACCCGCATCCTCATTATCATCGCCATCGTCGTCACCATCGTCATCGTCATCACCGTCGTACTCATCACAATCATCAGCATCATCAGCAGCATCATCACCGTGATCATCAAAATCACCGTCATCATCGTCAGCATAATCATCGTCGTCGTCGCCGCCGTCATCGTCGACAATATCGTTATCAGCATCAGCATCTGAATCATCCATGCTGACTAGCACCATCAGCAGCCTCGACAGCATCGTCACCACGGGCATCATCAATACAATCCTCATCCACCCCTTCCACCATCCTCCCCTTCTTCCCCCTTCTCCTCCTCCTCCTCCTCGTCCTCCTCCTCCTCATGCTCTTCCTCCTCTTCTTCTTGTTTTTGTTTCCCCACTCTATCTCGCCCATTCCCACCCCCCTGTCTTCTCCTCGAGTCCAAGAAAGGATGGGCGTCTCCTGGTCGTCTCCTCTTCCTCCTCCTCCTCCTCCTCCTCCTCCTCCTCCTCCTCCTCCTCCTCCTAGACGTGTCTGTAGGGCGGGCAGGGAGTTTCGCCTGAGACTTCCTCACCATTTATGATCCTGAAGCTTGAACGTTTTCGAAGGCTTCACACATGGGAGAGAGCGCGTTTCACGGGGGCTTGCCTGAGGAACATTAGGCGGCGCGTTTCGAACCAGGGGGGGCCCCCCTAACACTCGGCGCCGTCGATCAAAACCAGGCACTCCGCGACCGCCTCTCACCCCCAAACCGCCCCCCCCCCTCCCGAACCCCCCCGCACCCTCGGCGCCGGCGCCATCGCCGGCGCTGGCTGGCGGCCGCCAGCAGCGCCGACGGCGGGGACGCAGCGACGATGACCAGAGGCAGCCCAGGGGGGAGGGCTGGCGCTGGCGCTGGCGGCGGCCAGCAGTGCCGGCGCTGGCGCCGGCGACGGCGGGGACGCAGCGACGATTACCACCACTACCACCACCACCACCCAGCACCGCCTCAACCCACCACCACCACCACCAACCCACCACACAACCACGACTACCACCACAGTCACCACCACCACAACCAGCACCACCACAGTTCACAATCACCACCACCACCACAAGAACCCACCACCACTAGCACCACGACCACCACAATCTACCACACCACCACCACCACCACCGAGACAACCACAACCAGCACCACCTCCACACACCACCGCCACCACCACCACAAACCACCACACCACCACCACCACCACCACCGCCACCACCAGCACCAGCACCAGCACCACCTCCACAAACCACCGCCACCACCACAACCTACCACCACCACCACCACCACCACCACAAACCACCACCACACCACCACCAAACCACCACCACCACCACAACCCACCACCGCCACCACCACCACCAAGACCACCACCACACCACCACCAAACCACCACCGCCACCACCCACCACCACAACCACCACCACCACCACCACAACAAACCACCACACCACCACCACCGCAACCACCACCACCGCCACCACCACCACTACAACCCACCACCACCACCACCACCACCATCACCACCACCACCGTCGTCCTCGTCGGCGTTCCCCGCCGCCGCCGCCCGCCGCCGCAGGCGCTGGCGCCGGCCCAGACAAGAAAATCGTCGTCCCCGCCGCTGCCGCCGGCCGCCGCCGTCCCGAGGAGAGGGAGAGAGGAGAAGTAGAGGGAAGGGGGGGGCGTTCGAACCCCCCCCCTCCCGTCACGGGAGGGGGGGGGGAGTTCGACCCCCCCCCGTCCACCGGTCGCAAGCCCCTCTCCCCGTCCAAGCGACCACAGAACGCGCCCTTTCACACATGGAGGGCGGGTCGTTTTCAAAATGTGACTGTCGCCTTAGCACCGAACACATTCGTTTAAACAAACTTGCAAAAATTTCATAGATTGAGGGCGGGTGGTTGAAACAAATGTGGCTCTCGCCATAGCGCCGCGCACATTCGTTTCAAACACTTGCGAGAACTTCACGGATTGTGGAGAAGAGTGGTCTTCAACATGTGGCTCTCGCCTTAACGCCGCGCACATTAAACACAAATGCAAGAACTTTACGGATTGAGGGAGGCTCCTTCTCGAAATGTGGCTCGCGCCTTTAGCGTTGCGCGAATTCCTCGTTAGACATAAAAGAATGTCAATGATTATCATGGTTCGCTTACCAGAGAAACCGCATTTCGGAATGATTCGGGAACGTCAGGGCGCAATAGTTACGTTGACTCGAAGTGCTAAAAGTCCCAGGGGAGATGTTCTGACACGATTCCGAATCACCAAGATGTAACAGTGAGGTTAACTCGTGGCGTTGAAGTCCTGAGAATAGTGTTTTGGCACGCTTCAGGATCTTCACACGGATGTCCCCCAAACTGGCCAGTTCCCTCAGTGGAGGGCCTGTGAAGAGGAAGCTTGGAGGGACGGTGTATTCTTGCATCGTTGATGAGTCGTGGGTTTGCACTGGTCCTCCTCCTCCTCCTCCTCCTCCTCCTCCTCCTACTCCCCATCGTTCTTGCAATCCTCCTCATTCTCCTCCTCCACCTCTTTTGACGTTGGCCATACATAAGCATCTTAGCTGTGACGTCCTAAACCTCCTCAGCCTCCTCCTCCTGTTTCTGCTTCTCCTGCTGCCCGCCCCCACCCCCCTTCCCTCCTTCTCCTCCTCCTCCTCCCTCCTCTTCCTCCCCCTCCCCCTCCTCCTTTCCCTCCCTCCCGTCCTCGGTGCGGCCTCTTCCCTTTTCCGCCCTCCCTCGCTCCCCCCCTCCCACCCCCTCCCTCCCATCTGTCCCCCCTTCCCTCTCCCCCTCCCTTCCAGCCCGTCCTCAATGCCCCTATCTCCTCCCTTCCCTTCCGTCCTCGGTGTCCCCCCCCCCTCGCTCCCCCCTTCTTGATCTCGCGCGCGTATGCATGCGTGCCAGTGTGTGCCCGGTGGAGGGGGGGGGGGGGCTCGAGAACCTGCCCCACAGTGGAGCTCGTCGCCAGGCAAAGCTAAGACGCGCACAACGTCAGCCGACCGACCCCGACATGTATGACATGGCGGGGCGTCTATCGACGAAGACTGCCACGATACCAACTTGAAAGCGCTCGCTTCGGAATGGACGACAGGATAGCTTGGACGAGAACGAACGGGGAGCGGGAGACGAGAAGCAAGGGAATGAAGAGACGGAGCAGGGGGCGAAATGGCCCTCTTGAGCTCTTGGCTGGCAAGAATGTCCCTCAGCTGCTTCATCTTCTCGAGCCTGGCCGAGGAGGCACGATGGCTCACAGACTATATGCACGGGGAAGCGTAAGCGGCAGGAAAGAAGGCCGATGCGAAGTATGCAGGGGATGAAGAAGGGAGAACGGAGGCGGGATTCAGGCAGATGGAGGAGAGAGGGAGGGGGAAGGGCGGGAGGAACGGTAAATGGATTCCGGAGGATAGAGGAAATAGGATGGAGAGAGGAGGGAGCAACATTGTACGGGGTCGGACTCCTCATTAACACGGATGCGAAAGGGTGCCGAACGTGTAACTGGGCGCTGTCCCAAGTCTAAGGTTGTTGGAGTCTGCGTTTGGAGAACCCGATGCTCGAACGGGCGATGATGGCGAGGTCACGACGGTAGATCTTCCCCACCAGTCGCACTGCAGTTGTGATGAGGGAAGCAGAATGCTCATCGCCCGACACGTTGTAGTGGCGGCTCGCTGGCATAGTACTTGAAGATCTGCCGGGTGACCCGCTGCCAAAAATTACCAACGCCGCCCAGCTCGCGGGCACAATCCATTGTGCGTTGGCAGAGCCTGGATAGCGGACGGCCCTTCCAAGATACGGCTGATGGGAAAGTGCTCGCCCAGCGCTTGGTGAACCTGACCAGTCTGCAAACCATGTTGCAGCCGATGGTCCTCATCGTCCATCGGCTTCCCCTGCTGTTCTCGTGCCGGGCGAAAGGGGGGGATAGCAAAGGGGGGGGTTGAGAATCAGCTCACGTAGCTGGTTTTCCTGGCGCCTCCCGGCGCCGGGAGGCGCCAACGTATCGAGGAATGGACCTGGCGGCGGGGCCGAAACCAGCTGCACGCAGCAGATTTCGTAACCCCCCCTTTCCCTATCCCCCCCTTTCGTTCGGCCCGATGTTCCTTCCAGCCGGCGGTGGATGCTGTCGGGAGCGGAGTTCAGGTCATTGGAGGGGGATGTCCCTCCACTTTCGATGTTGGGCGACGCGCAAGATGAGCAGGCCACGGCCGCTCCGTGTGCTTGGCGAACAGGGCGCGCAACCAGTGCTCACCAGCCGCGGTGCCTGCGCGTGTCTGGACGCGGCTGCAGACCACGCACTGCTGGCAAGCGTCGGCAACTCCGAGATTCGAAGGAGCTCTGGCGGCGCACCCCAATACCCCTCACCCCTATGGTCCAAAGACCAAGGCAAGGTCTAGACCACGTCCGCGTCGTGGCAGGCTCGCCCTCAATGTGTGCCTGGCGCCGTATGGGGGCAAGCGAGGCTCGCGCGGTCGGAAGCTGAGCTCACCGCCCAGTCGGACGGGGGTGGCGGAAAACCCCGTTGGCCCCATCCTGCATGAGGACGATGACAACGACGATGACGGCTACTGACAGGATGATGAACGGTATGAGGATGGGGATGGGGATGGTTCTGAGCATGATGATGACGAAGCTGAGGATGGAGCTGGGGATGAGGACGAAGGTGCGGATCCGGATGAGAATGACGAGGAGCAGGCGGGAGAAGGAGTGAGGAACGAGGAGGAAAGAGAACGAGGATGAATATGCAATGAGGGAAAAGGAGGGGAGCAAGAAGGGAGGAAGGGACAAATAATAAAGGAAGAAAGGGACGGAGCACAATGGACGAGGGGGAAAGAAAGGGGGAGGAGGGGGAGGAAGCAGAGACGAACGAGGAACAAGCTGGGTGCGCTCGCGGCACATCTGACATCCTACCCCTCTCACCCTTCCCTTCCCACGGCGTATAGATCCGCATGTATGCATATTTCTAGAGATACTGGGGTGTCCTGGAGGACCTTAGTGTCAAAATGGAGGTTGCAGGATTTGGCCCGTCGCTTGCTGCGCGGTGAGATAGGGGTGTTCTTGCACATACCTGGGAGGGGAGCAGCAAGAGGCGGATGAGCACAAGACGGAGGAGAGGAGGATCACAAGATCCTCCACCACCTCCAACTCCTCGCCTCCTCCTCCTCCTCCTCCTCCTCCTCGTTCTCCTCCTCCTCCTCCTCCTCCTCCTCCTCCTCCTCCTCCTCCTCCTCCATTCCTTTTCCTGACGCACCCCGAGGCCAGCGGGAAGGGCGGGCCAGAAGGAGGACGTGCCCATACTGAGTCGTCAACGGTGCAAAGGCACATGCTGAAAATGGGCATCAAAGGGAACAAGGCACTGCTGCAGCACGCGTGAGAGGGAACGTCTGTGCCCTTCCCACCCACCAGACAAGAGCGAAACGACGTCCAAGGCACGCCAACTCAGCGGGTCTAGACCATGCAGTGTCGCGGTGACAGCGTAAAGCGTAGCTCAACCCAAACTTCCGCTGATTCCCCCGTACGTACATCGCGAACATCTGGAATTGCTACTGATTGGTGGATCACGCTCCGCGTGCTGGCTGGCGTATACTTGCCCGAAGCTGGTTCGAAATCACCAGGTCGACGAAAACCGTAATAGATGGCTGCTGACGCTGAGACTGCACGATGGCCTTCAAAATGACAAAGTGTAGTTCGAGTTCCGACCCGACGATCGAACGGACAATTGATCACCGCCTTCGCCAATGCAGAAGGCGGAAGCCGCAAAAGGGCTGCGTGGGTCCGAACAGTTCTCTCGACAAGAAGCATGCATATACGCACTCGGGCGTCAATAACCACGGTTGCGCAGCACATGTTTTCCATCTGAGGGGGCAGAGGACGAGGAAAGGCAGCGAAGTTCAGCCCGTGTTTTGAAAACCGTCAGCTTCCCAACTGATGGGGCGGGGCCTCCACTGCGCAAGAACTGGCTGGAAAGAAGGGGAAGAGGGCGAGGAAGGGGGACAGGAAGGAAAGACGCGGGAGGAAGAGAGATGGAGCTGCGTCCGCATGCCCAGGGATCAAGCCCTGGGCGGGTGACCAAACAACGACCACCACAGAATCCCACCGTGCTAGAAACAAACAGAGCCCTGCCGACATGCCGACGACGTGCTCTGGCCCCAGAGAGAACTGCGATGCTCAGAGAATTGTTGAATGTGATCAGAAGGTGGCTGACTGAAACTACGGCTCAAAAGCGTCGACGACCCGTGCTGCACAGCAACTCCGTTGCCCGGCAAATGTGATACACACCTCGTTCATCATCAAACTGACCATCAATGACATGGTCGGTGCCGCTGGTCTTGAGCTTCACGTGCATATTGCGGACGAGCTCACAATGCTACTCCTCTGACGCACTTCCTCTGTGTGATCCCCCCTGCCGCTCCCATCCCTGGGCGCTGCACCACAAACAACGAAGTATTGCATTGTTGCCAATGTTGGAAAGGATACCGCGTCTTTCGGAGCCGACTTTCCGAAACCAATGCTGGAAAAGGGTACTACGAAAGGGACGGCAGCGTGTGGTGGCGTTCTTCGGGCAGAAGTGATAAAGGGTGCCAAACACGTGTGGTCGATCAGGACGCTGGACATTGACCCTAAAGGGGCCAGAACATGCAACTGGGACTAAAGCTGCGCTGGACAAATTGTTCCCAACCACCCTGTGGTGTTGTGCCCCCGTTTGGAAGAGACAGCCCGCGTCACATGTTCCTCCTCCTTCTCCCGCTCATCCCTCCTCCCACCCATGCCCTTGCCTCTAACCTCACTTCGGCACACCCCTCACACGCATCGTGGCCCCCCAGGGAGCTTCCAAGAAGGCCCCAGTGGCATGGTTCGCATGCCGCCTCCCCTCCGCTTTGGCACACCACTCACATGCTTCGTGGCCCCATAGGGAGCTCCACAAAGGCCCCAGCGGCAAGGTTCGCATACCGACCCCACCCCCCCTCCACGTTGGCACACCCCTCACACGCGTCGTGGCCCCAAAGCGACTTCCACCGACCGAAGGCCACAGTGGTATGGTTCGCATGCCGCCCCCCTCCACTTTGGCACACCCTCACACGCTTCGCGGCCCCACAGGGAGCCCCATTGAAGGCCACGGTGGCGGTGTTTGCATGCCGCCCCCTTCCTTCGGCACACCCCTCACGCGTTTCGTGGCCCCAGAGGGGTTCCACCGAATGCCGCTGGGTGTCCTCGTGGCGTCCCAGGAAAACAGGCGGGTGGGCAGCCCGATCGTCACCAGCCTGACGGGGCTGTGGGAGAGACTCTTGCCCTGTTAGACGAGCGCGTTCCACTACTCGCAAAGTAGCTACGCAAATGGCCCGGTTCCGCCGCGGGGGATCTACGATAAATTACGTCGAGGGTAACATTGTTTTTTCGGGCGTTTGCGAGTAGGCACTTTGCGAGTAGTGGAACGCGCCCGGTGACCTGTGGCTGGCCAGCCACAGTTGGTGCAGGCCCGCCGTGCCACCCTCGAAAGGCCCGCTGGGGCTACTTGAAGGGGCCCCCCGACGGTGGGGGTGCGGGAACTAATGGACAGGCGCGTTCAGCTACTCGCAAATCAACTACTCGCAAATTGCCTGGATCCGCCGCGGGGGATCTACGATAGATTACATAGAGAGTGAGACCTGAATAGTTCGGACGTTTACAAGTAGGCATTTTGCGAGTAGTGGAACGCGCTCGGCGAACTAAAGTCCTCGGACAGTGGGGTATCCGCTGCTTGAGGCGGGCGGCGAAGTGGGGTTGGTGCCGGTGGCCGTGTCTCGGGGTGGCGTCTCGAGGCACCTCGCAACGGCGGCGCAGATAAGACGCCTGGATGTTGCGAGGTCCGGCTGCATGTGCATTCATGCAGGCATCTTGGGCACCTTCCTTCGGGTTCTGTCGTCCAGGTGTTCTGTCCAGGCCCCCAAAAAGGTTCCACTGAATGCCCCAGTGGCATAGTTCGCATGCCGCCCCCCCTCCACGTTGGCGCACCCCCCACACGCTTCGTGGCCCCATAGGGAGCTCCACCGAATGCCCCAGCTGCATGGTTTGCATGCCGCCCCCCCCTCCACTTCGGCACACCACTCACACGTTTCGTGGCCTCATAGGGAGCTCCACCGAAGGCCCCAGTGGCATGGTTCGCATGCCGCCCCCCGTCCAATTTGGCACACCCCTCACACGTTTCGTGGTCCTATAAGGAGCTCCACCGAAGGCGCAAGTGTCGGTATCAGCATGCGTTTCCCGCACCATGCGTTCCCCCCACCCAATACACCGCATCGTGGCCCCAGAGGGAGCTCCACGGAAGGCCCCACTGGCGGTGTCCGTATGCGTTTCATTCCACCCGGCCCCATAGGGAGCTCCACCGAAGGTCTCAATAGCGGTATCTGCATGCGTTTCCCTGGCCCCAGAGTGGCGTCCGCATGCGCTTCCTCTCGCCCAGATCAGCGCTTCGTGGCCCCATACCGGGCCTCACCGAAGGCCCCACGAATGCGGTATCCGAATGCGTTTCCTCCCACCCAACACAGCGCTTCGTGGCCCCATAGGGAACTCCACCGAACGCCCCAGTTGGGGTGTTCGCATGCGCTTCCCCAACCAAATACCACGTCCCGTGGCCCCATGGGGGAGCTCCACCGAAGGCCTCAGTAGCGGTGTTCGCATTCGCCTCCCCCACCCAGTACAGCGCTTCGTGGCCACATAGGGAGCTCCATCGAAGGCCTCAGTGGCCGTGTTCGCATGCGCCTCCCCCACCCAGTACAGCGCTCCGTGGCCACATAGGGACCTCCTCCACCGAAGGCCTCAGTGGCGACGTTCACATGGCGGCCCCGCTCCATGTTCGGCACACCTCTCACACGTTTCTTGGCCCCATATGGAGCGCCACCGAAGGCCCCAATGGCTGCGCCCGCATGCGTCCCCGCCCGATTTCGGCACACCCTTTACATGCGTCGTGGCCCCATAAAGAGATCCACCGAAGGCGATAACCACAACAGCGATACCCACAACTGCATATGGCTGAGCCCTTCGCCAGGATAATTTGATTCCCAATCACCCTGTGGTGTTGGGTCCTCGTTCAGAGTAGGCAGCGCCCCGCGTTTATCCCCCTCCTCCTCCTCCCGCTCCCCCCTCCCTGCTCCCTCCTCCCATCCCTGCCTATGCCCTCTGCATGTCTGTTTCGGTAAACCCCTGACACGCTCCGTGGCCACATAGGGAGCTCCACCGAAGGCCCCAGTGACAGCACCCGCATGCGGTTCCACCCTCCGATGTCGTCGCACCCCTCACACGCTTCGTGGCCCCATGGGGAGCTCCACCGAAGGGCCCAGTGGTAGGCCCTGCATGCGGTTCCACCCAAATTTCGGCGCACCCCTCACAAGTCTTGTGGCCCCAAAAGGAGCTGCACCGATGGCCCAAGTGGCAGCGCCCGCATGCGGTTCCACCTTCAATTCCGGCGCGGCCCTCACTCTCGTCGTAGTCCCATACGGAGGAGCTCCACCAGAGGCCCCAGTGGCAGCACCCGCATGCGGATCCACCCTCCATGTCTGCGCACCCTCACACGTTGCGCGACCCCAGAATGACATTCACCGAAGGCCCCAGTGGCCCCAGTGGCAGCGCCGGCATGCGGTTCCACCCTCCATTTCGGCGCACCCCTCACACGTTTTCGTGGCCCGTAGGGAGCTCCACCGAAGGCCCCCGTGGCAGCGCCCGCATGCGGTCCTACCCCCAATTTCAGCGCACCCCTCACACGTCTCGTGGCCCCAAAAGGAGCTGCACCGAAGGGCCAAGTGGCAGCGCCCGCATGCGGTTCCACCCCCCACGTCGGCGCACACCTCGCATGTTTCGTGGCCCCATAGGGAGCTCCAACGAAGGCCCCAGTGGCAGCGCCCGCATGCGGTTCCACCCTCCGATTTCGTCGCACCCCTCACACGCTTCGTGGCCCCATGGGGAGCTCCAACGAAGGCCCCAGTGGCAGGCCCTGCATGCGGTTCCACCCAAATTTCGGCGCACCCCTCACAAGTCTTGTGGCCCCACAAGGAGTTGCACCGATGGCCCAAGTGGCAGCGCCCGCATGCGGTTCCACCTTCAATTGTGGTGCGGCCCTCACACGCGTCGTAGTCCCATAGGGAGGAGCTCCACCAAAAGCCCCAGTGGCAACACCCGCATGCGGATCCACCCGCAATTTTGGCATATTTTTCTTGGCCCCCTAAGGAGCTCCACCACAGGCCCCAGTGGCAGCGCCCGCATGCGGTTCCACCCCCAATGTTGGCGCACACCTCACACGTTTCCATGGCCGCGTAGGGAGCTCCACCGAAGGCACGCCCGCATGCGGTTCTACCCTGAATTTCGACGCACCCCTAACACGTTTTGCTGCCCCAGAGGGAGGTCCGCCGAAGGCCCCAGTGGCAGCGCCCGCATGAGGATCCACCCTTGATTTCGGCGCACCCCTCACACATTTCGTGGCCCAACAAGCGGCTCCACCGATGGCTCCAGTGGCAACGCCCGCAAGGCGTGACCGTGCTGGGCACACCCGTCACACGCGTCGTGGCTCCATAGGGAGGTTCACCAAAGACGATACCCACAACTGCTCACAACTGCACATGGTTGGGTCACTCGCCAGGATAATTTTCTTGAGAAGGACAAGGAGGAGGAGGGGGGGGAGGAGGAGGAGGAGGAGGAGGAGGAGGAGGAGGAGAAGGAGGATAAGGAGGATAAGGGGGAGGAGGAGGAGGAGGAGGAGGATAAGGATGACCATTTCGAGGAGGTCATCTTTTGAGGAGGATCAGAAGGATGATCATTCTTTGAGGAGGATAAGGAGGAAAAGAAGGAGCAGGAGGAGGAAAAGCGCGGCCACTAGGGTTCGACACCCAGGCGATGTGAAACCACCATGCGAGCCAGCGAGTTGCCGGGCAAACCCAGAAAGCTCCGAACAAGCCGACCTGCAATGTAGACAAACTCACGCAGTGAACCTTGGCCTGGGAGAGACATGCGGGGCACTAACAAAATGGCGCCACGGGCTACCCGTGACAAGTATTGCCAAGGTGCCGGAAAAAGTATGCGTGTCTTCGCTTCTCTTGTGTTCCACCCCGTTACTGTCTGGCCGAGCGCAGGAACACTCTGTCGCAACTTTGGACGCCCGGAATGGGTACGGAAAGAATAAGTACAATGCCCAACAACAAATGCTGTCCCAAACCAACAGCGGCCGCTGTTGGGCAGGCGGCCTTCTGTCTCGAATGGACACAGGCCGCGGCGGCGTGGACAGCGAGTCCTATTCAAAATGAACAGGATCGGCTGCTGGGCATTGTACCCATTCTTTCCATGTCCATTTCGTTCGCGCAGAGCATCCACTCTGCCAAGCGAGGGCACGCATTGCCGGTGACTCCACTGAGGCTCGTAGTATCGTCGTGACGCGCGGTGGTGCCGCCCGGCGGGTCGGAGCCCTGACTGTGCAGAGGTCGGGACATGGTAGCGACCTTTGAGTGCGCATGCTGGGCTCGCGTCGCGGCGTGGATGTAGAGTTTGGTCGGACGTGTCCTACAGGGGGCTTTTGTCTAACAATTTTTTAAAACGCAAACAAATCAAATGATGCCCAAAAATACTCAAAAAAAATCTCCTGAGTATTTTGTGCGTGTTTTCGAATATACCCCCTGTAGAGGGACAGACCCGACTTAAATGTAGAGGTTGAATATTATCGCGGTACCCCGCGCTTGACATGACTCCTCGTGTTTTGTTGCTTGCTCCCCTGACGTGACGCAGCAGCGCCTGCGAGCGCCCCTGAGCACGCGGGAGGCGAGAGCGTTAGGACAGGGGTTAGCCAGCGTCCACAGTCCGTCCTGCTCCGAAACAAGCTTACAGTAAGCGCGGAGGACGATCAATGGCTCACAGAACTGGCGGCGAGACGCAAGACGATTGGCGACCGCACGGCGATGAAAAGACGTAGGCAACAACGATGGGACTATCAATGAGGGGCGACGATGAGGAGGAGGAGCAGGAGGAGGTGGAGGAGGTAAAGGGAGGAAGCTGGGGGGGCAAAGAGGAGGGAAAGCAGGAGAAGAAAGAGGAGGACGACGACGACAGTAAGAGAAGACAGGGCGAAGGATGAGTGAGGGGGGGAGGAGCGGTGGAGGAGGGGTGTGAGGAGGATGAAGGGCAGGAGGCGCATGCACATCACCAGCAGCCTCGGGAAGACCCCACTGTGCCACCCAACATCGACTCAAAATGGGTCCCTAGGCCCTAGACCCCTCCCACTCCATCCTGGCAAATTTTCCACCCTGGATTGATGTTTGACCGTCCTGGGGCCCCGAGGCGGCCTCCAGACATGGGAGAAAACCCTCGACCCTAAAGTCTGCTCCGTCCTGCCCCCTCCCCCCACCCCACTGGGACTTGGGACTTTTGCAACTCCCCGGGGCACTTGATGTCTTCAGTGTGGAGCGTGGACAGGTGGATGCGGCCTCCGGCGCGCCCAGGCGCGCGACCAGGGGCTGGGAGCCGAGGGTGGCGACGAGGGACGACAGGAGAAAGGCGCGACCTCGCGGGCTCAGCCCTGCTGGGGAGTGCCTTTGCGGCGCTCTGGCCCGCAGCCCACGGGTCTGGTGCAGGCCCGCGTATCCAACGCCTCCTCCTTCTCCTCCTCCTTCTCCTCCTCCTCCTCCTCCTCCTCCTCCTCCTCCTCCTCCTCCTCCATTCCTTTTCCTTATAAATACCTTGCCCCCTGTCGCACCCCGAGGCCCATTTTTACGGCGGGCCTGGCGTTTCGCCTGAGACTTCCTCACCATGTATAGCTTAAGAAGAAACAACAGCTTCACAGATGGAAGGCGGGTCGTTTTCAAAATGTGACTCTCGCCTTCGCGCCGCGCACATTTTTGTAAACGTTTGCAAGAGCTTCCTGGATTCCCATGATCAACGTACTAGAAATGGTATTTTGGAAAGATTCAGGATTATGCGGGTGCAGCAAGTATGTTGATTCGCAATGTTGAAATCCAAAAAATGGCGATCTGGCACGATTCCGGATCGTCAAGGCACAGCAGTCAGGCTGATCCGTGGCGTTGAAATCCCGAGATCTTCAAACGGTTGTCTTCCAACGAGGCAGTTCCCTCAATGGAAATGAACCGCTGTATGGGGCCTATGAAGAGGCAGCTTGGAGGGAGGATTCATTCCAACATCGTTGATGACCCTTTGGTTTACTCTGGTCCTCCTCCTCCTCCTCCTCCTCCTTCTCCACCTCCTCCTCCTCCTTCTCCTCCCGTGAGCTGTGCGCGGACGGCATGAAGCTCCGTAGGATGTGGCCCTCCGCCCCGGGGCCGGTCGGCCCTGGGGGGGATGATCAAGCAAGCAGCCTGGCGAATGTTACAGCTGGCTGGGAGATGATTCGTAAACTTGGAAGAGGAAGGGCGACAGCAGAACAGAGAGGGGGGAAAAAGGAACGGGAGGGAGGAATATAACCACCCTCCTTCTCCTCCTCCTCCTCCTCCTCCTCCTCCTCCTCCTTCTCCTCCTCCTCCTCCTCCTCCGCCTCCTCCGCCTCCTCCGCCTTCTCGCTCTCGAAGGAGGGACGAGCACGAGGCTGCTTCTGCTCGGTTGGCTCGTCTTGAAAACACCCGGAAGCCTCCAGAGGCCCGGGGAGCCCTCTGGGAACCTCTGGAGGCCTCCATCTGCAGGAGGAGGCGAGAACCCGGTGTTCGTTAACGGGGGGGTCATGATCGGGGGCGGGCGAGGGGGGAAGTGAGAAGGAGAAGGCCCTCTCAGAAGGCGTCGAGACTTCTCAAAAACCCACCAGCTTTCAAAGAGATGTTCTTTGTCTTCGGGGAAGGCTTGGTGAACTCCTTGGAGGGCTGGGGGGCTCGCGAGCTTTCTGCGAAGGCCCACCTCCTCTCGCTTCCCCCTCTGGCCTGGCCGCCGGCAGGAGCGGGGGGCGAAGAAGCGCGCACTTCTCGTGCACCTCTCCTGGGCCCACGGCGGAAGGGGGCCGCGCAGGGCCCGGGGCACCTCGTCCTGCAAGCCTCGATCCCCCTCCCTCCCCCCCCGAGGACGAAGCGTGCACCTCGCGTGCACCTTTTTGGGGGCCCGCGGTGGGAGCCCAGGGGCCACGCAGGGCCCCTCTCCAGAGGGCACCTTGTCCTGCAGGTCTCGGTCCCCCTCCCCGTGCATTACCCTCGGAGGCAACTACTGGGAGGTCTTCGCCGGAAGAATTCAGGAATATGAAGCACAGTTTGGGGGCTGTTACGCCAAAGCGGGCCTCGGATTAAGCGGGATCTAGCCGGATTAAGCGGGATTTAGCGGGATTAAGCCGGATTAAATGGAATCTAGCCAGATGAATCCGGATTTCGGACCAAGGCTAAATCTGAATTTGACCTCCCAGGAGTTGCATCCGAACATTAATTACCCCCCCCCCGCCAGCTCCCGTCCGTCCGAGAGAGAAGGAGAGAGGGAAGAACCCTGACATCCCTGGGCGTCGTGCAGAGATCACGGCGGGTCCTCTCTGCCCCGCTTCGGGCCACGCGGCCCTCGCGGGCCCGCCCGGCTCGAGGAGCCCGTGGGAGCGGCGTCACGGAATGGCTCGGGTCGCGATCTAGCTATCACGACACGTTGTGCTCCCACCAGCCAACTGGGCGGAGGTGGTGTGACGAGTTCTGCTCTTCCTTCTTCCAAGCACCCCTCCCCCCCTCCCCTATTCGGGGAGGGGGCTGCCCCTCCCCCTACCCACTCACCCTAGGTCTGGAAGGGGGGAGCCGCGAGCAGTTAGAGCGTCCAAGATGGCCCCAAGACGGACCAGAATGGCCTTCAACATGGCCCAAGATATTTTAAGATAGCTCAAGCCAGCTACCGACATACCCCCATGATGCCGAAATCTGAAGAACATCAGTGAGTTGTGACGTTTGGACCTTTCGCTTCTGGTATGCCTCTGAGGCCTCAAGATTGCCCAATGATGACCCAAGAGAACCCCAAAAGGGGACTCATGGCCCCCAATACGGCCACGAGCGGCCAAGAGGTCCCCAAGAGCGTCCCAGTAGGACTCCGAGAACAAATTCTTCGGCCTCTCAGCATTGACGGCTTGGCATGTCTCCTTCGCTACAGGTGTGTTCATGGAACTAGTTGTTTGTGAGGTTCGTGCATCGGTCCTCGTTGTGCTATTATGTTGTATCTGCACCTGCGTCAGCGTGAAATGTCAGTCTCGAGGGCTCCTGGCGTGATGCACTCGAACGTGGTATCGGCTTCGTTCCTCGTGCTCCCCGTGCCTGCCGCTCGGCCCTGGGCCGTGGAGACCGCCGTCTGGTTTGCCGGATTCGTTCGCAAACTCTGGGGGGGGGGGCGCGTAGATCTATTGTTGACATGGACACCGCCGTATAGCTGTTCGTATTCCCATTCCCGCATCCTGCTCCTCCACTTCTCCCTCGGCCTCCCCCGCCTCCTGCCCTCGACTGTCCTCGACAGTCTCCGTCGCTCCTCCTTTCCAGTCCTTCTCCTCTTCCCCCTCCCCCTCCTCCTCCTCGTCCTCCTCGTCTTCACGTCCTCCTCCTTCCTTCTCTCCCTCTTCCCCCGCCTTATCCTCCTCATTCTCCTCCGTCTCCAATGCACCCTGCCCTCGACAGTCTTGTTCAATCCTCGTCCTCTTCCTCCTCCTCTCCTCCTCCTCCTCCTCCTCCTCCTCCTCCCCACCACCACCACCACCACCACCACCATCATCATCATCATCATCATCATCATCATCATCATCATCATCATCATCATCATCATCATCATCATCATCATCATCATCATCACCACCACCACAACCACCATCATCATCATCATCATCATCAGCAGCAGCAGCATCATCATCATCATCATCATCACCATGGCCAGCATCATCATCATCATCATCATCATCATCACCATGGCCAGCATCATCATCGTCACCAGCATCATCATCATCATCATCATCATCAGCATCATCATCATCATCACCACCACCACCACCACCACCATCACCATCATCATCATCATCATCATCATCATCATCATCATCATCATCATCATCATCATCATCATCACCCCCCCTCCTCTTACTCCTCATCGTGCGGCGCCTTTCTTGATCATCTTGAACTTGTCCAGCGGCCCGTCCTTGAATTTCACGCGGTACGTACGGCCCCGCTGGCGGCCCGATCCAGGGCCGAGGGCTCGCGGAGGATGACATGACGAGGAACGCATGCTGGTGACATCATCATCGCGTAGAACGGCTGGCACGCAAGCGGATTCTGCAAGATGTCCGTGCATTACTGTGTCGGTAAATGCTGAATGGTGCGTGTACGCAGTCGTTTGGGCCTCGGTGTTTATTCTGCTTGCTGGGCGCTCTCAGGCCCCAAGGCCGCTTCCAGAAAACCCAAGTCCCCAAACAGTCATCATGGAACGCAAGGCTATGCTTCGAATTTGATGCATCTGAGCTTCTGGACACCAGCGCAGCAGGTCTGTACAGCAACAACCTGGACTACGTTGCATAGCCGCGACAGGAAAATGATTGGCGTAGGCACTTAGGAGCAAGAAACATAGCTACCAACACCGGCATCGAAGCATCAGTGGTGTGGCGTTGCTGTTGTGTGCGTCCTGATCGAGACATCTCTGATCTCTCGCGGGGGAAGGCATTGTGGACCTCCTCGCCACGGGGGGGGGGGCTGCTGGCAGAATTGGCATCGCTTCTTCTTGCTCCGAGCATGGGGGAAGCGGCAAAAGACCCAGACGTCTGGCGACTCGAAACGTCGAGCTCTCGCGCCACCTTCGGCGTCTAGGGGCAGCTGCTGGACCCTGGGCCTGAGAAAGAATACATCACCAGAGTAAGAAACTGGTCTTGAGGAAGGGGTCAAGACCCCCATTACCGACGACTCGAATCGAGTCGTCGGAGGTGTGGGGGGTTGGGAGGGCATCAGACGAAACTGGCGGGAGGGGGGGGGGGCACGGGGCTCACGATTATGGAAAAAGAGAGAGAGAGGCACACGGAAAGGCAGACAGCAGAAGATAAGATCGTGGGGTACGAAGGTCTGCTCACACATGCGTGCATGTGTGTGTGTGTGTGGTGTGTGTGTGTGTGTGTGTGTGTGTGTGTGTGTGTGTGTGTGTGTGTGTGTGTGTGTGTGTGTGTGTGTGTGTGTGTGTGTGTGTGTGTGTGTGTGTGTGTGTGTGTGTGTGTGTGTGTGTGTGTGTGTGTGTGTGTGTGTGTGTGTGTGTGTGTGTGGTGTGTGTGTGTGTGTGTGTGTGTGTGTGTGTGTGGTGTGTGTGTGTGTGTGTGTGTGTGTGTGTGTGTGTGTGTGTGTGTGTGTGTGTGTGTGTGTGTGTGTGTGTGTGTGTGTGTGTGTGTGTGTGTGTGTGTGTGTGTGTGTGTGTGTGTGTGTGTGTGTGTGTGTGTGTGTGTGTGTGTGTGTGTGTGTGTGTGTGTGTGTGTGTGTTTGCAACCGTCGGCCCCCCTTGCGGGGCTACAGTCTGCGAAAGACAGGCTGCTTGCCGAATCGAATAGAACAGTAGAGTGGGAGAGAAATGCCCCTCCTGGACGAAAGTTGCCATGAAAGTGTGCTTACCTTACCCGCGCAAGAACGAAGTGCCTGTTGTAGAATGCTGGGCTTCCTCCAAGCCTAGGCCAAAAAGCCGACACCCCATGACCATGTTCCGTGTTCTCCGAAACCCATCTGGCCCACCCCAAAGCGAAGGAAATACCGCCTCCTAACCGTGTGCTCTGAAATCGTTCTGGCTGCCCATTTGCTCGCATGCGGCCGGGGCCCGTTCACAGCGGAGGATGCACCACGCGCTTTCGGGCCGCGCAGGCCGCCTCAAGACGGAGCACTCACCACCGAGACCCACCGAATTTCGCGGTCGCGCCGCGCGAAATACGATGTCATTGCCCACTCGAGGCCCCTACGATACGGAAACATGTACACAGACACCCTCCGACGAAGTGTGCACTTACATTCAGGGAGGGCGGCGGTGTACAAAGTCGCTGACAGGCTCCCAGTGGTGATTTATACACCGCCACCTTCACTTGAGGCCCATGAGCAATCGATTGGAGGGCGCCTGTGTAAATTTTACAGTGGCGGAGTACCCGCCCATGGAGAGAGTGGAAGCGAGCTAAGTTCAGGCCGGCGCGAAGAAATGAGCTTGGCGTCAGGAGGTCTACGGAGGCCCCTTGGAAGAAACAAGAAAGGGCGGGAAAGCACAGAAAAACGAAGGCATCCCCATCTTTCTCCCCCGCCTGCTCCTTCTGGCTCCTCCCCCCCCCCTGGATTGCGGGATGATTGGACCCAATCGGTCGGAGCCGAGTCCGAATTTGGCCCCCTCGGGGGGCGACGCCTTGGAGTCGATCGTGCCCTTCCGGCCGTCCTGCAGCACCACGGGGACGCCCGGCTCGAACGTCCTGGAGAGGAGCAGGACGAGGAGGAGGGGGGGAGGGGGAGCCGCAGGGGGGAGGGAGGAGGGGGAGGCAAGACGAGGAGGAGGAGGGCGGAAGGAGGAGGAGGAGGAGGAGGAGGAGGAGGAGGAGGAGGAGGAGGAGGAGGAGGAGCGAGAGACTTGGGGGAAGACGAGAAGGAGGGGAGGGGGGCGGAGGAGGAGGAGGAGGAGGAGGGAGGAGGAGGAGGAGGAGGAGGAGGAGGAGGAGGAGGAGGAGGGGAGGGAAGACGAGAAGGAGGAGGCGGAGGAGCGAGCGAGGCACATTCGAGCAGCAGATCTGGAGGGACTTTGCAGCCAAACATTTTTGTGGCAGGGGCCTCGAGCACGGTGCAAACCTTACCGTGCTCTTAAGGCTCATCCGTGGCCATCGGCGTGCGCAACGCCATGGACATGCAGCACTGCTCGAGCGCATAGCTACAGGAGCCCTGTGGCCAGGAGTTCGGCGTTTCCCTGACGAGCCTGATCGACAAAAAATCCCTCGGTGTACTGCTGCACGCCTCTAACCCCTGCCTGTCGAAGACGTTCTACATCAACAGTGGAAGTGCCCATGTCTTAACGCAACAGAGCACACAGCCTTTGACCTCCTCCCGCAGACGGAAAGCGAACGTGAGGAGTGGGCTTTTTTGGCATCGTGGAATCGTTCTGGTCCTCTGGATTTGCCCGCGCATTTACAAGTTCCCAGAATGGAGGTTTGAGTGTTCGGGAGGTGTTGTTCAGGATCAGCGTCTACAGCTCCCCCCAGGTGCTCTTGTAGGCACTGAGGGAAGCGGAGGCGACCACACCAGGGACTCGAGGCTCGGTAGATGTGGCTTGGGTTTTGCTATTTGGTCCCAGGATGCCATCCTTGGGGAAGCCTGGGGCCCTCTTCTCGGACGGCACCAGACGGTGCCCCTTGCGGAGCTGGAAGGCCTCACCCAGGCCCTCAAACACATTGCGCCTACGTTTTGAAAGAAAGTCATGCTGGCCCAGGCCAGGTCCCGCCCTTGCATGCTGCAGCATGGGCTCGATTCTGGCATGAATTGAACGCCAGGCCAGGGGAAGCGCAGCTTGTTCAGATTCAGAGCCACCTCGCAGAGGCTGACATAGGCCGACTTGCCTCCGAAGGGGGTTTCCGATGGAATGAGGCTGCTGACGAGGCGGCTAAGAGAGGAGCTGCCCTCGCCCAGCTCCCCCCTGAGTCGCTTGCCAAGAAGGTGTTGGAACACTTGCTCGAGGTAGGTATGACGGAGGTCCTGGCCAGACAGGCTAACGCCAGAGCCCCAGGAGCCCCGACCCCAGCCGATTTCGTTGCCGCCCGCAGAGAGCGGCGTGATGACCGAATCGCTGCACGACTGGACGCCCGCCAAAGCTCTACCACCCACCAGGTGGTTTCACAGCGAGGCTCCTCTTGTTGTTCTGTATGCCTGACGGCACCTGCCCGCCAGCTGCCCACCAACGAGTGGCTGGCGGCCCCGCGTAGAGGCCTTCCCCATCAGATCCACAGTCCCCACAGGATTCGGTGCCTGCGCGGGCGGTGGTGGTGCGCAGCGTGCGGTGGTTCGGGGCGCACTCACTTCCATAGCTCGGGGAAGGAATGCCAGCGCCCAACAGCTGCTGGCAAGGAAGCGCTGGATAGGCTTGCCAGAGGACTCCTCCCAGCCAATCGGGATGCCTGGCCAGACGAGTCAGGGCCAAGTCCAGGGTGAGCCACCCAGCCCCAGTTTTCAAGGGCCCTGGCATCTGTACCAGACGCAGGCCCTCGTGGAGTCGTTCCCAGGAGGAGGAGCGAGCGACTTGGGGGGGGCACGCGGGTTCTCCCAGAGGGCGGGCGCCCGTGCGGCGCTCGGCAGGGGCCGCCTCTCGGCAGGCACTAGGACCCTGATCGAGGTCGGAAGTGCCGTGGCTGTCTGCGATCGGCAGCGTCTCGAGGTTCGTGATTCGGCGGTGGGCAAACCTCCCTTTAAGAAACCTCCCCTCAATGCAAGCGGCCTGGGACCGAGGCCGACGGACCTGGACCCGCAAAAATGACGACCGCGACGCCCTCTCGCAAACCCAAAGCGGCCAATTCCTCAATCGACGTGTCAGGGTAGGAGGTCGATGCACTTCCGAGTGACCAGGGGGGGTGCGGTGCCTTCCTCCGCGAGGTCGTCGCATGATGTTTCCTCGCTGCTGACGTCGACAGTCACAACACAATGGTCAGCGTCGTCTCGTGGGAGGCGCGGAGTCCGAATCTCCTGCGCCCTCCTGTATCATCATGCGCGGTTGGACCGCCGTCGCAGGCTTCCCGTGATGGACTAGAGCGCTGTAGTCGTCGCTACCGCATTGGACGTCGGAGTGCAGCGGAGCTTGCTGCAGGTGGTCCTGGTCAGCAATTTGAGACCCTTCGTTCTGTTGAGGAGCTTGGCAGTGCACGGCGATGGGTGTCCCAGCGCATGCACCCAGCGCTTCTTTGAGGCAACGCCCGTGCAAACATCGAAGTCGCCAGCGCCACGAGAAGGCAATGGGCCGGGCGCTCCATGGCTAGCTCGAGCCCAACTGGGTACGATGCCCAGGGCCACCCGTGCTTGAGTGGCCTCGGATGGGGAGGAATCTAAGAGGGACGGGAGGGAGGCAGAGAGGAGGGAGCAGGAGGAGGAACTGGTGAGGAGGAGGAGGAGCGGGAGGAGGACGAGTGAGGGGAGAAGGACAAGGACCAGGAAGGCGAGGAAGAGGAGATGGAGCAGAAGGACAGCTACACAGATGGAGCCACCTGCGATCCACTGTCTGTGTTGTCGCACACTGCTGCAGCAGAGCACGGAGCCGAAGCGTGCCTGGCACAGCTCATGCCAGAGTGGACGGGGGGAGGCGCCGCACGACGGGTCCACCCCCTCCTCCCCTTCCCCCCTCGCCCGACGGGGAAGGAGGGCGGGCCGCAGGGAGGCGGCGGCGCCTCATGTTGCGGTGGAGCGGGCGGGCGTCGATCAGCACGTGCCGGATGTTCCGAGGCACCTGCCGCGGGGCACGGCGGCCCGGGGCCAGCATCTTCCTCCTCATGTGCGTAGAGGCCTCCCGGATGAGGTCCGAGCAGATGCGGTCGGAAGGTCGCGCCGCACCGCCGATGCATCGGCGACGTCGGCGATGCATCTGGGCCCTCGGCGTGGAGAACATCGGGCTCCACATCGAGCCGCATCGGCGATGCATCCGCGATGCGGAACGATTCCTGACCCCATCTGCTTCGGCCCCATCCGGGAGGCCTCGCTCATGGCAAGCGGGCCGCTGGCCGCGGCTGCTGGGAGGGAGGCCCTCAGCTGATGTTGAGACCGCTGGGATTTGTTTTCCGTTTCAACGTTTCGGTTTTCGGCCAACCAGGACGTCAAAGAAATACGGCCCCCACCCCCAGACGAACAGACACGAACACAACAATACGGAACGGGACCGAACCAAAAGAATGACGGCAACGGGGACCCACAAACGACTAACGAGTGTCCCAAAAACGGGAGCAGTAGATCTCTTGACTTTGAAGTGCATCAAAACCTGAAACAAAAATAAAAAAGAGGGCGCCCTGCGCTCAGAGAGCACGTACGAGAAGGCCTCCCTTCCCAGCAAGGCTTGCCCCCCAAGAGGCGCTTGCACCCGGGAGGTTCTCACGTCTCTTGCCGACGCATCGGTTGGGTCCGGCGAGGCTTCGCCACGTTGCCGCCCGTGGCCGCCCCGTGGCCGCCTCGTGCGCTGGACGAGTCCGGGCGAGCTTTCGCCACGCTGCCGCCCGGTGGCCGCCCCGTGGCAGCCTCGTGCCGCCCGCCCGGGCGTTCCGCCGAAGATCCGCCCGCGTCGCCGCCCGTGGCCGCCTCGTCGCCGCCCCCCGCGCCCGGGGGTGTCCAACAAGGGTTCGCCACGCTGCCGCTCGTGACGCCCCGCTGCACCACGCGGCTGGCAGCACAGGGCCGTCCAATCTACAGGCGGCCCGGACTAGTAGGTCGACCCTGCCAGATCAAGGGTGCCCTCGTGTCCTGCGTCTTGCGACCCATGCCTCCTGCATTTCTGTGGCAACGTGGCCCCCGGAAGGGTCTTCTGTCCTCTCGCGTGTCCTGTCCAATCAAGGCCGACTGTACAGAGCAATCAGGTGCCATCAAGCTCCTAGGATTAAGTCGGGCGTGTCCCCCTACAGAAGATTGTCTACGAAAAATCAAGAATACTTACAAAATTCTCCCAAATGGTCAAAAAATAAGCCCAACATAAATCCCATACTATTTTTTATGCTTTCCCTACTTAGGCTCTGCTTAGAGGTTTCTTACTCTATTAGCTTAAAAGGGAACGGGCAGTGGGCTTCGCCCCGGGTGGTTTCCCCGGTCCCCGCCCCGCGGGTCCCCCAGTTGCCCCCCCTTTTACCTTAGCTTTGAATGTCTCATCTTAGCTTCGCTTAGCTTAGCTTAGCTTAGCTTTAGCTTCAGCTTAGCTTCGCTTAGCTGTAGCTTAGCTTAGCTTAGCCTAGCTTAGCTTAACTTAGATTAGCATCGCATAGCATTGCCATAGCATATCATAACATAACATATCATATCATGCCATAGCATAGCGCAGCATAGCACAGCATAACGTAGCACAGTGCTACATAGCATAGCATACCATGGCCTAGCATAACGTAGCGCACCCTAGCGTAGCATATCATAGCGCAACATAGCAAAACGCAACATAGCATAGCAGAGCCTAGCATATCATAGTGCATCATAGCCTAGCATAGCATAGCATAGCAGCAAAGCCAAGGCAAAGCAACAGCAGCAACAGCAAAGCAAAGCACAAGCAAGGCAAAGCAATGCAAAGCGAAAGCAAAAGCAAAGCAAAGGAAAGGAAAGACAAGGCAAAAGCAATGTGCGACAGAAGCCGAACTAGCCTCGATGGCCGGACCGGCGCCCCCGCAAGCAGTGCCTTCCGTAGCCATGTCGGCTCAAGCCTGAACGCCCTGCCACACAGCCGCTCACGCTCATGTCCCGAGGTTGGCGGAGCGAGGCTTTCAGCGGTGCTGCACAGCCCGCCTCGGCACCAGGTGGCGCTGCACAGCCCACCCCGCCTGTTGTGGCCATCGACGCGGGCGACGTCGCGTCCAAGCGGAACGACGACCAGCGGGTTGAAGGCAGCGAGATGTACACGGCTGTCGAGGAGGGCTTCTGGGCGTTCGTTGTGCTCTGCGCGGCTGAGTTCGGCCTTCAGGACATGCATTTCATCAGTCGCACGACGCGGGGCACGTGGCACTCGCACCGTGCCCGCCTGGGGAGGGTAGAGGCGTGGGTCGTCAGGCTGATCCGGAGCACAGGCTTGCTCGAGATGGGGATGCCTGAGGCGAACATCCATTTGGCGTCTGAGAAGAGCGGGCGGGATGGTAAGGGTGTTGCTTCTCGGGTCTTGCAGCTGGCCCACATGATCGACAACGATCTCGAGTGCTTGTGGAGTTTCTTGAACGACCGAGCTGGCAACTCTGGGTTGTCGATCAGGCGGGGCAAGGGCCGCGTCATCCAGCACATGCGCCTCCGCCCTGCGCACAGCAGGTGGTGGCGCGATGAAGACGACGACCGGCTGGAGAGGTGCAACTCGTGGTTCGAGGTTGCCGAATATTTCCAGCTGGAGCCACTGGACATCTGGGATGAGTTGGCGCAGCTCGGGCCGCCGGCGATGCCCCACCCCGTGTCGCGCCGAGGCAGGCCTCTGACAGCGGCGGAGGTGATCGATCTGTGTAAAAGCGGTGGTCGCCGCGAGCCCAGCCGCAGGCGCGGCCGCGTGCGCCACCGTCGCGGCGACGACGACGACGATCACGCCGATGATCCTCGCCGAGTTGAGGCCAGGCGCCGCAGGAGCGGTGGTGCTGCACAGCCCACATTCCCAGCAGGGCCATGCAGCGCCAGCGGGGATGTCTCGGTGGTGCTGCACAGCCCACCTTCCCGCACAGGGAAGCGCCCTTCGCGTGAACAGGATGCGAAGCGCATCCTAGTTGTCTACCGAGGCGAAGTTCGACGCCCTGCGTCATCCACAGATGTTGGGCCTGACAAAGACATCACATTGGAAGATCTCGAGGACGTCGTTAACTCCGCCAAACCCTTGACAGTGGACACCCTGACTGAGCCTCGCATCGATATCGCCTTAGTGGCAGATCTCCCCGATGGCAGGATCACCCAGAGAACCTTGGCAGATATGGCGAGTGCTGCGCTGACCGCTCCGGTCGCCTTCCACTTCTCGGCCAAAGGTAGTTGTCAGACTCAGACGTTCAAATCGGCTATGGACGTTCTCCAGAAGGCCTACGACTTAAATCGCTATTCCCACGTGCTCCTCACACGGTTTGATGCAGAACTCCTGTCCAGCGTCGACGCAGAGTGGATGAGGCCAAACCTTGTGGCTCCGCTCTATCAGACCCGGCGCAAGGAGATGAATGACGCCATCTTCGCGTTGCCTGCTTCTCGGTTTGAAGAAGTGCGCGCAGCAGTGAGCATCCGATCGCGTTCAAGGGACAAGTTCGACTACAACCCCCTGCGTCGCCTCAACCTGCCAGGCACGGAATTCCTGACCAACAAGGGGATCGACGCCAACACGGCCAAGGAGAGGAATCCCTATGACATTTTAAAGGGGCGCAAGTCGAAGAGACCCCCGCCAGGTGGTGCTGCACAGCTCACCTTCTCTGCACTGCCTGCCAACACGACCGAATTGACACGCCACGGAGCTCGCCGCGCAGCGCCACGCAGCCCGCCGCGCAGCGCTGCACAGCCTGCCGCCTCCTCCAACGTGGTACTCAGGCCCGCTACGCCCCGTATCAACGCCATCTTCGGCAACGATGCCTCCGCCGAATTAGCGTTGCAGGAGGTGCTCGAGAAGATCCGGGCGGGAATTTTGCGGGTCGCCGAAGAGCAGCGTGCGAATCAACTGCGCCGCACGCCAGGCCTGGCTTCCGCGCGATCTTCACGAGTTCCCACATGCAAGAGATCCACAAAGAAAAGGATGAACGACGATGGGTCGTGGATGAACACGGAAACGGTCCAGGAGTACGAGCGATTGCGCAACGGGAGGTGCCAAGGCGATACGAAGAAAGCGCACCAGCTCCGACGAAGCGCTTTCTCCGCGCACGTGTTCCAGATCATCGGCAACAAACATGTGTTGCTCTCCGCCATCCAACACCCAATCTGCAGTGCTGCACAGCCTGCAGACGCAATACGGCGGTTCCTGGACGCGTGCGAGATTGCGAGTGAACGGGCGCTGGGCCCCCGCCGAGCTCCCGCCGGGCCCGCGCGGGCGCCGGGCCCCCGCAGGACGAGGTCCAGGTCGAGGACGCCCCGCCGAGCCCCCGTCGAGGACGCCCCGTCGAGCTCGAAGGCCGAGGCAAAAGCAAAAGCAAGAGCAAAAGCAAAGGCAATGCAAAGCACAAGCTCAAAGCAACGGCAACAGCAGCGGCGAGGGGACACAACTCCCCACTAACGCCCCACCAGCGACGTTCTTTTCCCTTAACTTCCTCCCGCGGCCTGTTGAGACGCTAGCACCGACACTCAAGCCCCACCAGCACTGCACTCGATTAACACCACACCCTCGACCAGCGCGTAGAGCCCGAGGTCGCTACAAAGCGTCCCACGACCAGCACTAGAGGCCGAGGCCCCTACAAAACGTCCCACGACTTGCACGTAGTGGCCGAGGTCCCTACCAATCGTCAAACGACATGCACTAGTGGCCGAGGTCCCTACCAAGCGTCCCACGACGAGCACGTAGAGGCCGAGGTCACTACAAAGCGTCCCACGACCAGCACTAGAGGCCGAGGTCCCTACAAAACGTCCCACGACTTGCACGTAGTGGCCGAGGTCCCTACCAAGCGTCCAACGACATGCACTAGTGGCCGAGGTCCCTACCAAGCGTCCCACGACGAGCACGTAGAGGCCGAGGTCACTACAAAAGCAAATGCAAAAGCAAAGCAACAGCAAAGCAAAAGGCTTAGCTTAGCTTAGCTTAGCTTAGCTTAACTAAGCTACAGCAACAGCAACAGCAACAGCAAAACACTGGCAACGCAAAGCAAAGCAAAGCAAAAGCACAAGCAAATCAAAAGAAAGGCAAACCAAAAGCAATGTGCAACAGTACGATCAGAGAGCCCACCCAGTAAGCGAATGCAAAAACATGCGTGTGTGTGTGTGCGAAGGCAAAGCAAGAGCAATCCCAAGCAAAAGCAAAAACAAGCAAAAGCAAAGGCAACTACGACGATGAGGAGAAGGAGGAGGACGGCGTTTACCGTGACTACTAATGCTGCTTTCCTAGGGGCTCCAACTCCTAGGTAGGGTCGCACTGGGGTAATTTTGAATGTCCCCCCCGTGGAGGGACGAGCCCGACTTATTCCTAGGAGGCCGCCCGTCTCGCGGGCTGCCTGGCGCGGGTTCGCCGGTCGGCGAACGCCTGGGGGCTTCGTGCGCCATGCCTCCATCGCGCGCAGGCTGGCGCGTCCTCTCGGCCAGCCCTGGCATGAGCTCGTCGTCCCGGCGCCGAGGTGGCTCTTGGCCGTGGCGCCGCAGGACCAGCAGGAGTGCTTCTCGGCCTTCCACTGACGTGTGTGTGTGTGTCTCTCTCTCTCTCTCTCTCTCTCTCTCCCTCTGGCGTCGTCAGCCGTGGCTTGCCCTGGGAATGCCATGAGCCTCCCCTAAGACCAGCTTCTCATCTCGGTTTCTGACAGTCCGGAAGCCCGGGGAGGGCATCGGGAGGCCGAAGATAGCGAGGCTCCTCGAGAACACGTTCCGTCGGGAGTCCCATCTCTTCGTGGCGAGAGCCGTCGATCGAGATGCATATCGAGACACCTGTGCCGACCCGACGGTTGGACCATATCACCAAGGAGGAGGGTGCAGAAACAAATCCTGAATGTTTTAACATGTTTTTGTTGAAAAACGCATTTGGGGCACGTGCCGAATTCGATGGAACCACGTGCGTCGCCAGCGTCGCCCGCCCTCCGCCGTCCGCAGTACGCCGCAAATCCTGTGCAAAAACCTGCGCGCGAATTCCAACGCATAGTCGGGGCAGGCAATCGATGATTAAACAAGTTTCCGACAAGCGCCCTTGCCGCTGAGAATACATCCAAAAAAGCGCAAACCGAAGAACAAACCAGAGAAGGTATGGTCACCATACCTTCTCTGTTCCTGGCAGTCCTTCAGCCCAGCGGGAGACCTGATTACGTGCCCACGCTTTGCGCCCTCCTCGCGTCCGACAAGAGCTCGAGAAGGAGCGGCGACCACCGGCAGGGCAGGTCCGACTGCGTTCTGGCATCGAGAGGGATCCCTCTGAAGGGGCCCTGGGACACACAAATAAGTAGACACAAATAAAAGGATTCACCACATTTTCCCATATTATGTTCTGAGTTTTTGTCTCCCCCCCCCACTTCCCATATTTTCCTATATTTTCTTGGGAATCGACGATGAATTGTGTCTGTGTGTGTTTTTCCCTCCTGAACCTCGGGGGACCGCGTAAACCTGAATACGGCAACATGTGCCAACAACTCGAACATGTCTCCGGCGTGGTCAACTCAACCCGCCACGCGAAGGGAGCGCGGCGCAAGTGGAAAGGCTACAGTCCAGGCGAACGCGCAGAACATCGGAAAGATGAGGCAGTGAACCTAGGTTGAGCGGCAAGAAAATAAGGCCAACACTCACCGATAAGTTCCTCAGCTGCAGACCTGGTCAACAAGACTGCATAAGCCCATGCAGAGGTACCACCTCTGGACAGCCGGACATAGGCCAGAATAGCACCCCTCAAGGACATGAGACCCTCCGTCGGCCACAGCACGCCGAATATCCAAGGGTACCCCCTCCAGGATGCACAAGACGAGCCAACAGACGCGAAGAGCACGAGGGCACCCTCCCCGAACCGACCTCGACCTTATGCCTCGGCCCGGCGGCCCTCCTCCTCCTCCTCCTCCTCCTCCTCCTCCTCCTCCTCCTCCTCCTCCTCCTCCTCCTCCTCCTCACCACCGCTGCAGGAAGGCGGGGAATGGCGCGGAGGCGAAGCACGGCCCCGCGGGTGCAGCGCCAGGAGCGCGGCCACGGCACGAGGTGCGCGAACGCCAGAAAACTCGGCCCCCGCCCCGCGGAGCAGCCACGGCCGGAGGCCCGCGGCCGCCTGGAGGCCCTCGGAGCCCTGCGGGCGCCCCGCGGAGCAGACACGCGGAGGAAGCTCGCCGAACGCGGGCCCGGGCCAACCGCGCAGAGCAGAGGGGAACGCACGTGAGGAGAGGGAGGTGGCAGGGAGCGGGGAGGAGCGAGCGGCAAGGGGAGGGGGAGCAACCGCAGGAAGCAAAGGAGGAGGGGGGAGGGAGACGTGGAGGAGCGTGTGGGGGGGTCCGAGGACGCAGTTGGTGTGACGGAAGCGGGGCCTCAGGGAAAGAGGTCCTGGGCCCCAGGGCCTTCCCTCAAAATCACCTCTTCCTCCCAAGCCGTTCTTTGATACCTGGGGCCCAAGGATGACCCCGACAGCACGAAAACTCAGTCGGGGGGCGCCCAAGAGGGGGGGGGTCCCAAATCATGGCCAGAGGTACGGGCGCGGCCGTGGGGGGGCCAGGCGACGTATCGAAATAAGAAAGGGAGCGCGACCTACCGTCGCTTGACTGGAAGAACTCCCTCCTCCCTCCCTGGGGATCACACCCCGTGCCTGGGAAACCGCGCGGATCTGAGAAATCCGCACGGCCGTCAAGAGTTTATGCCTGTGCAGATGCTCCTTTTTCGACTCTTGGCCGCCCCCGAAGAACGGCGAATTGAGCTCGGAGCCTGTCTCTCAGCACGGGGGGGACCGCGAGCTGGGCCGGAAGCGGTGAGCGGGGCGCCCCGGGCGGGCCTCGCGACCCACCCCCCGCCGACGCCGGCCGCGGCAGGGGCGCCACCGCGTTCGACTGCCCGCCAGTGCAGTCCACCCAGATGCAGGCCTGGAGCAGGCGGGGGGAGCGGGGAGGCGGGGAGGGAGGGAGGGAGGGGGGGAGGCGGGGCAGGCGGGGAGGGGGGGAGGGCAAGCTAGGTGCGCGCGCGTCATATCTGTTGTCCTACCCCTCCCTCCCATCCCTTACCATGGCGCTGATTTTCTCTATCCGCAGACTAGTGGGTGGTGGTGCGCGTGCGTGCGTGCGTGCGTGTGTGCGTGGTTGTGGTGGTGGTGGTGCTGGTGGTGGTGGTGGTGCTGCTGCTGCTGGTGGTGCTGGTGGTGCTGGTGGTGCTGGTGGTGGTGGTGGTGGTGGTGGTGGTGGTGGTGGTG
>CAUYUJ010014374.1:57500-100000 GCA_963575745.1 Prorocentrum cordatum | reverse complement strand
CTCCTCCTCCTCCTCCTCCTCATCATCATCATCATCATCATCATCATCATCATCGCCATCATCATCATCATCCCTCCGATTCCTCATATCATCCCTGCTCATTGTGCGTATCGGCCACATACTCCTCCTCCTCCTCCTCCTCCTCCTCCTCCTCCTCCTCCTCCTCCTCCTCCTCCTCCTTCCCCGTCTGATTGCGCGTCGCTCGCACTATGAAGTCACTTGGGGATCCCAGTCCGTGAGGACTCTCGTCGGCGGATGAAAACAATCATCGCGATGGGACGGGATGGGCCGGAGGGGTAGGATGTCAGATATGGCGCGAGAGCACCTAGCTTGCCACCCTCCTATTTCTTCATTTCACCTAGTTCACTTATCTCCCTCGCTTTCTCCCCTTCCCTTCTCTAATCATCCATCCTCTTCCCAGCTCTTTCTTCCACAGGCGAATGAAGCGGCAGCAAAGGCTGCAGCGGCCTCATCAGCAGGTACGGTTTAGCCTGTCACTCCTCGGTTTGTCCCGACGGAGTCGCTGATGAAAATCCTCCCTCCACCCCCCTGCACCTCCCTCCGCCCCCTCTCCTAGCCCCTCCCCCCCTACCCCCATTCTCCCGCCCTCCCTCCTGCGACCCCATCGCCCCCGCCAGCGGGCTGCAGGGCCCTCCTCCCCGAGGAAGCCCTCCACCAACTCGCGCACCGAGGGCGGGATGGTGGCGGACCTATGCGCCCCGCCCGCCCGCCACCGCTGGCAGCCCCGCCCGCTGAGCAGCGCCGCTGCGCTGCGCTGATGTCGCCAGCGTAATCGGCAGCCCCGGGGAGGGGCTGAGGTCGGCGAGGCGTCCTCCTCCTCCTCCTCCTCCTCCTCCTCCTCCTCCTTCTCCTCCTCCTCCTCCGCCTCCTCCTCGTCCCTCCTCATCCTCCTCCTCCTCCTCCTCCACCTCCTCCTCCTCCTCCTCCTCCTCCTCCTCCTCCTCCTCCTCCTCCTCCTCCTCCTCCTCCTCCCCCGCTCAAGCCACTTGGGCCCAAGCCATTTTGGAAGGAGCCCGAGCCTCGACCCCGCCACGCGGGGGTTTGAGGGGCAAGCCGCCACCAACCACACCCGAGCCAGGCTCGGCAGCACATTTGGTTGGCGCTCGGCTTGGCGAAGTCGAGGACGACTACAGCTACGGGTCAGCAGGGGCCTTGGAGCAAGTGCGGGGCCTGCGGGCGCTGCGAGCACAACGCGCTCTTGCTGACAATGGACAGGAAGTGCCACTGCGGCAGACAGGTGAAGCTCTTCAAGCCGAAGCCGACCGCAGAGGACACCAGTCAGAGCAATGGCCTGAAGCAGGCAGGGCCCAAGAACGGCAAGGGCGAGTCAGGAGGCAAGGCTGCGCGCGTTGCGGGCGGCCCTCAGCCTGACCGCCTCTCCGTGCTGAAGCAGGCGCTGAGCTCGTCCTCGGACCCGCTGCTGGCGAAGCCCTTGACCGACGAGATCAGCAAGCTCGAGTCCGAGGCGAAGCCGCGGCAGTCCCAGGAGCAGACGCTCCGCCACGCCTCTGGTGCTTGGCGAAACGCATCGCTGAAGCACGAGCAGGCCGTCAACGCCGTCGTCAAGGCCCAGGACAACCTGGCCAAGGCGCAGCAGCGCGAGCGCGAAGCAGCGCTCACGCTCGCCAAGGCCGAGGCCGCCCGCCGCCTCGCGGCCCAGGGCATGGCGAGGGAGATGGGCATCACCCCAGCGAGTGAGGTGAAGGAGGTGCTCTTCGAGGTCAAGATCGACGAGGCCTTTTTCAACCAGGTCGACGACCTGGACATCGAAGAGTCAGACAGTCAGGCGCTCAAGGGGCTCGAGCAGGAGCTCAGGGGCGCCAAGACGCACATGGAGGGCAAGCACGCGGAGGTCAAGTCGTGGCAGGAGCGCGTGACAGCGCTGCGCCAGAAGATCGACGAGCGCTTGGCCAAGAAGCGGCGGGCGGAGGACGCCTCCGCCGAGATGGCCCCGCCAAGAGGCGTCGGCGCGGCCGGCAGTGGCGCGGCCGCGGCAGCGGCGCCAGCGCCGCCCGCCCCAGCGGACAACGAGGCGGAGCTCGACGAGCAGGCCAGCTTGCAGGCCGCAGCGAACCGAATCAGCGAGGCGAAGCTGGCGGCAGCCCACGCGGCCAAGCAGGCGAAGCTGGTCCAGGAGCAGGCAGCCGCAGCGGCCGCCACTGGCACCACCCCGTGAGTGCAGGAGCCGCCCTTGGGCCCGCGATCGAGTCCGTCGACTGATCAGCAACGGGAGAGGGCGGCTCAACCACGGCCTGCTGGCGCTCAGCAGACTGCCGATGCACCCAGTTCAGTCAGCACATTCTTCTTCGCCAACGTCACGAGCGCGGGCAAGAAGGTCTGGGATTTTGTCTCGACGCAGCCCTACCACTGCATCGGCCTCGTCGAGACCCACGTAGATAGCCAGGGCATCACAGAGTGGGACAGCAAGGCCAGGGCGGCGAAGCTGAGGCTATTGGCCAACCCCGCTTGGCCCTCTGGGAAGTGTGAAGCCTCCTCGAGCCAGGCCCATCGGGCCAACGAGGGAGGCGAGTGGTTCTTGGCACAGGGCCATCGCAGTGTACGCAGCGTGGCAGAGTCCTGGGGAGCCCTTCAAGCAGACGACCACGCCGAGCCCGATGGCATGCAGGTCTCAGTGATCGACATGAAGGGTTTCTCGTTTGTATTCGTCTGTTTCTACGGTTTTGCCAGTGAAGGATGGTCTGGGGAAACAAGTACCACGTTTTCGTCGGTTGGGCGCTCTGCTATCCAATCTCCAGTTGCCGTGGGTCGTCTTCGCCGACTGGAACGTGCCCGCGTCCAGCCTCGAGTCTCGTGGATTCCTCTCTCGCGTTCAGGGGCATGTTCTGAGGGCTTCGAATCTACCAGTGACGTGCACAGCAAGTGCTCGAGGATCGGAGATTGACTATGCCCTAGCCAGTTCCAATGTTCTGCCATGCGTTTTGTCTGTCGGAGCGATTGTCGACGTTCCGTGGAAAACACATTGTGGGTTGTTAATGCACTTCCGCGGCACGTCCACCCAGCTTCTGACTCGCTCCCTGGACCTTCCTGCCCAGCTCCCTCAAGTGTCTCGGCCCTCCTCTCCCCCCGTCCCTGGGTCGAAATCGTCCAGGGCCAAGGCCCAGCGTCTCGAGGCTCAGGCTGCACCGCGGGCTCGGAGGATGGAGGAGGCGGCCATCCTGTTTGGTGATCTTTTGGAGGACCCCGAGCCCCACAGCGGGGGTCAGGGCCCTGTGTCACCCAGCCAGGACAGTTTAAATCCAGATTTACACCAGGCTTTCCAGTCGGAAGCCGAGCTCGATTTAAA
Source organism: Prorocentrum cordatum (assembly GCA_963575745.1). Taxonomy (NCBI): domain Eukaryota; class Dinophyceae; order Prorocentrales; family Prorocentraceae; genus Prorocentrum; species Prorocentrum cordatum. Next base: position 96,675 of record CAUYUJ010014374.1, on the reverse strand, counting down.
TGCTGGTGTCTGGGGCGAAGAGGAGGAGGACCCTTGGGCCGATGAGGCGAATTTCGGTGCCTGTGACGGGACCTCTGTCTGTAGAGGCTCGGACTCTAAGGCCAGCGGTGTCGGAGGCTCGTCTGGGGCAAGCCTTGTTGGTCCCGAGGTCTCCCCGAGTCCCCAGCCGCCCCCCCCTCCAAAAAAAAGGTCTCACCTTGCACGAGGTCCCCGACAGTCAGCCCGTAGAGTCTCACGACCCCTCGGCCACCCCCTCGTGCACGGCTGCTGCTGCTGCTGGGCCTGCTCCCCCCCCTTCGCTATGCCGTCAACGTTATGGCTCAAGCATCGCGCCCATGTTGGCTTTCTCTCCACTCCCTGCGTTTGGGAGGTCATTCGCGGTTCTTTAGCCTTCAAAGCGGGGGCCGAACACATACCGCATGTAAGTGGGCTTTTCGGCGCGTGGTCCATGGCAGTGGAAGGCAGTATCTGCGAGCATCACCAGACGACGCCAACCAGCCACAAGCCACGCCGAGCCGAAGGCCCACGTCTTCGAGTACACGAAGTTCGCATGTCTGAACGTAGCCGTGCCCTGCCACTTCGGGACAGCTGCTGCTCCTGGTGGTCGCGATGTCACACGGTCTTGGGGCGGCTGGCACACCGCAAGCGTAGGGAGAACGGCTCCCGCCAGTGCGCCACGTCGTTTCAGGCTTGTCTGAGTTTGGTCAACCACTATCCTGAGCAGGCCCACGTCTCCTTACACCGGCAGTGGACCTGGTCGAAGTGGCTGGAACACATCAAGTACCCCTTCGCTCACTCCATCGACGCGCTGCAGGGCATGGTGGAGGTGGCGGAGAATGTGGCTAGTAGGGCCCGCGGCAAAGCCTTACACGCCTCCTTGGACGATGTCAAGACATGGATTGTAGAAGGTGAGGTCCTGCACCGCCCAATGGACATTGTAGACCACAAAATTCGGAAATGGCACGGCCTCTGAGGTGATACCCGCTCGGTCGCGTTGAGGGCTGCAGGTGATGGACTCGGTCAGGTACGAGGCTAGTTGTCAGGAATTGCCGCCCCTGACGGGCGACATGCTCCGCGAGTCGGCACGCAAGATGAATCCGAAGGCGGGGCAGGGTGCCGACCGCTTCTCGCCCCTGGACGTGGGGAGGCTACCACCAGAGGGCTTGGACGACCTGGCGCAGGCCCTCACCGCGGTGGAGTCCTCTTCCAGCTGGCCGCGGCAACCTCTGCTGATCGTCGGCCGCCTGCTGCCGAAGGAGGCGCGGGGGGCGACAGGGCCATCGGCCTCGCGGGGGCGGCGCCTCGCAGCTGGGCTTTGGCGGGCGAGCCGCTCACCAAGGAGTGGGCCCGCGAGTCGCAGCCGCGAGGGGACGCAGCGGTGGAGGGGAACTCGGCCTTGAGAGAGGCTCTCCTCCGCACCCTAGGCGAGGACGTCTACTCGCGCCTGGGCATCCCTATCGCCCACGGACTCCTGGACATCCAGGCGTTCTACGACGGCATCTGCTGGCTCCGTCTGGCCGAGACGGTGCTGGCCTTGGGCTTCTCGCCCGCCATCTCATGTTTGGAACTCCGGCTGTGCCTTGCTCCGCGGGCACTGGCCCAGGACAGCTGCTTCTCGGAAGCGTTCCAACCGAACCGCAGTGTGATCCAAGGGTGGCGCAGCGGAACCCGGTTCGCCCGCTGCATGACGTACTTCATCCTTGACAAGCTGGCGACAACACACCCGACGGTGGACATGAGGCTGTGGATCGACGATTTGTCGCAGTACGCAGTGGGCTCGCGTAATTACATTCGTAAGACCCTCTTCCGCGTCCTCCTGGAGACCAGCGATTGTTTGGATCGCGGGGGGCTCCAGGTGGCCAGCAAGAGTGTCGTTATCTGCTCGCATCACCAAGACGCCAAACACATAGCAGCTCGCCTTCGTAGGAACGGCGTCGAGGTTACAGCGGCCTTGCAGACAAGTCTTCTTGGAAGTGAAACAGGTGCTGGCAGACGCGCCCGAGCCACCCAAGGCAAGCGAACCCAGAAGTCCACGGCCATGCACAGTAAGATAGTGAAGTGTGCCAGGGCCAGTCGGAGGTACAGGCCGACCATGCGTTCGGAAGCAGCTGAAACGCAACCAGCAAGCCACTACGGCCACCAGGTGTACGGGATCCGCGGCACGCACCTCCTGAGCATGCGCCGACGGCTGGGGCATGTAGCCAGCTCAGCACGCAGAGGGAGGTGTCTCACCAAAGTGTTGGACCTCCCGTATGCCGACCAGGACCCTGGCTATCGAATGCCGTGTGAGTGCATCAAGATGTGGCTGCGGACGTGGTTCGAATCCCCAAGGCTGAGAGCTGGCATCAAGTTGGCGTGGGCAGCAACGGTGCAGCAGATCAAGGACATGGCACCAGCGCTGCGCAGCCGCAACATCCGTGGCCCACTCTCAGCAGTTACCACATACCTTTTACAGTACGATTGGAATCCAGTGTCGGCCGTTGATTGGGGCACCAAACCTGCAGGCACAGAAGGGCGGAGAGTGTTTAATCTTCGACGGCGATCTTGGACCTGACACAGATTTCTCAGATCTTACGTCGACCTTCGGGGCGTCCATCAGGCTACGGCAGTGGGAGCTTGCAGCTTCACACCGGTGTGGTGGAGGCCTTGAGAAGGGAGTTGAAAATAGATCTCATCGTTTCCTCATCCAGTCCCTCGGGCGAACTTACAAGGGTCACCAGCTCGCGGAGCTCATGCTCTGCATCGCTGACGAGGTCGGAGGGATCACCGACATCCTATGCCCTCGTTGTAGAGAAGAACCTGAGACTGAGTTTCACAGATGCTGGAGCTGCGCTAAGAACACAGGCTCAGCCGCTTTCACTGCCTCAGCTTCTCTGGTCGCTAAAGCTTTCACCCAACACGAGGGTGAGCCCTGTTACTGGCTACGCGGGCTGCTACCTGCAGCCTGGACCGAGGCCCCACCGCCCTGCAGCGAGCCAGCCTGGCTCGCCAGCGGGGTCGAGGGGACCCTGGGCAGCTGTTCCCTGGGAGCAGGCTCAGATGCATGCCCGCTGCTAGTTTTCGGCGACGCGAGCGGAGGACCCGACTCGCGGGACGCCAACCTCAGACGAGTTGGCGTCGCCGTGGCAGCAATCTCGAATTTTTCCCCCTGTTCGATCGATGCCTCGATCCAAGGGCGTCTCCCAGGGCACCGACAGACGGCGGCCAGAGGAGAGCTGTTAGGCCTGGTCATTGCATTTGAATTTAGTGCTGGCAGTTTGATTTACATTACAGACAACGAACCAGTGATGATAGGCTGGCACTCAGGGCGACTTGACTCGCCCAAGGGAGAAAACTCGGACTTGTGGAGGAGGCTCGGTAGGCTTCCGGCTCATCGAGACTTCTCGAGGATCACAGTTTTGCAGGTAGAGTCGCACCAGTCGGCCGATCGCCTTTCTCAAGCCCAGAGCCCGCAGTGGTTCATGCTCGGCAACGTGGTTGCCGACGAACTCGCAGGACAGGCTGCGAACGAGTGCAGAGTGGCGCAGTCTATTCGCCACAGGACCGCTGCAGCGGAAAGGGATGCCCGTCTGGTCAGGTTTCGACTGTTGCGGGCCACCCTGGAGGCTGCGAAGGCAGCCACGCTGAACGGTGAGCGTGAGGTGAAAACAACGTGCGCGCTGCCCCCCTCCCTCTGCTTCTGCCCTTGCTCTGTTCGTCTCCTCCCACTATCTGCCCGATGATGGAACAAGCTGCCTTGGATGTCGGGGCAGCGCGTCTCAGGCAGCCCTGACAGAGTGGAGACGGAGTCCATGCCTGGGGTTAATTCGTCAGGACCAGTATTTTTCTGTCAGAATATACATATAGGAGGGGCTCGGACGGATCCAAGCCACACTCTCTTATACAGTCACAAGCTTAACCTGTGGTTGCAGCGCGTGCGGTTTTATGGGAGCCAACAGATGAGGGGTTTGACCTCCAAATGCCTGTCGTCCCCCAGCCTTCCCCTTGAGAGGCGTGTTCAGATCACGCCCACACGGAGGAGTTATTTGAATAGGATATACGAGGGTAACTTCCCGAAATATAAATAGCCGAATTAAGCCTGGGCAGACGGCTCGGCTGGTGATTAGGTCATGTCACCTCGTTTCGCGATCGGTCCCCTCCACTCCAATCCTCCTCCTCCTCCTTCTCCTCCTCCTCCTCCTCCTCCTCCTCCCCTCCTCCTCCCCCTCCTCCTCCTCCTCCTCCTCCTCCTCCTCCTCCTCCTCCTCCTCCTCTTCCTCCTCCTCCTCCTCCTCCTCCTCTCAAGCCACCTAGGCTCAGGCATTTTGTTTGAGCTGACTCTCGTACCTGCTCGAGGTGCTTGGGGCACTCCGGGTCCGCTCCTCCAGGGATTGCGTACTCGGCCGACTAAAGCGAGAGTTTCCGCCATGGCTCCTGTTCCCTCTCGCGTGTGGAGCCGCTGCGCCAACTGCCAGAGGTGTGAGTGGAATGACAACCTTCTGAAGTGCAGTCTGGCATGCCCGCATTGTGGCAAACAGGTGAAGTTGTTCAAAGCTAAGCCGCCCAAAGGAGGTAACAACAAGGTGGTCACCTTCGCGGAGTCGGAGGACGGCACGATCTTCGTTCAGGAGGACGAGGGGCGGGGGGGCAGCCGCAGTCGCGGCTCGTCGCCCAAGCCCCCATGGGTCGTTCCTGACGGCGTCGTCGATCACTTGATGGAGGCCATGAAGAACACCAATGATCCCGAGCTGCGGGCGCTGCTGAAGGTGCGCGTTGAGAAGCTTGCCAACGCCAAGCCCCCGCCGAAGCAGCAGACGGCGGCGGCGGCCCTGCAGCAGGCGGACGCAGCGCATCGGGACGCCAATCACAAACATGACCAGACAGTGAGCAATGTGAAGAGGCTGAGGGAGGCCCTCTCAGTCGCTGTGGAGAAGGAGAGAGCTGCTGCCGTCGTCCTCGCGTCGGCGGAGCTGGCCAGGCGCAAGGCTGTCGAGAGCCTGGCGAGGGCCGAGGGCGTCGCGACCACTGCCGCGGACAAGAAGGACGCGGCCCAGGAGGATCTCCCTTTCGAGGTGCGCTGGGACGAGAAGTTGTTCGAGGACATGGACAACCTTGAGTTCGAAGCCAACGAAAAGGAGGAGTTGAAGCGCATTCATGAGCAGCTGCAGGGCCTCAAGATGACTTTCACGTCGAAGTCGGAGGAGGTCAAGGAGTGGCTGACGAAGGCGAGCAAGGTGCGCGCCGACATCGACAAGAGGATGGCGATGAAGAGGCGGAGGACCGAGACAGGAGAGGTTGCCTCGGCCGATGCTGCGGCCCCTGCGAGTAGCGCGGGAGGCTGCGGGCAGGGCTCAGGGACAGCAGAGGCCGATGATGATGCGGCGGCTGCTGCAGCCAAGGAGGAGCACGACAGGAAGGTCCAGGAGGAGGCGACGAGGATCTCGGCGGCCAAGTTCGAGGCAGCCATGGGCAAGGGCGCCTGCGGCAAGGGCAACGGAGGGGCCGCTGCCTGACGGTCACCGCCTGGCGCTGAGCCCGCGGCGCTAACTACCCAGCGCCAGGCGTCGCACGGGAACGGGGACGAGGTGCACGATATCGACGATATCAAGACCACCTCTATTTTCTTTAGCAACGTCACCGCCCTTGGGGAACAGGCGTGGACGTACCTTATGACGCAGTGCTCGAGCTGCGACTACTTGGGTTGCGTGGAGACTCATCAGCCAGAGTCCAAGTTGCGCAAGCTTGATCGGGATGCCCGTGGCAAGGGCTATAGAATGATTGCCAATCCTGCCAGACCCTCTGGCAACCACCGCACGTCGGCTTCTGAGGAGAAGGCCAACGAGGGCGGCGAGATCATCTTCGCGAAGAAGCATCTGCAGGTGGAGAGTTTGGCGGAGGCGAGGCTCAATGCGTTTCGGGCTCCAGGCAGCTCAGCGCTGGACGGCTTCGCGGCGGCCACCATCCACCTGGCGGGCTTCTCCATTGTCTTCAGTATCTTCTACGGGGTGACGTCCATCGGCATGCATGGCCGCAACCTGAGCCGCTTCCAGCGCCTGGGGGCCCTGCTGGCGGCGCTGCAGCTCCCATGGCTCGTGGTCGGGGATTGGAACGTCACCCCGCAGGTGCTCAGCCAGACGGGCTTCCTGGATCGAGTGCATGGGCGGGTGCTCCAGGCACCTGTGGACTACACATGCGACGTGGGCGCTGGCACGCTGATCGATTTCACGGTCATGAGCGAGTCTGCCATCCCCTTCGTCGTAGGCTGTCAGGCGGTGCTAGACGTGCCGTGGCGGCCTCACCTGGGTTTGATTATCACACTCAAAAGCAGTGGCAAGCAGTTGATTACACGCAGATTGGACGCTCCTGGCCGTCTTCCTCAGCTTCGGCGCCCGCAGGCTCTACCTCAGGAGGGTTCCAAGACCTCCAAGGCTAAGAAGGCCAAGGCCGTGCGGGCTGCCTTGGCGCAGGAGCGTAGGTCGGATTTCTTTCACACGTTGTTCTCTGAATACCTTTCACAGCCAGGCGATGAGATCAGCACAGCAGTCCCATCGGACGATGAGGATGAAGTCGAGTGCCAATTAGATGACGGATGGCCTGAGGAGGAAGAGGATCCTTGGGGTCACGGGTCGTGTTTCAGCGCACACCCGCACGCATGTCAGAGCCTTGCGGGTGTGCGCACTCATCACAGCAGCAGGAGTGAGTCTGAACATGGAGCCTCTGTCACATCGTCGGCGTCGCACGGTTCTGAGCCCGTTCGCCTCTCTGATCCTGTGAGTAAGCCCTCTTTTGTCCAGGCCAATTCGGGACCCCCCCCCCCCTTTCTTCCAGCGGTGGTGCGCCGCCCCTGGTCACGGAAGCCGCCTTGGAAGACCCGTCCCTTCAGGGTGAACCCGAGTTCTATATTTCGGAAGACTGTTGGGGACAGCATCGTAATAGTGTTTGCACTCTGGAGGTGTCCGAGGATGCCATGCCTCCCTCCTACCTCGCCTCCGTTGCATTTAGGCTCAACCCCAAGCCTGTTTCCACAGTCAGTTCATGGTACTCTGCTTGGGCTCGCGGAGTTGAGCGCACGATCTGTGCTCATCACTGCGCGCCGCTGCCAGCTGGGCCCAGCAGGGGCGACGGCTGCAAGTTCGTGGTTGAGGAGGTGCACCAGTCTGCGCGAGGGCGTACGGCGCCGCTGCGGGACCAGGTTGCTTGCTGGTGGAAGCGAGTTGCCACGCTGCTAGCGCAGGCTGGGAGGCACCTCGCTCGCGGCAACGGTGAACGTGAGCTTGAGGCCATCCAGAGGGCTTGCAGGCATCTGGTCTACGAGCGGCCTGCAGGGGTACACCTGCTGCTGCGCCCTGGCAGGGACGCGAGTGACCGCAAGTGGGCGAAGGTGCTGCTGAATGTGAGGGATATGGTCGTGCCAGTGCTGCAGTCCTTCCAGGAGCAGGCGGCTCGACTGGCTCGACGAGGGCAGCGGAGGGCCGTCCACGAGTCGCTGTCGGACTTCCAGCAGTGGGCCACTCAGCAGTCTGCGGTGGGGGTCCTGCACCGTAGCATGCGGGGGGAACAGCCCCCGCCGCTCGAAGTTCTGGAGGGGGACATTGCCGTCGTCCACCCGCGGGACATCATCGACAGCAAGTGCAAGCACTGGCAGAAGAAGTTGGCGCCCCACGTCGTCGACGAGACCAAGTTGGCACGCGCATATGATGATGCACGTGAAGCTGCTCGCGCGGAGCCGCTGGATCCGATTACGGCAGATGAGGTGCGCGCAGCAGCACGCAAGATGAAGGCCACCACTGGTCTAGGCGCCGATCGGATGACGCCGATCGACGTGGAGCGGCTCCCTGATAGTGCTGTACTGGAGCTTGCAGAGCTGCTCAACCTGATCGAGTGCTCGTTGGCGTGGCCTTTCCAGACACAGCTGATCATCGGCAAGCTTCTGCCGAAGAAGCTGGGCGGCGACCGCGCGATCGGACTGGCGTCGTTTCTAGGAAGGTTGTGGTCCCTCATTCGGGAGGGACATGTTCGTGAGTGGTGTTCGCTTGTTGAGGACGAGTGGGATGCTGCGATTTGTGGGAATGCCTCCCTCAGGGAAGCTTTCCATCGTACGCTCCAGGAAGAAGTGGCGGGCGTGCTCGGCACGCCCTTCGGGCACGGCCTCATGGACGTGGAGGGGTTCTACGACGGCATAGAGTGGGACATCCTCGTCCAGGTCTCGTTGAAGCTTGGATTCCCTCCCATCATCATGCATCTGGAGCTGTCTCAGTGCATGGCGCCGAGGGCCCTGGAGCAGCAAGGAGCGGTCAGCCAGCCGTTCCTTGCCACGTGCAGCATTATACAGGGCCTTCGGCCAGGCACGCGTTTCGCAAAATGTATGACACACTTTGTCATGGCTAAGGTGTGCCAGCAGCATTCGCAGATATCCAGTCGCATTTGGATCGACGATCTTTCTCAAAGTCTGGCTGGATCGAGGGCGGCAGTACGAGATAGGCTCACGGCTTGCTTGGCCGACACTGCAGCCGAGCTAGCTTCGGTCAAGCTCAAGATCGCAGCCAAATCTTGTGTCATTTGCTCGCACCATGGGGACGCTAAAGAAATAGTGCGTCGTCTGAGGAAACGAGGATTGGTTGTGAGAGCGCAACTGCAGGCAGGCTTCCTTGGAGTGGACCAGGGTGGCGGTCGTCGCACTGCCCGTGAGGTTCGCACCAAACGAGGACTGAAGCAGCGGCGGCTTCATTCCAAAGTGTTTCGTTTTGCGCGGGCTTCAAAAAAATATCACGTCACGGCTCGTCTGGAGAAGATGGGGGCGCAGGCCGCAGGCAATTTCGGTCAGTCTATCCATGGGACATTCGGTCGGCGCCTCCAACAATGTCGCAGAGATTTAGCCGCGGCGTCCTGCTCAGGGGGTAAAGGCATGTGCACCACCACTCTCTTGTCTATTCGTGGCGAATCGGCGGGCCCTGGTATTCAGATGCCTCGTGAAGTTTTGAGTTTGTGGTTGCATCAATGGTTTACTCAGGCGCAGATTCGGCCAGGAGTCTACCGTGCGTGGCCGCTGTTGGTCAGGAGATTCCAGAATACGCCACCATCTCATCGTTCACGGTGGGTCCGCGGTCCGCTGTCGGCCACCATCTTAACCTTGATTGAGCGCGGATGGGTACCCGAGTCACCGACATGTTGGCATTTTTCGGACGATATTTCATGGCAATTTCCTGAGGCCGAGTACAACGCAGAGATGGCTCTCAACAATCTTAGTGGTTGCTTCGTTGATTTCGATTATTCTTCTGCTGTTGGATTCTGGGAACGCGCATCCAAGCATTTCTGTGGAGCTGGCTTGGAGCAGGGAGCAGATCACTTCTCACTGCGGCTTCTGCTTCGGTACCTTCGTCGTCTACCACGTGGGCGGCGACTGGAGGAGCTACTTGTCTCTATTGCAGCTGGTGGGGCTTGGCCCAGGGCACGGAGGGCAGAGTCAGCCTCCAAGGTCCAGGTCAGCCCGTGGTGCCCACGGTGCAAGGTCAAGAAGGAGGACGCTTTCCACAGGTACTGGGGTTGCGAGCACAACGCAGGTGCCGAGGCTTACGTCAGTTCGGAGGATTTGCTGCCGAAGGCGACGACCCAGCACCAGGCGGATGAGGCTTTCTGGCTGAGGGGTGTCATTCCCAAGGGATGGACCAGTCTACCGTCACCGCCGTCAGCAGCGGCGTGGACGGGTACAGGCGCTCTGCTGAACGGCACGGAGGAGAACAGTCTGGGACCAGGAGCAGAGTATGCGCCCGTCGTGATGTTCGGGGACGCTAGCGGGGGGCCCGACTCCCGTGACCCGAGGTTCCGTCGCGTTGGGTGTGGCTTGTCAGTCGTCAAGTCGGAGGCCGACCTGGAGGAGATCGCCACGCTGCAGGGTCCGCTTGTCGGTGAGCAGACCGTGCCGCGCGGAGAGTTGACGATGCTCCTCATGGCTGCGCGTCTGACTAGCGACTTTGCAGTGTATGTGTGTGATAATAAGATGGTGTACGATGGATGGTATGCACAGCGGTACCGCCACCCGCAAGGGGACCTGGCTGAACTCTGGGCATTCGTGGGCGTCGAGTTCCAGGAGCGGGACCCCGCCCATTTTGTGGTCCTGTTCGTGAACTCGCACCTCTCTGAGGCGGAGGCCGAGGAGAACGGCACGCCTCTGTGGCTGGTGCGGGGCAACGCGCTGGCCGACAGGTTGGCGGGCGAGGCAGCGAGCGAGGCTCGGCTGCCACAGGCGGTCAGGGCCAAGGTGCAGCAGGTGGAGCATGAGGCGTTCCTCGTGAGGATGCGCCTGCTGAGGGCGTCGCTGGACGCCCTGGCCGCGGAGGAGCTCGAGAAGAAGGCGGGGCGCCAGGGGCGGATGGGTCCGCTCGGAGTTGTGAGTGAAGGAGTCGGGAGCGGTGTTTCCTCCCCCCCTCCTCCTCCTCCTCCTCCCCCTCCGCCTCCCCCTTGTCATGAGGCCCTGTCTGTTTTTAACACCCAGCACGCGCTCGACGAATCGGGGCGTCGGTGCCGTCGGTGTCGCGGGTCCTCGTCGAGCTCCGAGTTGCGGAAGTGGCGTGCTTCCCCGTGTTTCAGGTTGATTGCTCTTGATGGGTCCCTTCGGGTTCTTCCAAGGGGGGTCGAGCTGCACCTCGCGGGGGGAGTTGTCCATGTCTCGCACAAGATGCGGTTTAATCAGGATGTCCAGGTGTGGTTCTGTGCGTCGTGTGGTATGTTCTGTGATCAGCAGCCCGTTGGGTTAGGAAGAGTCTGCCCTGATCGGGTGACGCCCACCCGAGCTGAGTATCTCGATCGAATTCAGAGAGGTTTATGGCCTAAGGTATATAGTACCAAGGAGAAGGCCAGGCGAGCACAGAAGGGGCTCCCGTGTTGATGTTAAGGGTGTGGACACTGTCCTGGGACTCTTACTCTTACTCCTCCTCCTCCTCCTCCTCCTCCTCCCTCCCCCTCCCCCCTCCCCCCCCCCCATCCTCCTCCTCTCCTCCTCCTCCTCCATCATCATCATCATCAGCATCATCATCATCGTCATCGTCATCATCATCATCTCATCATCATCATCATCATCGTCATCATCATCATCATCATCATCATCATCATCAGCAGCAGCAGCAGCAACAGCAGCAGCATCATCATCATCAGCATCATCATCATCATCATCAATCATCATCATCATTATCATCATCATCATCCTTGTCCTCCTCCTCCTCCTCCTCCTCCTCCTCCTCCTCCCCTTCCCCCTCCTCCTCCTCCTCCTCCTCCTCCTCCTCATCATCATCACGCTGTGCATCTTCCTCCTCCTCCTCCTCATCATCATCAGCAGCATGACCATCAGCAACATCATCCTCATCCTCATCCTCCTCATCATCATCATCATCATCATCATCATCATCATCAGCATCATCATCATAATCATCATCATGATCATCATCAGCATCAGCAGCAGCAGCAGCATTATCATCATCGCCATCATCATCCTCGTCCTCCTCATCATCATCAACAGCAGCATCATCATCATCATAATCAGCATCATCAGCAGCATCAGCCTGATCATCATCAGCATCATCATCATGAGCAGCAGCATCATCATCAACATCATCAGCATCAGCATCATCATCAGCGTCATTATCATCATCGTCGTCATCACCATCGTCATCATCATCATCATCATCGTCATCATCATCATCATCATCATCATCCGTATCATCAGCATCATCATCATCATCATCATCATCATCATCATCATCATCTCATCATCATGAGGGCCATCGTTTTCACGCAGACGCTTCTATATCATGCGGTGTGCAGCCAGACGAGACAACATCATCTCACGAACGCTTTGCAATCGGCAGAGCCTCTGAAAGCTTCTCCAGAGACCCCAGGCAAGGTCAGGGACAGCAGGGTTGGGCAAAGAGAGTCACATAAAATTGGGAGGGAAAACTTTGAGCAAAAATGGGCCGCGGTCGCTTCCCACTCTCGCAGTTTCCACCCGCCCTCATTCCAGTCAAAGACAGTGCCATGAGGGCCATCGTTTTCACGCAGACGCTTCTATATCATGCGGTGTGCAGCCAGACGAGACAACATCATCTCACGAACGCTTTGCAGTCGGCAGAGCCTCTGAAAGCTTCTCCAGAGACCCAAGACCACTTTGTGCCCCGGGCCCATGAATGCCCTGGGATCCTTAGATCACGACAAGTTTGAAAGCAGTCCCTGACCAGACCGAGCGAGATGACACAAGTGAAAAACCTCTGCGAGCTTTTTACAAAGGCGGGGGGGGTAGGGCTGTGCAATTAAGGTCCAGAACTTCCCATTCGGGGCTTTGCCAGAGAGCTCGAGGTGGGGGCGACCAGACCGAGAGCACAACCCCCGCCCTTTACACTTAAAAGAGTCCAGAGTCCTACACACATCGTCAGGAATATTACACAGCATGAGTCTAGTTGCTTTTCTCCATCGGGTTCCGAATTGGCAAAAATCTACTCGTTCTAATTTGACTTGCGGACAGGTGAGCAACCTTAGAACCTCAGGAAGGATCCAGAACATTGAGGTGAGAGGGTTCTCGACGACGCACGGGACCTTCATCCTCAGGCAGAGGCGTACCAGCTTGATTGTGAACCTGGTCAGCAAGTTACCGATATGCACCTTCTCTACGTCCACGGCACTGAGCCCTGCCAAGCCCCAGGGAAACTCGTTGGATCGGAGCGGCGGTGGGCACCCACGACGTGCCCGGCTCAGTGTGTGGCAAGGGGTTGCGATCATCACTCCTTTCACTCTGCCAGTTCGGACGCGATTCAAAAGTCTTTGTTGATTTCGATTCTTTGTTAGATCATGATCTGGGCCATGCACGACATCAGTCACTGTCGCACGGCCTCCAAGCTTTGTCACTTCCGCCGCGACACCTCCGCAGCCGGAGTAGACGTCCTCAAAAGCCCACTGCGCGGCAGCGACGGTGCGGCGGGCGGGGCGAGGCCGTCCAGCATCACGCGCTGCAGGTTGGCCTCGCACCACAAGGCGAACTGCTGGAAGCTCTTGGGCAACCGCTGCCACTGCGCCTGCACACGGCCGCCCTTCTCGTAGCGGGCGACGCTTTTGTGGCTGCCCCAGCGGCCACGCTTCATGATCTCGTCCAGCGTGCGTCGCAGCTGCAGCCGATCCCACGACGCGCCGCTGTGGCGGAGCTGGTAGGGAACCAGCTCTGGAAGCCCCAGCCGCGTCGCAGCCGCCTTGAACTGCTTCAGGTACGCGGCGTAGCTGTAGTTGAAGACGGGCTCGTCGCCGCTCTTGCCGCGCACCAGCTCGCGCAGCAGCTGCGTGGTCCACGCCTCCTCCTTGTCCCAGATGACGGTGTCGTCGTAGATCCCCACCTTGGTCGGCCTCAGCTCCTCGGACGGCCGGATGACGAACGTCCAGTGGGGCCCCACGTTCGACGACGGGGGGATGAGCCACATCGCCTTCAGCTCGTGAATCTCCCCAGGCCGCGCGTAGGTCACAAGCGCGGCCAGCGTCTCGATGGCCATCGTGCGGAAGCCCGCCCGCACCAGCTCCACCATCAGGGCCGCCCACGCCGGTCGCGCCTCGGGGAGCCGCGACTGCCCAGGAGCCAGGCGGTCCCAGCCCTGGAGGGCACGGTGGGCACGGGGAAGCCGAAGGGCCCCAGCCCGCCCGAACTCCGGGCGGATGCCCTTGATGGCCGCCAGCAGGTAGTGCCCGACGCTCCCGTCCATGCCGTTGAAGAACTTCTCGTCGAACACCTCGATCAGGGCGAAGTCGACCTCCTCCGGGGAGTCGAGCGAGAGACCGAGCCTGGCGCAGTCCTGCACGAACCCCTCCATCACCTCCACGTACTGCTGGTCGACCTTCTCCCCCACGGCCTTCGTCTCCAGGAACGAGCGGCCGAGGGCGTCGACCTCCACCGAGAAGCGGTCCTGCCTCGCCAGCGCCGTACTCAGCCTCCTCAGCTTCGCCGGCTGCGAGATCGGCACGCTCCTCGACAGGCGCGGGATCTCCCTCCGCGGCCGAGCCGCCGGGATAGCCGACGCCTTCTGTGCAGCGTTGCGCCCGTTGCTCAACAGGCGCCGATCCTCTCGCCGAACCGGCGGCGGCCGGGCCAGCCCCTGCGACCGCATTGGGCTTCGGCCGCTTGTGCCCAGGCTCGTACCGCCGCGAAGGCCCGTCGGCGGGATTGAGCTCAGACGGCACCCAACGAACATGGCAACGGATGTTGAGGGCCAGGGAAAGGGCGCACCACCTTCGACAGCAGATGTTCATCTGGAAATCCGAGGCCCTCCCCTTGCAGAACGCCAGGATCTGGCCCATGCTATCCCCCAAGAAGACGACATGACGACCACCGATACCAGGGCGCTTTGCGAGCCGACGAAGGGCCCAGATCATCCCCTTCGCCTCCAGAATGTGAATGGCCTCCCTACGGCAGAACCTTCCAGCGTATACAAACTTCCAGGGGGCCTCGTGGATCCAGTCGGGGCTGATGTCGGGGAACTTGGGGTCCTCCTCCCAGTACTCGTTCGGGTCATTCGTCCCCTTAGGGACGTACACGGTGAACTTGTCCTCCAGGGCATCTCGAGAACCTGCCAGAGCGTGTGCACGATGAGCCATATCTTGTCGGACCCGAAATCGCATACGCTCGTCGACCCTCCCAACCTGCTTCACATTTTTGTCACTCCAAGAGCTCTCGACGACTCCCCATCCGGTAGGGCAGGCATCCGTCGCCACCACCTCGCCATGCCAGGGCAATCTCCACTGAGCAAATGCAAAGGGTAGCAGGGCTCGCGCTGCACCAAGCTCGGCCCGCACAGAGGGCCAAAGCTCGATCTGCTCACCACCAGCGCTACGAATGAACTGGTAGGTCGCAGACAGAACCGACAACAGGGGGCGACGGAGCATGAAAATGAAGGTCAGGTGGCCAACGGTCGACTCCAGCTGGTGCCCCGAGGCAACTCCACGGTCCAGCAGCCAGGTCAGCAGGCTGTCGACTTTCCACATCCTCTTGAGCGACGTGGCCACAATGCCCTTGCCGCCATCGATCGCCACGCCCAGCACCTCCGACTGAGTCTGAGCCTCGACGTGCTCGTGAGTGGACAGCCCCACGCCGTCCAATCGCTCGCAAGCACAATCCTTCATCGTCTGCACCTCCTTAGGCTGACCGCCAAGAAAGCCTACGTTGTCCACGTAGACGTAGTGGAGAGGCTGCCCGCCTGAGGTAATCAGGCGCGAGCCGCCAAACGTCTGCAGGCGCCGATCGGCGGTCGCGCCCGTGGCCTCCTCCACCTGCTTGGTGACCGCCCCCTGCACGAGGTAGAGTGACCACTTGAACCCCATGGGGAGCACCGCGAAGCAGGGGTGCACCCAGCGGTCCGCCGACAGCCACTCCCCCTCAGCCTCGTGAAGGTGGAGCTCCTCCGCTCGCAGCGGTGGCAGCCCGAAGTAGCGGCTGAGCTCCACATCGATCTTGAAGCGGTAGAACGCGTCCCGCACGTCGCCTGTACTGATGAACACCTCCGAGTCGTCGTCGACCTCGATGAGCCCTAGCGACTCGGCGGTGGCCAGCTCCACTCCGGGGGGATCGCGAAAGCGGCGGTTGCTGCGGCGAGCGTCGACCACTAGCCGCTGCATCCCCGACTTCTTCTTCACACAGAACACGGTGGCGCGCTCCTTGACAGCGGTGCACCACCGCAACACACCAATTGACTCCAGCCGACGGACAAACTTGATGTAGGCCTGTCGATCCCCCGACAAGTTTCGGTCCATGTAGGGGGTGACCGGCTCCGAGTTGTCCTCCAGCTCCCAAAATTCGATGTCAGGCCTGACCATACGTTCTTCAAAATCTACCAGCATTGATGCAGCCTCAGCAGGCACCGCATCGACCGCGTAGGGGCAGTCCTTGCACGACGCGGGTACCGACAACAGCTCTTCCTGGTAGTCGCTCACAATGTGCTCATCCGAGTCATATCCGGCTCGGGAACGCAGAAGCGCGCGTGCGGCTTCATGCGGACGCGGAACAACATCAACAGCCTGAGAGCGCCCCATCACGCCCTTAATGTGCTGGACGGCCTCGGCCTGCGCCGGCGAGCATATCCCCTCGGGGGCCGCCCCACCGCACCCGCTCAGCCAGTTCAGGGTTGAGATGGCATCGTTGGCACGACGAGTGATGGCCTGACGACGAGCGACTCGTTGACACACGCCTCGGCTGAGCCCAGGACGGCGAGGCCCTTCCATTGTCAGCGACGGCAAAGGGAAGACCTCAGGCTGCATCTGGAAAAAGAAGGTGAAGCTCAGGTAGGCGACGAACGCGAGCCTGAGCTGAAAAACTGCGCCTGGAAGCGCTGCCCCTCTGAGGTAGAAGCGACTAGCAGCGGGGTCCCTGCCAGTCGCCGTCGCACAGCTAAGCGTCTGCCGCGCCTCCAGCCCCCTTCTTGGCGGCTGCCTTTGCCTTCGGGTGGGCGGTGGCTGCGCGCACTTCTTGGGCCTTCTGGCGCTGCTTCTCGATCTCGGCTTTCTCTTTGGCACGGGTGGCCACGTGAGCGGTGAGGGCCGGGGCGATCCCCGCAGTCCGCTGCTGATGGCCTGACCACAGTTCCTCGTCCTCAAAGCGGCCCTCTCCAGGACCACGACTGGCCGCGTCCAGCAACAGCTGCATCCTCCTCGCCAACACCTCGAACGCGGCCAGCGACGCGAGGTTGAGCTGATCGTAGCACCCGGCGTGCTCCAACAGGCGGCACATCGCCTGTAGCTCGTACGCGAGGCGGTCCGAAGCAGCAATGCGATTCTCGGCGAGATACTTGTGGTACCACTGCATCGGGGAACCTCCAGTCCTCTCAATGTTCTTCGCCATCCAAAGCATGGTACGCGGGCCCTCGACGGGCCAGTCCTCATAGAAGCTCTCGTGCATCTTGGCGACGGCCTCCTTCCACGAGCGGAACCTCTCGCCCTGCTCGTCGTACTGCACGGGCAGGGTCCTGGCGTCGTCAAGGTCCGGCTCAGGCGGCGCGTCCACCGGGGCCGGCAAAGGAGGCTCAGGTGCCGCAGGCCCGTCGCTAGGCATGAGCGCGGCAATGTCCCTCCAGCGCCGGGCCCCGAAACCAGGAACGTCGTCCACGTGGAGGCGGTAGAGCACCACGACGCCCTCGGCGGTCCGGCCCGAGGCGGGGGACGCGGTGACGCTCACCAGCATCCGATCCCCCAGCCTGCGGGCGTCCTTCTCGCTGAGGATCGTCGCGACGGTGAACTCGGTGCCGAGCGGGAACGAGGAGTTCGGCTCGCCGACGACCCAGCGGTAGTCCTTCTCGTCCTCCACGATGGCGGTCGCCGCGGCGGCGACAGCCTCCTCTCGAGGTGGAGGAGTCTGGGTGCCCCCCAAGTCGTCGTCCTCGTCGTCGGGCGCGTCCAGCACAGTCGGTGGCGCCTTGCCCCGCCCACGGCGGGCAGGCGCACCCCCAAGCCGCCAGAAGTCCTCGAGCGCCACCACGCGCCCGTCCCACTGCTGCGTGTGAAGCGGCGCGGGCAGCGGCGCCTCGCCAGCGGCGAGCGCCTGGCGCGCCTGGTACCGAGCCTCGATCACCTTCCCGCGGAGCTCCCGGGCGCCGATCTCTCGTCGGAACCGGTACCTCGGCGAGACCACGTGACGAGGCACCCCACCACCAGGCGCCAGCACGATGAACTCCTCGACGTCGGGGCCTGTCAGACGCTCTGGCATCTGGTCGCCATCTGGTGACTCCGTGACCCACTCCTCGAAGCTCACCGGCCACAGGCATACACGCTCGTGCAGGAGGTCCTCGCCAGCGTCCACGTAGCGCACGAGGATCCTACTGCCCGGCATCAACCTTCTCAATGAAGCCGCCACCCCGGAGGGCAGGTCGCCTGCTCCTGCTGCCACCAGCATCTTGACGAGCCCCGCGTCGCGCGCCGGCACAGAAGCCGCCGACCGCGGCCACCACACCGTTGAACACGAGGGCCGCGGCAAGAAGCACCCACGGCGGCCCCTCAGGGCAGACCAGCGTCGGGCACGCCGGGCAGACCGCCTCGGGGCACGTCAGCTCCGGGCAGGTCAGGTTGGGGCAGGCCGGCCCCGGCGGACAGGGCGGTGGGAGCGGGCAGGCCTCCGACTGCACGCCAGTCGCGGTCCAGCTGGCCACCACGCCAGCCACCGCGCCGCGACCTATCTCCCGCGCGCCAGACTGGAGGAGGTCGCTCAAATAATCTGGGAGCACCATCCGAGGTGCGACGCCTCAAAAACTTTGAGCAAAAATGGGCCGCGGTCGCTTCCCACTCTCGCAGTTTCCACCCGCCCTCATTCCAGTCAAAGACAGTGCCATCCGCCTTCTCTTCATCCTTATTATCCTTCCGCCTCCCCTCCCTTCTCCATCATCCTTGTATCCCTCCCTCCGTCCGTCCCCCTCCTCTCTCATCACTTTCCCTCCTCCTCCTCCTCCCTCCTCCTCCTGTTCCTCCTCCTCGTCCTCTTCCTCCTCCTCCTTTTCCTCCTCCTCCTCCTCCTCCTGCTCCTGCTCCTCCGCCTCCTCCTCCTCCTGATCCACTCCCTTTTCTGGGCCTCTCGGAGGCTCACGTCGTCGCTGCGGCTGGACGCGGCTCGGAAGGCGGGCCCACGAACGGTTCGGGCACCAGTCTGAATAAATCCTGCTGGAGCGGAATAAGAGCAGCGAAAACGAAGACGGCGGCGATGAGGAAGAGAGAGAGATTGCGCCAGAGGAAGAAGAGACGGAGGAAGAGGAGAGGCGCTCGCCCCGTGCCAGTGTCCTCCTCCACTTTTTTCTTTTCGGTATTCTTTTTAGTTTCCTCCTCCTCCTCCTCCTTCCACTCCTCCTCCTCTTCCTCCTCCTCCTTCTCCTCCCTCCTACCTACTCCCTCATCCCTCTTCCCCCCGCCCTCCTCCCTCCTCCATCCTCGATCTTGCGAACGCCAATAACCTCGTGAACGCCTACAACGCTGGCCTGTCCTGGAAGGCTCTCTTGGGGCAGCGTTCTCTGGACATTCTCAGGGCGCATCTCATGCGGTGCACATAAAAAGGCCAGGGATCAGTGGGGAAGCGGCAAAACCGCATTTGGTACGACGAAGACATCCACGGAATGACGCACATTACGCGCTAGAGCGCTGACCGACCCTGGCGGCCGAACGCTTGAGGTTCCGCGCGGCCAAAGCAGGCGCGAGCGGAGAAGGCCTGCTGAGGCTAATTCTTGCTGCGCGCGCCGGAGAAGCCGGGTACCAGGCGGGGGCCGTGTGGACAAAGGACCTGGACGCATCTGCTGCGCGGTTCTGGGCAAGAATTCGTTAGAGACGGCTCCAAAGCGAGAACGAAACCAGGGGACAGGGCGGGGCGTGTCGGAGCGACGACCAACACCTCCCCATACCCCTCGCACCCCCTCTAATTGACACATCCTCCCCCCTCCTTCCCTGCCCCCCCTCCCGCATTCTCCCTCCGTAACGGGCAGTCGAGACCGGGCGGACCAAGCAGGGTGACGCGGCAAAGCGTTCGCTATATTACCCCCCGCCTCCCTTCCCGACCGGGCCTTCTTTATGTTGGGGCAGATCCAGACCTCCTGTCCCCCACAACAGGAGAAAACTGCGGTATCCCTTGCACGGGGTCACACCGAGACCGGGCTGGATTAGTTCACGCATCCCCCATCAGGCGGTTCGCGCCTGGTCCGCACAGGAGCGTTTCAGGAATGAGTCTCAGTCGGGGCCTTCGGCTGGAACGGCCATGGCTGGTAACACATTGCTCATCTGTTGTCTGCTCCACGGTGGCCGGGCAAGGGGACAAGGTCACTTTTGGCTTGATGGCCCTTCGGAGGCGATGCTGCTCCCAGGATGTGCTGCCTCGGGCGTTCGATGCGCTGGGGGGTCCCTATCGGCGCCCCGGTGGCCCTCTTCCCCTCGTCCGCCCGGCGCCCATGTCTCCGGACTCGTGTGGCAAATGGAGCAGACGCCAGGACTGTCGGGACCCCACGGGACGGGGCGCGCCCCCGCCGGGCGACCAAAAAGGAGACTGTGGCCGCAGGTCCGCCAGCACTCACCTCCCCAGGCACCAACCAACCAACATCCCTCCTCCATCCTCCCTCTCCTCCCCCCTCTTCTCTTCCCTCTCCTCCTCTCTCCTCCCCACTCTCCTCATCACTCCTCCTCCCTCTCCTCCTCACTTTCCTCCTCCTACTCCTTCTCCTTCTCCTCATCCCCCTCCTCCTCCTCCCCCTCATCCTCCTCCTCCTCATCCTCCTCCTCCTCCTCCTCCTCCTCATCCTCCCTCCTCCTCCTCCTCCTCCTCCTGCTCCTCCTCCTCCTCCTCCTCTCCTCTCTCATCTCATCATCATCATCATCACATCATCATCATCATCATCATCATCATCATCATCATCATCATCATCATCATCATCATCATCATCCTCATCCTCATCCTCATCCTCATCCTCATCATCATCATCATCATCATCATCATCATCATCATCATCATCAATCATCATCATCCCCTCCCCCCTCCTCCTCCTCCTCCCTCCTCCTCCTCCTCCTCCTCCTCCTCCTCCTCCTCGTCATCTCCCTCCACCTCCTCCTCCTCCTCCTCCTCCTCCTTCTCCTCCCCCTCCTCCCTCCTCTTCCTTTCCCCTCCACCTCGAACCTCGAGCCTTGAGCCCGCGGGCACTCGGGTGCCCAGGGGGCGAAACCCTACTCTCCTCCTCCCCCCCGCACCTCCTCCATCTCCAGCATGCTCCCCCTTCTCACTCGTAGCATGCACAAAATCTGTAAGAAGCCGTGGTCGACAGATCAACGAGCGCCTAACCACCTCAAAGGCACCGACCCCCCGGGGAACAATGACCTCGATGGGCATACGTAAGACACATGAAGATAGATCAGGAATGTGTGAGCGCTGGTGGATGAAATACTAGGTGCCCTGGTTGTTCCACATACATTCCCTGTTTGCCACCCATTATCATCACGATCCTCCTCCTCCTCCTCCTCCTCCTCCTCATCCTCCTTGTCCTTCTCCTCATCTTCAGCATTATGATCATCATCGGCATCGTCCTCCTCCTCCTCCCCACCTCGTCCCTCCCCTCCCCCTCTCCTCCTTCCGTCATCAACATCATCCTCCTTTTCCTCCTCCTCGACTTCCCCCTCCTCCTCCTCCTCCTCCTCCTCCTCCTCCTCCTCCTCCTCCTCCCCCTCCTTCTCCTCTCCTCCTGAGACTGATAATTGCCATTGCCGCGCGGCCCTTCTGAACGAGGATGAAGAGGAGGAGGAGGAGGAGGAGGAGGAGGAGGAGGAGGAGCGCGCGCCGCAGGGAGCGCGCCGAGTCGAACCCTCAGCGCGGCCGCGGTCAGCGCGCCCGCGGCCGGACGCGGCCGCGCAGAAGCGCGGGCAGCAGTGTCAGACGACGCAGACGAAAAGGCTGAAGCAGGACGTCAACCAGAACCTCACGGCGAAGAGGCCGCCGAAGAGGAGCGCGGCGACCGAAGAGGAGGCCGACGCGGAACACAGAGGCGGCGACAAAGTAGGCGGAGAGGACGCGGTTGAAGTAGCCGACGATGGACTCGTCTAGGCGTCAGCACCCTGGCCGCCAATCGCCTTACTGGGCGTCGACAGCCTGGTCGTCCATCACCCTTGGGCTACGCAGCCTCCTCCCCATCAGGCTGGTGTTGTCCACGCTGTCTGGGGGCCAGCCCACGGCTCACCCTGTCGATGGCCGTGAGCTGGTTGCGACGTGGTGAGGCATGTGCCGATAGCCCTTCACACTGGCGCTTCAGCCCAAGCGCTGTACCAGTGGCCTGCACGGTACAGTGACCACCGCATCGACGGCAGCAAAGCGCGGCCCCGACCCGAAAGGCATCGTGCCCAAGGTCGGCCAAAGGCACCAAGGATGTCATTTTCGAAGTAATTGTCCGGTTGGAGGTCAGGTGCATGTCTCATCAACTTGGGTCGTCACGTTGAGCGCCATCTCGACGCGCTCTTCGGCCGAAGGCTCCCATGTATGCGGCGCCTCGTGGAAGTGGACGTTTGTGAGCTCGCGCACCACGCGGCTTGGTGCACAAGTTCTGAAGGAGCCTGACCGTAGCGTCGCCAATGATGATGATGTGCTGGCAGTCGCGTTGCACGATCTGCAGCGGTACTGCTTTAGAGCTCTGCAGTGCATCATCTGGCGGTCCTGCACGCGCCCGAAGACGTCTGGGGCAACGTGCGAGCTGAGGTGACGCGGAGTGTCCGCGTCTACCCCGTACTGCTTGAAGTTGACAGCCTTCAGACATGCCCATGAAACATATCGCAGGACCTGCCGATGTGGACGGATAAGGTGGAACCCACTGTGTGAACGACCGACTCGGATAAGGTGGACACCATTGTGTGACATGCTGTTTCACATTTAGCGAAGTAGTCGCCCCAAGCGCTACCGATCCAAATCATAAAATCCGACAGCTCGGCGTCCAATAGCTGTTCTACGCCACGGTGTGCGGGAGGGCAGGAACTTCGGCTGACCCACAGAGGTGCGACCTCGTCCCTCCAGACAAGGGCATGCTTAGCCTTGCCCTCCCCAAGCCTGGGGTCCCAGCAGTTCCCTTCGCTGACGAGCGAGAGGAGGTTGGAGACGAAGGTGTCGTGGTTCGGGTGCACGTCGAAGCAGTCTTTAATAGCGTAGCGCTCGGCACGGCCGACCGTCTGAACAAGGTAACGTAGCAGCCCATAACGAGCTCGAATTGGTAACCACGTATGTGCATCAAGCTGAACCACTGAGAACCCACAACGGCATACCTCGGGGACACTGGAATCGTAGCCCGTCCCTTCCGTGTAGGACAACGGCCCCCACGCTCCGCGATGGTCGCCCCATCCGTGAACACCCTTGCCGATGGCGTTGAAGTGTGGGATCCCTCCTGGGCTCGGGAGCTCCGAGGACCAGGTAAGTCTGGTCGTAGTTGGGCTGCCCATTGCCCAATCCCGTACGGCATAGCTGCGGAGGAGAAGGAGAAGAAGAAGAGAGGAATGGGCAGAGGGAGGGAAAAGGAGCAGAAGGAAGAAGCAGGATCAGGAGGAGAGGGGGAAGAGGAGGGCCAGGTGCACAAGGAGAATGAGGGATGGCCGCCGGCGCACCAGCCGGCCTCCCCCTGACCAGAGCCGCGCTGCGGGGACCCCTCCTATCATCCCCCCCCGGACCAGAAGGAGGTGTGGCGCCCCGTGACGGCAGTGGGCATCCCGGCGCCCGTGGTGATCTCCTCGGGCTCGGGGCCACGCAGGGAAGAGCAGGACGCTGGCACGCCGACAGAACGAAACTGCATCGGCGGGCCGAGGCACTTCCCACTGCTCGTTATCCCCCGCCGGGTCTGGCAAAGTACTGGTTTGCAGGGTCCTGGTTCCCAGGGTCCCCGACGGG
Organism: Prorocentrum cordatum; assembly: GCA_963575745.1. NCBI lineage: Eukaryota > Dinophyceae > Prorocentrales > Prorocentraceae > Prorocentrum > Prorocentrum cordatum. The sequence continues at coordinate 73,313 of CAUYUJ010014374.1, read as the reverse complement.
CCTCTGGGGCGGGAGCGCTGGCCAACGGGGAAAGGGGGGGGGACGGCAGGGCAGGGGACGAAGGAGGGAGAGGAGGCTGAAGAGAGGGGGGAGGGGAGATTCTAGCATTGCAGGTTGGCACCGCGCGCACACACGTAGGGGCACGAGGTCTAGGCAGAGAGCAGATGCAAGCGGCCGCCAGCGACAACGACGACGACGACGACGACGACGACGACGACGACGACGACGACGACGACGACGACGACGACGAAAACGACGACGAAAACGACGACGAAAACGACGACGACGGCGACGAATGATGACGACGACGACGACGACGACGACGACGACGACGACGACGACGACGATGACGACGCCGCACGACGACGGCGCCGATGACAACGTCTGACAACGACACGACGCGAGAGTACAGAGGGGGGATGGGCGGAGCCGGAGAAAAAGAGATGAACGGGGGGGGGTCGGGAGGAGGAAACGATCACGTAGCATCGTCTCTTTCAGGGAAGCATTGGGACCGAAACTGTGCCCGAACATTTGCCCGAGTGTGACCGAAACTGGCGCCCGAAATTTCCCGACCGCGCCCGAGTGTGACCGACGCGTTAATTCGAAACCAAAACGATTCATAATATCGGTCGAAAAGTCGGTCTCACTACGTTGTCGATCACGACTTCGGGCACGGTCACCGATTCTGTTCGGTCACCTACCGTTTCGGCTGATAGGGCCGGGGTGCCATGAAAATAAGGGAGAGCAGACTTCCTCCCCCCTCGGTGGAAAAAAGGCCCCGACCCCCGACGTCGTGATATTCATTCGATTCGTGCGACCCCAAAAATCTGACCCCCTTCCCCACGGCAGACCGTTCATACCGAACCGTGTTTGAACGAACCCGGCGGATGCCCCCAAAGCCGAAGACAAAAAGCATGTAAGTTGAGCGATGTGCCAATTTACCTATAGGAGACCAACAACCATACACCGACACAGTTCGCCAGAAAACCGTCGAAGCAAAGACCCCATGGGCGCCCGCCTCACGCGCCCCCACAGAAGCTCTGGCTCCTAGTTGGTTAGACGCGCGAAATCGGCCCCTGCGCGTGGCCATCCTGTCGCCCCCTATACGGCTTACCCCGCCGAGAAGACGGCCGCGGAAGCAGTCGACGCGATGACAACTGCCTGTACCCTCGTGGGAAGGTCTTGGGGGCCCCAAAGCGGCCCCCACAAGCGCCCCACGAGAGCCACAGCGGGCTTCCAAACGGAGTCCCAGTGAGCTCCTGGTCGAGCTCCACAGCGTGAAATTCGAAAAGGTAACTTCTGGTGCCCCTTTGAAGGCAGCTCGGAGCTCCCAAGACGGCCCCGGAAAAAAAGCCCCAGGAGGGCCCCAAGAGAGCCGCAAAAAGGTTCCAAGAGGGGCTCTGGTGAGCCTCTTGTTCAACTCCAAGGCGTGGATTTCGAAAGGATCACTTTTAGTCCCATCTGGGGAACCTCCTGGGGCCCCTAAGACGGCCCCAGAGGGCTCTATGAAAGTCCCGCCAAAGCCGCGAGAGGGCTCCAAGAGGGTTCCGTGAATTACAGCCCACCCGATGATTATCCCATCCAGGGCACCCTGATTCGCTCATGCTTGACGGGCAGGGTTTGCTGCACCCCCCCCCAAGCACGAGGGGACAGCTGTTGCTACAAGTCCGCCTCACGAGCGTTTTTGCTACAATCCCCCCTCATGCACGAGGGCTGCAATCTCGCTTCAGCTCCCTCTCCCGCACAAAGGAATAATATAGTGACAATCGCCCCCATGCACATTAGGCAATGATGCTAAAACTCCCCGCATAGAGGGAGGAATCGTTCCTGCTATCATCCCGCCCAACGTCCCGAGAGCTGTTGTTGCTATCCCCATCGTGCACGAGTGGTGGTTGTTGCTTCAATCTGGACTCCTGGAGAGCCATGCACGAGGAGACGTCTGTACTACAACCCCGCTCATATGCAAAGATAAGTTTCGCTACAATCGACCTCGTGACAGAGAGGGCAGGTTCACAACATACCCTCATGCACGAGGGTGCAGTTTTTGCTGAAATCCCCCACTCGTGAAGGAGAAGGCAAATTTGATCGCTGACCCTTCACTGCCAAAGGACATTTTTTGCCACGGTCCTCCCCTGTGCGCGGCAGACCGTTTTGTCACAACCTCCACATATCATGCACGAGAAACCGCTTTCGCTGGAATCCTCCATCACGTACGCGGAACAGTTATTGTTACAATCCCCCACATGCGCAAAGGGACTGTTTTATTACATCGGACCCGTGCGCCAGAGACCGTTATTGCTACAACCCCCGCTCGCGCACGAGGGACAATTCCTGCTACAAGTCATCCTCTCACGGACGAGCTACAGCGATTGCTACAGTGACCCCCACGCACGAAGGGGAGATGCTGGCCACGGCCGAGACGGACTGCGCCCGCGCTTCCTCGAGCTGGTTCCCGAAACCGTAGTCCATCATGCGGTCTGCCTCTCAGGCGCCCAGGGCGGAGCCCGGCGCGCGGGTGCGCGTGCGTCCCTCCCCGCCCTCCTCCTCCTCATCATCATCATTATCCTCCTCCTCCTCCTCCTCCTCCTCCTCCTCCTCCTCCTCGTTCTCCTGCCCTCCTCCCCCCCCCCCTGCTCCTCCCCTCCTCCTCTACCTCCTCCTCCGCCTCCTCGTTCTCCTGCCCTCCTCCCCCCCGCCCCTCCCCTCCTCCGCTACCTCCTCCTCCTCCTCCTCCTCCTCCTCCTCCTCATCCTCCTCCTCCTCCGCCTCCTCCTCCTCCTCCTCGTACCACCACCACCACCACCACCACCACCACCACCACCACCACCACCACCACCACCACCACCACCACCACCCTACTTACTGTTTTGTTCCTCCCTCCTTCTCCTCCCCTTCTCCCCCTCCTTCCCCTTCCTCCTCCCCCTCCTCCCCCCCTCCGTCTCCTCCTCCTGCTCCTCCTCCTCCTCCTCCTCCTCCTCCTCCGCCTCCTCCTCCTCCTCCTCCTCCCCCTGCTCCTCGTTTTCCTCCGTTCCTCCTCCTGCTGGTAGCGGCCGCGGACACTCCCTCGCCGATCAACGGGCCGCGGCGGGCCTGAGCGCGATATCCAGGGAACACCTCCAGGGTCACAGGGCCATGGGAGGTGCCGCCAGAACCACCAGGGCCACGCGAGGTGACCCCCCACCCCACGCACGGCACAGGAGCCCCCATCCAGGTACCTGGGCACGCACGGCACAAAATCCAGGGCACGCACGGCACGCACGCACGACACCATTGCCCCCGTGCTCCAAGAGCTACCCCCCGCCATGAAGCCCATCTACTTGGCGGGTTCTGGAAACCCTGGACCAACAAAAACCGTGCCCCCTTTGGGGAGGCAAACTTTCGCTCCCGCCAGCTTCCGCCGGCCTCCGCTGGCTTCCGTCCGCGGAGGCGTCCTCGTTAACTACCGCCGGCTTCCGCCGCCTTCCGCCGGGGAAGAGATGCCAGCCCTGTCGATCCTCAAAGGCGAGGTCCATTCTGGAACGCCTTACCATTCGCAGGAAAACCACGGATTTTGATTGCGATCGACGATGCAGGAAATGCGGGCCCGCCGTGCGAGACATGTTCACTTGCACGGCATCGGAAGAACAGCGGGTTGAAGGGACAGGCAAGCCCGTTGCAATTCTTCATCAGTCGGGGGGTCTGCTCGACAAATCGTGGAATGAGCATCAGGACTCGATGGGGGGTGCGCGGGGGGGGTGCGCTCCTCCGCATCGCGATTATACTCATGTGCGTCGGCATGGTGCTTAAGATACCAGGGCAGGCACCATGGAACATCCAGCGGAGCCCCAGGAGTCCCAGGACGAACCGATCTATGTGTGATCGATGAGGCGTCCCCGGCTTGAAGCACATCCAAGGCATGGAGGGCGAGCGCAGAGCCTTGATCGACCTGCGCGCCTGCGGTGGCAACAGCATCAAGCGAACGCACCCCTGACTGCGCACGTGCCCCACATGCGCAATGAACGGAGTGCACGCCGTGAAGGACCCCGCGCTCGCCCGCCCGCCGACGGCTCCTGGCCGGCACCGCACGATCGGGAAGTTGACGACAGCGCCGAGGTCAGCATCGCCAGGCTATGCGACCTCGTCGCCACATCCCTAGTCGACTCTAGCGGCCGCAGGCGATCAAGCATCAGCAGCGATGTGGACAGGAAGCAGCCCGACTCCTTCGGGGGTTTCCACGGCCCGCTGGGCCCCGCACCAGGAGAGATGGGCGAATGGCTTCACGACGTGGAGTGCCATGAGGAAACCCAGGAATGCTCCAGACGCGAAGGCCAGCAGAGACAACCTGAGCAATCCGACAGGGCCGCGCTGTATGACAAACTCATGGCCCTGACAACTGCTGCACAGGCGGTGCGATGGACGACAATACGCTAAGCCGCCACAGAGCACAACGGCCTCGCGCCGATCGCCTTCAAGCTGGACTGAGAAACGCCAGGACAAGAGTCGCCAGAATTTTCGCTGGCCCCAAACAAAAAATATCGGGACCGATCGAGGCAGCGGGTTTCCGACCCCTGCTTTCGTGAGCTAGGTCGCCGAAGGAGCCGCTTTAACCCCTGACCGACTCCAGAAGAGGCTGGGCGCGCCCCTTCCTCGCCCCGCACGTGGACCACCGCCAGCCGAAGCAACAACTAGATGTCGCCAACGCACGCCGCACATGGTCAGGAGCGAGACCAGCCGCCGAGAGCGCCCGTTCCCTTGCTGCTGAAGCGAGGCCTGCGGCCGACGGCACCCGTTTCCTGCTGCTGGCCATCCGAGGTGCGTTCGAGCTGGAGACTGGGCCGCATCTATGCGTCAAGGATCACATATTGAATACCATAGCTGTTCGATGGAAAACATAAGGACGTACGAATACTGTGCTGTGACCGCGCACGTGCGTCATCTTCTTCGCCGCGCGAGCCTCCTGAGTGGCGGCGAAGATGGAACTGCTGAGTTTGGATTGGTGCTCGATGCTTGCGATCATTGCCGATGCCTCTTTGTGACCTCACATGGTTCGTCTTGCGGCCAGGGTTATTCCACCTCTGCTTGGCAGGCGTTGCCAAAAGGATCGTGGCCTTCCCATGCATTCCTTCGTCGTTGGGAGCTGGCCGAGACGGTGACTCTCCGCTGTCGTCAGGGTGTCCCTTGCCAGTGACTCCGTCGGCTTCCACATGCTCCGCTGGCTTCTGATTGTGCGTCCCAGGAATATGCAGAACGATGGCAAGGATACAGGGTGACATCGACAGTTTTCTGATGCTGAATGCTGTGCTACAGACTCTGTCTTTGTGCTGTAAGTGAACATATGTTGATCATGGATATGCCCGATATTCGCTTGGCCATATTCCTTTGCGTTCGTGCTCTTGATCATGACGAGGGCGATGAGGTAAAGAGTGCGATGGTGAGGGCGATGAGCTCCAAGACTCGAGTCCTGATGCCGCTGCCGCGACCCGACCGACCCTTGCATCGCTGAGTGAAAATTTGTCAGCGCATCTCTGCTTAATCTTGATGCAAATGCCGTGCTGTGTAGTCTGGTTTGTCAGTGTTGGAGTTGCCCTATGCCACATGTGAAGTAGTGGGGCGCAATCGGCTGAAAGGTAGCCGATTGGATGGTACGGTATGCCATCTGTGCGTGCGGGCGTACGGTGAGGCCACCCGACGTCTCGAGATAATATGACGACCCATCCTGCCGTAAGGCTTATTTCAGGGGTCGATGTGGTGTGTTGGAAATTACGAAAAATCTGAATATCCTCCTCAACTGTACCTGCCGAATAAGCCACCGACCCCATGAGGCGTGTGGGGAATCCTTCCTATAGCTGGAAACAATGTCTTTTTGTACATCACACACTCCCTACCAACGCATTCCCCATCTGCAAAATCTCGCCGGGGCTCCCCCACCGGGCCTGACACCGCCAGCCTGCTGAAGCGTCTGGTCATAGCTTCTCAGGGGCCACCCACCCTGCAGAATCCTCGCCAAGACCCCCCGCCGCGCCTGACACCGCCAGCGTACTGTTGAAGCGGTTAATATTACAGTAATAATTCCCTGAAAATTTTTTCCGGTAATGTAATGGGCGTGCGTGACTTTCTGGTTGGATTTGTTTGTTCAGGAAGGTGGGTGGATTCTAGAAGGGAATTAACAGGAGTTGGGGAGGATTTGGGAATTGGGGGGGGGTACAAAGGAAAGAGCAGGAGTTGGGAAGTTGGGACCCGGGGATGATTCTACAAAGGAAAGAGCAGGAGTTGGGAGGGATTCTGGAATTGGGGAGGATTCTACAAAAGGAAAAAAGGAGGAGTTGGGGAGGATTTGGGAATTGGGGAGGATTCTACAAAGGAAAAGGAGGAGTTGGGGAGGATTTGGGAATGGGGGGGGGGTCTACAAAGGAAAAAGGAGGAGTTGGGGAGGATTTGGGAAGTGGGGAGGATTCCACAAAGGAAAAAGGAAGGGTTGGGGAGGATTTGGGAATTGGGGAGGACTCTACAAAGGAAAAAGGATGAGTTGGGGAGGGATTTTGGAATTGGAAATGATTCTACAAAGGAAAAAAGTAGAGTTGGGGAGGAATTGGGAATTGGGGAGGATTCTACAAAGCAAAAAAGAGGAGTTGTGGAGGATTTGGGAATTGGGGGGAGGGGGGGCTTCTACAAAAGAAAAAAAAGGAGTTGGGGAGGATTTTGGAATTGGGAGGATTCTACAAAGGAAAAAGGAGGAGTTGGGGAGGATTTTGGAATTGGGGAGGATTCTACACAGGAAAAAAAAAAGCTGGGGAGGATTGAGGAATTGGGGATGATTCTACAAAAGGAAAAAGGAGGAGTTGGGGAGGATTTGGGAATTGGGGTGGATTCTACAAAGGAAAAAGGAGGAGTTGGGGAGGATTTTTGGCATTGGGGAGGATTCTACAAAGGAAACAGGATGAGTTGGGGAGGATTTGGGAATTGGGAAGGATTCCACAAAGGAAAAAGGAGGAGTTGGGGAGGATTCGGGACTTGGGGAGGATTCTACAAAGGAAAAAAAATGGAGTTGGGGAGGATTTGGGAATTGGGGAGGATTCCACAGGAAAAAAAAAGGGGTTTGGGGGGGATTTGGGAATTAGGGAGGTTTCTACAAAGGAAAAAGGAAGAGTTGGGGAGGATTTGGGACGTGGGAGTATTCTACAACGGAAAAACAAGCTGGGGCGGATTTGGGAATTGGGGAGGATTCTACAAACGAAAAAGGAAGAGTTGGGGAGGATTTGGGAATTGGGGAGGATTCTACACAGGAAAAAGGAAGAGTTGGGGAGGATTTGGGAATTGGGGAGGATTCTACAAAGGAAAAAGGAGGAGTTGGGGAGGATTTGGTAATTGGGGAGGATTCTACAAAAGAGAAAGGAGAAGTTGGGGATGCTTGGGAATTGGGGAGGATTCTACAAAGGAGAAAGGGGAGTTGGGGAGGATTTGGGGATTGGGGAGCGTTCTACAAAGGAACAAGGAGGAGTTGGGGAAGATTTGGGAATTGGGGCGGATTCTACAAAGGAAAAATGATGAGTTGGGGCGGATTTGGGAATGTGGTGGGTTCTACAAAGGAAAAAAGAGGAGTCGGGGAGGATTTGGGAATTGAGGAGGATTCTACAAAAGAGAAAGAAGGAGTTGGGGAGGATTTGGGAATTGGGGAGGATTCTACACAGGAAAAAGGAAGAGTTGGGGAGGATTTGTGAAGTGGTGAGGATTCTACAAAGGAAAAAAGATGAGTTGGGGAGGATTTGGGGATTGGGGAGGATTCTACAAAGGAAAAAGGAACAGTTGGGGAGGATTTTGGAATTGGGGGGAAATCTTCAAAGGAAAAAAAAAGAGTTGAAGATGATTCGGGAATTGGGGCGGATTCTACAAAGGAAAAAGGAAGAGCTGATGAGGATTTGGGAATTGGGGAGGGTTCTACAAAGGAAACAAAAGGATGTGGGGAGGATTTGGGAATTGGGGAGGGTTCTACCGAGGAAAAACAAGGAGTTGGGGAGGATTCGGGAATTTGGGAGGATTCTACAAAAGGAAAGAGGAGGAGTTGGGGAGGATCTGTGTATTTGGGGAGGATTCTACAAAGGAAAAAAACAATTGGGGAGGATTTTGGAATTGGTGAGTATTCTACAAAGAAAAAGACGGAGTTGGGGAGGATTTGTGAACTGAGGAGGATACTACAAAGGAAAAAGACCGAGTTGGGGAGGATTTGGGAATTGGTGAGGATTCTACAAAGGAAAAAGGAAGAGTTAAGGGAGGATTTGGAAATTAGGGAGGATTCTACAATGGAAAAAATGGTGAGATGGGGAGGATTTGGGAATTGGTGAGGATTCTACAAATGGGAGAAGGATGAGTTGGGGAGGATTTGGGAATTGGGGAGGGTTCAACAAACGAAAAAGGAAGAGTTGGGGAGGATTTGGAATCGGGGAGGATTCTAAAACAGGAAAAATGATGAGTTAGGGAGGATTTGGGAATTGGGGAAGATTCTACACAGGAAAACGACGGAGTTGGGGGGGATTTGGGAATTGGGGAGGATTCCACAAAGGAAAAAAGGTGTGTTGGGGAGGATTTGGGAATTGGTGAGGATTCTACAAAAGGAAAATGAATAGTTGGGGAGAATTTGGGAATTGTGGAGGATTCTACACATGAAAAAAAGAGTTGGGGATGATTTGGGAATTGAGACGGATTCTACAAAGGAAAGAGGAGGAGCTGGGGGGGATTTGGGAATTGGGGAGGATTCTACAAAGGAAAAAGGAGGAGTTGGGGAGGATTTGGGAATTGGTGAGGGTTCTATCAAGGAAAAAGGAAGAGTTGGGAAGGATTTGGGAATTGAGGGGGGATTCTGCAAAAGGAAAAAGGAAGAGTTGGGGAGGATCTGAATATTTGTGGGAGATTCTACCACGGTACAAAGGAGAAAGGAGGAGTTGGGGAGGATTCGGGAATCGGGGAGGATTCCACAACAGAAAAAGGATGCGTTGGGGAGGATTTGGGAATGTGGGCGGATTCTACAAAGGAAAAAGGAAGAGTTGGGGAGGAATTTGGAATTGGGGAGGATTCTACAAAGGAGCAAGGAGGAGTTGGGGAGGATTTGGAATTTGCTGAGGATTCTACAAATATATATATATATATATATATATATATATATATAAAAAAAAAAAAAAAAAAAAAAAAAAAAAAAAAAAAAAAAAAAAAAAAAAAAAAAAAAAAAAAAAAACGAGTCGGGGAGGATTTGGGAATTGGGGAGGATTCTACAAAGGAAAAAAATGTTGCGGGGAGGATTTGGGAATTGGGGAGGATTCTACAAAGGAGAAAGGATGAGTTGGGGAGGATTTGGGAATTTGGGAGGATTCTACAAAAGGGGAAAAAAGGAGAGTTGGGGAGGATTTTGGACATTGGGGATGCTTCTACAAACGAAAAAGGATGAGTTGGGGAGGATTTTGGAATTCAGGAGGATTCTACAAAGGAAAAAAAATAAGAGTTGGGCAGGACTTGGGAATTGAGGAGGGTTCCACAAAGAAAAAAAAAGGAGGAGTTGGGGAGGATTTGGGAATTGTGGGAGGATTCTACACAGGAAAAAGGAGGAGTTGGGGAGGATTTGGGAATTGGGGAAGATTTTACAAAGGAAAAAATGCGTTGGAGAGGATTTGGGAATTGGGGAGGATTCTACAAAGGAAAAAAAGAGGAGTTGGGGAGGATTTGAGAATTGGGGAGGATTCTACAAAGGAAAAATGAAGAGGTATGATTTGGGAATTGCGGGTGGTTCTACAAAAGGAAAATGAGGGAGTTGAGGAAGAGTTGGGGAGGATTTGGGCCTTGGGGAGGAATCTACAAAGGAAAAAGGAGGAGTTGTGGAGGATTTGGGCATTGGGGAGGATTTTACAAAAGAGAAAGGAGGAGTTGGGGATGATTTGGGAATTGGCGATCCTACAAATGAAAAAGACGGGGTTGGGGAGGATTTGGGAATTGAAGAGGGTTCTACAAAGGAGAAAGGGGATCTGGGGAGGATTTGGGAATTGGTGAGGGTTCTACAAAGGAAAAAGGAGGAGTTGGGGAGGATTCTGGAATGGGGGAGGATTCTACAAAGGAAAAAGGATGAGTTGGGGAGGATTTGGGAATTGGTGATTTTACAAAGGAAAACAGAAGTCGGGGGGGATTTGGGGAGGATTCTACGAAAGGAAAAAAAAAAGAAGAGTTGGGGAGGATTTGGGAATTGGGGAGGATTCTATAAAGGAAAAAGGAGGAGTCGGGGAGGATTTGGGAATTGTGGGGGGTGGGATTCTACAAAGGAAAAAGAAGGAGTTGGGAAGGATTTGGGAATCGAGGAGGATTCTACAAAGGAAAAAGGGAGAGTTGGGGAGGATTTGGGGATCGGAGAGGATTCTACAAAGGAAAAAGGACGAGTTGGGGTGACTTGGGAATTGTGGGAGGATTCTACAAAGGAAAAAGTAGGGGTTGGGGAGGATTTGGGAATTGGGGAAGATTCTACAAAGGAAAAAGGAGGAGGTGGGGAGGATTTGGGAAGTGGGTGGGATTCTACAAGGGTAAAAGGATGAATTGGGGAGGATCTGGGAATTGGGGAGGATTCAACAAAGGAAAAAAGAAGGAGTTGGAGAGGATGTAGGAATTTGGAAAGGATTCTACAAAAGGAAAAAAGGAGGAGTTGGGCAGAATTTGAGAATTGAGGAGGATTCTACAAAGGGAAAAGGAGGAGTTGGGGAGGATTTGGGAATCGGGGAGGGTTCTACCAAGGAAACAGGATGAGTAGGAGAGGATTTGGGAAGTGGTGAGGATTTTACAACGGGAAAACGCGGAGTTGGGGAGGATTTGGGGATTGGGGAGGATTCTACAAAGGAAAAACAACGAGTTGGGGAGGATTTTGGAATTGTGCAGGATTCTACAGAGGAAAAAAGAGGAGTTGGGGAGGATTTGGGAATTGAGGAGGATTCTACAAAGGAAAAAGGAGGAGTTGGTGAGGATTTGGGAATTGAGGAGGATTCTACAAAGGAAAAAGGAGGAGTTGGGGAGAATTTGGGAATTGAGGAGGGTTCTACAAAGGAAAAAGGATGAGTTGGGGAGGATTTTGGAATTGGGGAAGATTCTACAAAGGAAAAACGGAGGAGTTGGGGAGGATTTGTGAAGTGGTGAGGATTCTACAAAGGCAAAATGATGATTTGGGGAGGATTTGGGAATTGGTGAGGAATCTACAAAGTAAAAAAGAGGAGTTGGGGAGGATTTGGGAATTGGGGAGGATTCTACAAAGGAAAAAGGAGGAGTTGGGGAGGATTTGGGGATTGGGGATGATTCTAAACTCCTCCTTTTTCCTGTGTAGAATCCTCCCCAATTCCCAAATCCTCTCCAATTCCTCCTTTTTCCTTTGTAGGATCCTCCCAAATTCCAAATCCTCACCAACTATTCATTTTTCCCGTGTAGAAGCCTCCCCAATTCCCAACATCCTCCCCAACTCCTCCTTTTTCCTGTGTAGAATCCTCCCCAATTCCCAAATCTCCCCCAACTCCTCCTTTTTCCTTTGTAGAACCCTCCCCAATTCCCAAATCCTCCCCAACTCACCTTTTCTCCTTTGTAGAATCCTCAACAAATTCCCAAATCCTCCCCAACTCCTCCTTTTTCCTTTGTCGAATCCTCCACAATTCCCAAATCCTCCCCAACTCACCCTTTTTCCTTTGTAGAATCCTCCCCAATTCCCAAATCCTCCCCAACTCTTCCTTTTTCCGTTTGTAGAATCCTCCCCAATTCCCAAATCCTCCCCAACTCATCATTTTTCCTTTGTAGAATCCTCCCCAATTCCCAAATCTCCCCCCAACTCCCTCTTTTTCCTTTTGTAGAATCCTCCACAATTCCAAAATCCTCAATTTTCCTTCGTAGAATCCCCACCAATTCCCAAAATGCCCCCCAACTCATCCTTTTTCGTTTGTAGAATCCTCCCCAATTCCCAAATCCTCCCGATCCCATCCTTTTTCCGTTGTAGAATCCTCCCCAATTCGCAGGTCCTCCCCAACTCTTCCTTCTTCCCTTGTAGAATCCTCCCCTCCCCAACTCCTCCATTCTCCTTTGTAGAATCCTCCCCAATTCCCAAATCCTCCCCAACTCTTCCTTCTTCCTTTTGTAGAATCCTCCTCAATTCCCAAATCCTCCCCAACTCTTCTTTTTTCATGTGTAGAATCCTTTCCAATTCCCAAATCCTCCCCAACACCTTTTTTTTCCTTTTGTAGAATCCTCCCCAAATACCCAGATCCTCCCCAACACCTCCTTTTTTTTCTTTTCGTAGAATCCTCACAAATTCCCAAATCTTCCTTTTTCCGTGGTAGAACTCACCCCAATTCCCAAATCCTCCCCAACTCATCCTTTTTCCTTTGTAGAATCCTCCACAATTCCCAAATCCTCCTCAGCTCCTCCTTTTTCGTTCGTAGAACCCGCCCCAATTCCAAAATCATCCTCAACTCCTCTTTTTTCCTTTGTAGAATCCTCCCCAATTCCCAAATCTTACCCAACTCATCTTTTCTCCTCGGTGTAATCCTCCCCAATTCCAAAATCCTCCCCAACTCCTCTTCTTCTCCTTTGTGGAATCCTCCCCAGTTCCCAAATCCTCCCCAAATCATCATTTTTCCTTTGTAGAATCCTCCTCATTTCCCGAATCCTCCCCAACTCCTCCTTTTTCCTTTGTAGAACCCTCCCCAATTCCTAGATCCCTTCCAAATCCTATTTTCTCATTTGCAGAATCCTCCACAATTCCAAAATTCTCCCAAACTCATCCTTTTTTCCTGTGAAGAATCCTCACCAATTCCAAAATCCTCTCCAACTCATCCTTTTCCTTTGTAGAATCCTCCCCAATTCCAAAATCCTCCCCAACTCCCCCTTTTCCTCTGTAAAATCCCCCACAATTCACAGATCCTCCCCAACTCCTCCTTTTTCCTTCGTAGCATCCTCCCCAATTCCCAAATCCTCACCAACTCTTCCTTTTTTCCTTTGAAGAATCCTCCCCCATTCCTAAATCCTCCCCAACTCCTCCTTTTTCCTCTGTAGAATCCTCCCCAATTCCGAAGTCCTCCCCAACTCCTCCTTTTCCCTTTTGTAGAATCCTCACCAATTCCCAAATCCTCCCCAACTTGTCCTTTTTCCTTTGTAGAATCCTCCCCAATTCCAAACTCCTCCCCAACTCCTCCTTGTTTTTCCTTTGTAGAATCCTCAATGCCAGAAAATCAGCCCCAACTCCTCCTTTTTCCTTTGTAGAATCCTCCCCAATTCCAAAAATTCTCCCCAACTCCCTCTTTTTCCTTTTGTAGGATCCTCCTCAATTCCCAAATCCTCCCAAACTCCCTCTTTTTCCTTGGTAGAATCCTCCCCAATTTCCAAATCCTCCCCAACTCCTCCATTCTCCTTTGTAGAATCCTCCCCAATTCCAAAATCCTCCCCAACTCCTCCTTTTTCCTTTTGTAGAACCCTCCCAAATTCCCAAATCCTCCCCAACTCCTCCTGTTTCCTTTGTAGAATCCTTCCCAATTCCCAAATCCTCCCCAACTCCTCCATTCTCCTTTGTAGAATCCTTCCAAATTCCCAAATCCTCCCCAACTCCTCTTTTTTCTGATGTAGAATCCTCCCCAATTCCCAAATCCTCCCCAACTCCTCCTTTTTCCTTTTGTAGAATCCCCAATCCATTCCCAAATCCTCCCCAACTCCTCCTTTTTCCTCTGTAGAATCCTCCCCAATTCCCAAATCTTTCCCAACTCCTCCTTTTTCCTTTGTAGAACCCTCCCCAATCCCCAAATCCTCCCAAATTCCCCTTTCTCCTTTGTGGAATCCTCCCCAATTCCCAAATCCTCCCCAACTCCTCCTTTTTCCTTTGTAGAAGCCTCCCCAAATCCCAAATCCTCCCCAACTCCTCCTTTTCTTTTGTTGAATCCTCCCCAATTCCCAAATCCTCCCCAACTCCTCCTTTTTCCTTTGTAGAATCCTCCCCAATTCCCAAATCCTCCCCAACTCCTCCTTTTTCCTGTGAAGAATCCCCCCCAAGTCCCAAATCCTCCCCAACTCCCTCCTTTTCCTTTGTAGAATCCTCCCCAATTCCCAAATTCTCCCCAACTCTTCCTTTATCCTTTGTAGAATCCTCCCCAATTCCCAAATCCTCCCCAACTCTTCCTTTTTCCTTTGTAGAATCCCCCCCAATTCCCAAATCCTCCCCAACTCCCTCTTTTTCCTTTGTAGAATCCTCCCCAATTACCAAATCCTCCCCAACTCCTGCTCATAATTTCTGTAGAATCCTAATCGTGAAATCCCCCCCAACCCCGCTGACGTCATTACAGGGCGCAAAAATAATTATCGAAACGATTTTTCCGGTAATGTAATGTTTTTTGCCCCTGCAGTACTCCTCCACCACGCCCCTACCGCGGGCATAGATTGTTAGGGGCCCTCCACCCTGCTAAATCTTCGCTGGGACCCCCCACCGCACCCCCACCGCGTCTGCCTCCTGACACCTCTGGGGATACGTTTGTATATAGGGACCCCCCACCCTGCAAAATCTTTGCCGGGACCCCCCCACCACGCCCCCACCGCGTCCAGTCTCTGGGCAGAGGTTGTGGGCGACCCCCCACCCTGCAAAATCGTCGTCGGGACTCCCCCACCGCGCCCCCACCGCGTCTGACATTCCCAGCCTCCTGAGGCCTCTGGGCATAGATTGTGTCGAACCCCCTGCCCCGCAAAATCTTCGCCGGGAGCCCCCCACTGCGCCCCCGCCGCGCCTGTCTGGGCATAGGTTGCTAGGGACCCCCCACCCACCAAAATCGTCGCCGGGACCCCCCCGCCGCGCCCCAACCGCGTCTGACATCCCCAGCCTCCTGATGCGTTTGAGCATAGATTGTTAGGGACCCCCCACCCCGCAAAATCTTCGCCGGGACCCCCCCACCGCGCCCTCACCGCGTCTGACATCCCCGGCCTCTTGAAGCCTCTGGGCGTAAGTTGTTAGGGTCCCCCCACCCTGCAAAAATCTTCGCCGGGACTCCCCCACCGCGGTCCCGCCGCGTCTGACATTCCCGGTCTCCTGAGGCGTCTGGGCATAGGTTGTTAGGGACCCCCCACCCTGCTGAAATGTCGCCAGGACCCCCCCACCGCGCCCCAAACGCGTCTGACATTCCCAGCCTCGTGAAGCCTGTGGGCATGGGTTTTTAAAAACCCCCCACCCACCAGAATCTTGGCCGGGACCCCTCCACCGCGCCCCCACCGCGTCCAACATTCCCAGCCTCCTGACACATCTGTGCATAACTTGTTGATAACCGCCCACCCTGCAAAATCCTCACCGGGACCCCCCCACCGCGCCCCCTCCGCGTCTGACATTCCCAGCCTCCTGACACTTCTGGGCATAGGTTGTTAGGGACACCCCACCCTGCAAAATCTTCGCCGGGACCCCCCACCGCGCCCCCACCGCGTCTGACCCCCCAGCCTCCTGAGGCGTCTGGGCATAGGGTGTTCAAGACCCCCCACCCCGCCAAATCGTCGTCGGGACCCCCCCACCGCGCCCCCACCGCGTCTGCCATTCCCAGCCTCCTGATGCCTCCGTGCATAGGTTGCTAGGGACCCCCACCCTGCAAAATCTTCGCCAGGGCCCCTCCACCGCGCCCCCACCGCGTCTGACATTCCAAGCCTCTTGAAGCTTCTGGCCACAGGTTGTAAGGGACCCCCCCCGCTCTGCAAAATTCTTCGCCGAGACCCCCCCACCGCGCTCTCACCGCGTCTGCCATTCCCAGCCTCCTGACACCTCTGGGCATTGGTTGTTAGGGACACACCACCCTGCAAAGTCTTCGTCGGACCCCC
>CAUYUJ010014374.1:47500-52500 GCA_963575745.1 Prorocentrum cordatum | reverse complement strand
TCTCATAGCCGGCATGGAACCCCAGAAAACACGCAATCGTGTTGTGCGCAATCAGAAAAAAAGGGAGCTGCGTACACAGGGGGGGAGGTACAGTCGGCCTTGATTGGACAGGACACACGAAAGGACACAAGACCGTTTCGAGGGCCACATTGCCATGGGGGATGTAGGAGGCACGCGTCGCGAGGCACAGGACACAAGGGTACCCTTGAGCTGGCAGGGTCGACATAATAATCCGGGCCGGCTGCAGCGGGTGCGCAGGAGGCAGGGCGGAAGGAAACGATGGAGGACGAGGGCAAGCAGCAGCAGCAGGACGTGGAATGGAAGAGACGGGAGGAGCAGGAAAACCGCGGGAAGGCGGAGGAGAGCAAATGAGTTGGGCGAGAAAGACGACAACGGACTCGGATCCAGAAAAATGGCCCGCGCTGGGGCGAGAGCGCCATTCCGAACGACGGGAGCAAGCGCCGATCCGCAAACGAAGCCCACGCGCAGCGGGAACACCATGTTGAAGCACAGAGGAAAATACCCTGGCGAGAAACGCAAGCATCTGCAGCTGTGAGTACCGCGTTGCAGGTACTTCGGTGGGGTTCCATTGGGGCCACGAAGCCTGCAAAAGGTTTGCCGAAACAGGCGCGGGGACGCATGGGGGAGGGGGCCCCTCGGCCCTGCCGCCCTCGCCCCCGAAGCTCACCCCTTCAGGGGGTTGGGACCCCGTGGCGGGCAGTTGCAGCGGCAGCCTCGGCTGGGCAGTCATCCCCCGTAAGGCCCCCTTCACCTGTGGCAGCACAGGCCTGCCCACTCGACGCCTCGCACCTCCCGCTCGCAACACGAAAACACCACGGGCCCGCACGCGCATAGAAAGCCAAGCGTGGGCGGCAGCGCAACCAAGCGTCCCGCGGCGGGGGCGAAGGCCTCGGCGTCGGCGCGCAATGCCGTCGGCGTGGACGCCGTCGCAACAGCTGCCACAAAAGGCCCAGTGGCCGACCCGCCCGAGCCAGCGGTCTTCTCCAGCCTGGGGCTCTTTTCGGCGATCCGCAGTTCCTTGACCGAGGTGGTGAGCACAGAGATCCCATCCGCCTTCGCGTGCAGAATTAGTTACGTTGCGGCGCAAGGTGTCGGCACAACATCTACGACCAGTGCGCACCTTCGCCTGCAGGCCCCGCATCAAAGAACTTTGCAAGCATGTCGATCACCAGCGAATCCGCCAATCTAGCGTGTGAGTTTAAGGTGGACGGGGTGACTGGGGTGGCTCTGCCGGGGTAGGGGGAGAGGGGGGCTGTCCGGTGGCGTGGGTTCCGGTGGCGTGGGAGGGGGGGGGTCCGGTCCCCCGTCCCGCATGTGGACAAGGGGCATCCGCCCGCGAAAGGTTCAGATCCCAACCGGACGCGTGAGATCTCAACCGGACGGTTCAGATCCCAACCGTCAAGGACACGTGGGACGCGTGAGATCCCAACCACTTTGGACCTTCTGAAAAGCTCCAACCTCTGCAAGGTTCTGAGAGCCACTGCGAACCTCTGAGAGATTCTGAGAGATCCTGAGAGATTCTGAGAGGTTCTGATAGATTCTGAGAGATTCTGAGAGATTCTGAGAGATTCTGATAGATTCTGAGAGATTCTGAGAGATTCTGAAAATTCTGAGAGATTCTGAGAGATTCTGAGAGCTTCTGGGACATTCTGAGACATTCTGAGACATTCCTGAGAGATTCCTGCAAGCCTCTGAGAGATTCCTGCAGAGATTCTGATACATTCTCACAGCAACAGCAACAACAACAACAACTACTACTACTACTAGTACTACTACTACGACTACGACTACGACTACGACTACGACTGCGACTACGACTACTACTATTATTACTACGACTACTACTACTACTACTACTACTACTACTACTACTACTACTACGAGTACTACTGCGAGTACTACTACGAGTACCACGATTACGACGACTATTGCCAGTACTACTACTACTACTGCTACTACTACTACCTACTACTACCACTAGTAGTAGTAGTAGTAGTACTACTACTACTACTACTACTACTACTAAACTACTACTATATTAGTACTGTACTAGTACCGACTACTAACTACTACTACTAACTACTACTACTACTACTACTACTACTACTACTAGTACTACTACTACTACTACTACTACTACTACTACTACTACTACTACTACCACTACCACTACGACCACTACTCCTATTCCCACTCCTATTACTACTACCACTACTACTGCTACTACTACTACAGCTACGACTACAACTACTACTACGACTACTATTACGACTGCCACGACTACTACTACTACTACTACTACTACTATTACTATTACTTCTACTACTACGACTACTATTAGTACTACGACTACTACTACGACTACGACTTTCATTGCGACTACTACTACTACTACTACCACTACTCCAACTACGACTACGACTGCTACTACCACCTACTAACTTACTCACTACTACTACTAATACTAACTACGTATACTACTACTACTACTACTACTACTACGACTACTACTATACTACTACTGCTGTACCTCTATTCGACTAGTACTACTACTCTGTATACGACTACTAATACTATACTACTGTACTACGATACTAACTAGGACTACTACTACTGACTACTATTACTACTACTATACTACTACTACTACTACTACTGGTACTAACTACTATCACACTCTACTACATATACTTACGTACGACTACTACTACTACTACTATGCTATGAACTGGTATAGACTTACTACTACTATACTACTACGACTACTAAATACACTGCTACTACTACGACTACTACTAGACTACTACTACTACTACTACTACTACTACTACTACTACTACTACTACTACCAATGCTACTACGACTACGAATTCTCAGACTTCCAGTCGTACTACATCTACTATTCCTAGTATCACTTTTACTACCACGATTACAGCCACTACTACTTGTACTACTATGCCCTCCACAAGTACTACTACTAATATTACGAATTTCACTGCTACTACCACTGCTAATACTACTACACCCTCCAGAAGTACTACTACTACTACTACTACTACTACTACTACTACTACTTCTACTACTACTACTACTACTACTACTACTACTACTACTACTACTACTACTACTATTACTACTACTACTATTTTTTCTACTACTACTACTACTACTACTACTACTACTACTTCTACTACAACAACAACAACAACTACCACTACTACTACTACTACGACTACTCTTACCAATAATCCGACTACTTCTGCTACGGCTACTACTACTACTACTACTTTTACTACCACTGCTACTACAACTACTACTGCTGCTACTACTGCTACTGCTACTACTGCTATGCCTACTACTAGCATTATTCCTGCTACTTGTCCTAGTACTATTACTAACATCCGCCGCTCTGCGGTTGATCGGGAGTTTCTGTATATATATATATATATATATAGAAGAAGGAGCGCGCGCTTCTGGGCGAGAGGGAAACGACCGAGAGAAGACAAGGCGCGCGCTTCTGGGCGAGGCTCGCGAGGGGGCTACCCAGCGGCGAGAAGTCAGCGAAAATCGCGCGCCCCGAGAAATCTCCTCCTCCTCCTCGTCCTCCTCCTCGTCCTCCTCCTCCTCATCATCATCATCGTCCTACCGCATCCTCCCCCTTCTCCTTTTCGTCCTCCTCCTCCTCCTACTCCTGTTCATCCTCCTCCTCCTCATCCCACTCCTGGTCATCCTCCTCCTCCTCCCGCACCCTGGTCCTCCTCTTCCACCTCCTCCTCATATTCCTCGTCCTCCTCCGCCTGGTCTTCCTCATACCGCATCCTCGGCCCCCACGGCCCCAAACAGTCCCGACCTCGAACCGCCGTCCCCGGGAGGATCCCCTTCCCTCTGAACAGCCCCCCGCTCCCATATGCGGAAGCACGTATGACTGTACACCTCTCCCTCCTCCTCCTCCTCCTCCCCATCCTCCCCCTCATCATCCTCCTCCCCACACCCCTCCCCTCTCCCGCCCCACACCCCTCCCCTCTCCCCTCTCCCCTCCCGAGCCGAGGGTGAGGATCGGGCGGGCTTGGTGCAGGACGGTGAAGATACGGAGGAGGAGGGTCAGAAGAGCGAGGATGGCGAGAATGAGAATCAGGAGGGTGAGGATCGGGCGGTTGTGGAGCAGGGGAGGGGGGATCAGCAGAGGAAAGCGAGGGTCAGCAGAGCGAGGATCAAGAGAAGAGAGAGGATCAAGAGAATGAGAATGAGGAGCGGGAGGACCAGGGTCGTGAAGCAGGTGGGCGAGGGTGAGGAGAGCGAGAGCCAGACAGAGAGAGAGAGAGAGAGCGCGTGATGATGGTCCGGCGGAACCGGCCCTAGGAGGGCGGCGCGGGGGGGGGTCCGACCCCAAACTTCCGACGTCCATCCTCCCAGTCTGCACTCCCGCCCCCATCAGCTTATGACCACCACTTCCACCTCCACCTATCGACCACTGGCGTCCACTTGCTCAGCACTCCGACCTCCAGCCTCCAGCATCCGACTTTCCACCTCCACCTCCACCCATGGGCCTTCAGCGGCCACAAGCTCAGCATTCTGACCTCCAGCCTCCAGCATCCGACTCCCCACCACCACCTCCACCTATCAACACCCAGCGTCTACCTGCCCAGCACTCCGACCTCCAGCCTCCGACAGCCGACTTGTCCATCTCCACTCCACCTATTGACCTCCAGCGTCCACCAGCTCAGCACTCCGACCTCCAGACTCCAGCATTGGACTTTCCGCCTCCACCCCCGCCTATCGGCCGTCCCCTCCACCCCACCTCCTATCGACCTCCAGCCTCCAGCATCCGAGAGTGAGAATCCGGAGAGTGAGGAACATGAGTGTGAGGATCACAACGGAGAAGGCCACGAGGGTGAGGATCAGGAGGGTGAGGTTCAGGAGGGCTGGGAGGATGACGGGCCAAGAGGGCGGGGGGGGGCGGGGCGACTACGGATCAAAGT
>CAUYUJ010014374.1:0-45000 GCA_963575745.1 Prorocentrum cordatum | reverse complement strand
GATACTCCTCCTGCTCTTATTTACTACTCTCGTGGTAGTCGTAGTAGTTGTGTACTACGACTTACGCTACTTACTACTTATACTACTACTACTATTTACTACTTACTACTTACTTACGACTAACTACTATTAGTATTACTTACTACTACTCCACACTACTACTACTTACTTATTACTACTACTATACTACTCTAATTTCTACTTACTTACTCCTACTACTCTACTACCACTACTAACCACTTACTATACTACTACATTACTTACTACTACTACTACTACTATTTTTACTTCTACGACTACTACTACTACTACTACTATACTACTATACTTCTACTTCTACTTCTTTCTTTACTTCTTTACTACTACTCTACTATACTACTACTGCTGTGCGCGCTGCTGCTGTTGCTGCTGTGCTGGCTGTGCTGCTTGTTACTTTTTACTACTATGTACTATATACTATACTTACTTCTGCTGCTGCTGCTGCTGCTGCTACTACTACTACTACTACTACGACTACTACGACTACTACGACGACTACTACTACTACTACTACTACTACTGCTGCTGCTGCTGCTGCTGCTGCTGCTGCTGCTGCTGCTACTACTACTACTACTACTGCTGCTGCTGCTGCTGCTGCTGCTGCTGCTGCTACTACTACTTCCACTACTACTACTTCTACCACTACTACATTCAGCAAAAGACGTGCAATATCCCAACCGCAATAACTCAGGCGTAAATCTGCTCCTGCAAGGTGTCCATCGTAATTTCAGATAGCAATGAACAAGTATGGCAATTTACCAATATGTTTTCTTTATTCGTTTTCTCCTCGGTTGGGATCTGACCGTGCCTGGTGTTTCAGACGGTTGGGATCTGAACCGTCCGGTTGGGATCTCACGCGTCCGGTTGGGATCTGAACCCATCGCAGGGGCCTCCCTTCGGGCGCTGCCGCCGCCTCCCCCGCACTTCCGCCTCCTCGAGTTGGAGGCGGAGGAGGAGCGAGGAGGAGGAGGAGGAGGAGGAGGAGGAGGAGGAGGAGCGAGGAGGCGGAGGAGGAACTAGAAGGAGCAGGCGAAGGAGGTTGCCCAGCGTGGCCTGCTTTTGTCTCCCCCCGTCGCAGCAGATCCGGCGCCCGCCGCAGCAACCGCATTGGCCGCGGCGGGGGCCTTGCTCGCGCTAGTACACACGCGGCGCCCTGCCCCTGTACACCACAGTCGGAGGGCACCAAATGTACACCTGTTCGGGAGCCTTGAGACGGGCGTCAATGCAAGCGGGGCCCGTCAGAGCGCCGGATCTTGCAGGATCCAGCAGAGCCAGGGGCGCATTGACCCAGGCTTCGGAGCAGGATCTTGCAGGATCCTGCAAAGCCTGACTGATCCGGGTCTGGATGGACCCGTGTCAATTGATCCCCGACCTATACCAATTCTGGACAGGCCGATTCTGGGTGGTAAGGCACCGACAGCCACCCCAGGTAGTCCCAACAGGCCTCCGAGTAGTCCCGTCACAGCTGGCCTCAACAGTCCCCGAGTAGTCTGGGGCGGTCTCAACACCCTGGTGCCGCCTCCGGCGGCGCCACTAGGGCGCGGAGCGTTCCAGGGTTGGGGTGTAGAGACCCCCTGGACTATTCGTGGGCTTTGTTGAGGCCAGCTGGGACTATCTAGGGAAGCCGTGTCTGCGCAACAGGAAGCCTTCCCAGGCCGAGCCTGAGCCCATGATTCGTGTGCATGCCTTCCTGCCTTGCCAAGAAAGCGTGTACACCGATGGTGGTCCTAAGCTTGGCCAGGCCAGGATCGCTGGGGGCGTACAGGTGGCACCCTCCAACGCAGCCAGGCAGCAGCGGCAACTCGCTCGTCTCGGGTCGAGGGAGCCCAGGCCCCATCACGTCGTGAGGACGTCAAGTCGGGCGTGCTTGGTTTTTGCTGCTCCGTGTTCGGCCTCCGGGGGACCATTGTCGGGTCTGGGAACCGTCAACAAAACGAGCTGCACGGGGCGAGGCGCCAGCCCCTCGGAAGGGTTCCAGACCATTGCCGGAGGGTTCCAAAGAGGGGTTCGGGGGGAAGGGGGTTTTCCAGGAGGGGTCCCCCTGGAGCTTCGCACCCGCTGTTTTGACGAGGTTCCAAGGCCCCTGGGGGGCTCTCTCTGGAAAACCCTCTCCCAAAAAACCTTGTTTGGATTCCCCCGGCATTGGGGGAACACGTTTCGCAAACATCACGACGTTGGGGGTCTGGGAAAGAGGAGGCATTCGGAAAGAGAGAGGGGTACGGCAATTGCCGCATGCAGCGGGGTTCGACCCCGCCGCCGTGTGCGCTCCTCGATGCATAGCCGCCTCCGGCGCCAGGAGGCTCCGGGAAAGCCAGCTGCATGCAGTGGATTCGTTCACCCCGCCTTTGCTGTCCCCCTCTTTCGTCCGCCCCGATCATCGTCCTCCCTCCCTCCTCCAGGTCGCCCACATGAGACCAGAGTGGATGGTGTCGGAGGAACACGCCGCATCGCCGATGCATCGGCGATGGCAACCCAAAATCAGGGGCTCCTATGCGAGATACGCTCTGCCAGTAACCAGAAAGCTCCCATGGCTCATACCAATGGTGGGAATTCTCGGACGAACCATGTCCCGTACCACATCCTCCTACCCCTCCGTCCGTTTTCTGACAGCGCTGGGGATCCCGACGCAACCACCAGGCGCCGTATAAAGTGGCGGACAGGTTGCTGGAGCGGGCCCCCACCTTCATTCTCCCTCCTCACTTCCTCCCCCTCAGCGTCCGCGTCCTCGCTGTCAAGAACTACTACACCCGCGGCGCCCCGTCCCTGTACAGCACACGAAGGGCAGAGGCAGCTCACAGCCCAGAGGAGGGGGCGAGCCATACGCGCTCGCGCCAGGCCCTCGCAGCGGTGGGAAAAGAGGATCCTCGGCCTTTGCTTGCTCCGAGTGGCATGGGGAGGAGGAGGGGAGGGGGAGGGGGAGAAGGAGGCGGAAGCGGAGTCGGATGAGAAGGTGGAAGACGTGGTGGAGGAGAGAGCAGGCGGGAGAGGTAGAGCGAGAGAGAGAGAGAGACAGACAAGCAGACAGGCAGAGAGAGGGGTACGTATTCCTAGAGGTGGGGCAGGTGTACACATGTACATACATATATATATATACACACGTATATATATGCATATATATACATATATATATATATATGTGTACACATGCCATGCCAAGAGAGAGGAAACGACATACATACACATACATATATATATATAGAGAGAGAGAGAGACAGGGAGAGAGGGAGAGAGAGAGGCGTATAGAAGTGCGAGCGAGATGAGAGAGAGGGGGGGGATTAGAGGCAGATGTTCACCTACATCTATATGTACGTGGAGGGAGGCAAGGGACGATATAATGCTATAGAGAGAGAGAGAGAGAGCGAGGGAGACATACACACATACACATATATATATATATATATGTATAGATGAGAGATGAGAGATGAGCGATGAGACAGAGCATTTAGCCAGAGAGTTGTGAGATGAGAGAGAAAGAGAGAGAGAGATTTTCAAAGAAACATTGAGAGAAAGAGGGAGAGACATAACAAGAGAGATAGAGAGAGAGAGAGCGAGAGAGATTGCGATGGAGGTAGGGGAGCAGGGATAGAGGGAGGGCCGGATCGAGGACGGAAGGCTGGGATGGAAGGGAGGGGGAGGGGGAGGAGGAGGAGGGGGAGGAGGAGGAGGAGGAGGAGGAGGAGGAGGGTGGACAAGGAGGAGGAGTGGGATGGCCACACTGGGCCTCGGGGGTACCGCGGCCCTGCCTCTCGGCCCTGCCTGATGCCTCCGGGCGGCGGGCTCCCGCCCGGGACGCCTTCGGGGTGACGCCATGGCGCCGGGGCCGCTCTCGGAGGCGGAGCTCCTGCGCGCCAGGATCGCCCAGGCAGCGGCGTCGCCGTCGCTCCTCCGCCTGCAGATGGGGGAGCGACGGGGTGGGGGAGGAGGAGGAGGAAGAGGAGGAATAAGACTAATAGCAATAATACGATTAATGAACACAATTAAAAGTTAAAACATACGTACACAAGAAGTAATATTAGTAGCGGTACGGATATCAACAATAAGATGAGGAACACTAGCAATGGTAATTGTGTAACATAGACATAAAATGGTAAAACAACACCATCAGCAGAACACGGTGATGATGATGATGATGATGATGATGATGATGAGGAGGAGGAGGAGGAGGAGGAGGAGGAGGAGGACGAGGACGAGGAGGATGACGAGGAGGAGGAGGAGGAGAAGGAGGCAGGGGAGGGACAATAGGGGCAAATATCGCAGTGGCGGACATTACAAGCATTCGCCCTGGAGCCTCGTGGAATGGACCATTCGCGTCCCATGATGTATGTATTGTTCTCCCCTGTGCTATTCGCTCCCAGCGTCGCCCCCGAGACCCCGAGAGGAGGAGGAGCGGGGACGAGGGGAGGAGGGGGGAGGGGGGACCCCTCTAGTGTTCTTCTCCCGTCGGGCATTTCTAGGACCATTGTTTCCTCGCGTGGGAAAAGTGGCGGAAAGTTGTGGGTTTCCTTTGGCACCCCGGGGGCCCCAGGGCCATCAATTCACGATGCGGGATGGGAAGTTGGCCGATGAAGGTGTCGAAAGCCTCGCGGCCCCACGTCACGAAACACAGATCGATGTCTGAGGTGAGGGTCCCGCTGCCAGGCCGACTTGCGCAGGACGAAACATTTTCCTCCTGAGGCGCCAGCGGCGACAAGCGGTTGGCGAACGAGCATCGGCGCCGCCAGACGCACGGCGTCTGGACAAGATGCTCGCAGCAGCCAGGGAAGATGAGAGATGTATTCATGTTGGGTGCGACCCGAGTGGGGGGAGGGTTGATGGGGCCCGTGAAACAGCGCGCGACTTGTCTGTGACAGATCGTAGCCAGCCTCCCTTCCCCCATATGATTTTAACAGCGGCGGGCTTGGATGCCAAGGATCCAGTTTCCGTCGGACACCCGTTAAAATTTTGCCTCTTAACAAGTTCCAAACAAGGTCTGAATCGGACCCGCGTGAAAGAACAGGACTGGGATCATATCCACAACATACGATCTCGGATCCGAACGGGGGAGACTTGGATCCATCGCGACACAAGTCCGAACCCAATTCGTGCCCGCACCAATTGAATTGCACCCGAAAAAGGTTTATTTCATGCGCGCCGGCTTCACAGCTGAAATCATCATGTCTGGGCCCAAGTGGGACAATTTTCGTCCTGGGGATCCTCGTTTTGGCTCTCGGTCTCGCTTGTTGTCACGAATCCGACATGCTACATCTCACCGTGATTATCCGAGACGCGCATTCAAGAGCTCCCGCTCGAGACGTCCTCGCAACAGTCCGTGCAGTTGATTTTGAATCGTGGTTGGCCACGCCAGGGCCCGCTAACCAGTGGACCCCCCCCCCTCCTCTTTTAGCGTTGCACTGGACACCAGATCATGCTGCAGCATGCCGGCGCCCACTACGTAGCGCAAGTCCTGTGCCATGCGTTCGGCCAAGAGACGCAGGCCGAAAACGCATTTACGCAGGACGAGCGATTGTTCTGGAGGCGCCAGCAGCGATAAGCGGTTGGCGAAAGAGCATCGGCGCCGCCAGACGCACGGCGTCTAGACAAGATGTTTGCAGCAGCCGGGGATGAGGAGAGATGTAGTCATGTTGGGTGCGACCCGCGTGGGGGACAGGTTGAAGGGGCCGTGAAACAGCGCGCGACCTGTTTATGACAGTTCGTAGCCAGCCTTTTCCCCGTATAATTACCTAACAGCGAAGACTGATAGGTTTCTAGTGGTGTAAAAAGAGCTCACAGATCACTCCACAGGGGGGTCCGGGCAGGTGTTGGGGCGTTTCCGGGCGGCATGAGCCGGGCTCGTTTTTCACCAACAGTCACACACTTCGTGCTCTTCGCCTTCCCAGAACTCCATTCCCAGGCCACATTCTGGGGGCCGGATGCAACAGTCACACACAAAGTGCTCTTCGACATCCCAGAACGCCATTCCCGGGCCACATTCTGGGGGGCCGGATGCAACAGTCACACACTTCGTGCTCTTCGAGTTCCCAGAACTCCATTCCCGGGCCACATTTTGGATGCCCGGAGCCAACTGGAGGCCACTTCGTGCTCTTCGATTTCCCAGAACTCCATTCCCGGGCCACATTTTGGATGCCCGGAGCCAACTGTAGGCCACTTCGTGTCTTCTTCCCAGAACTCCATTCCCGGGCCACATTTTGAATGCCCGGAGCCAACTGTAGGCCACTTCGTGCTCTTCGAGTTCCCAGAACTCCATTCCCGGGCCACATTTTGAATGCCCGTACCCAACTGTAGGCAACTTCGTGCTCTTCGACTTCCCAGAACTCCCATTCCTGGGCCACATTTTCAGCAGGGGCAAGAGCACGACGAGGAGGAGGACGAGCAAGACCAGGAGGACGAGGACGAGCAGGAGCAGGACGAGGAGCAGGAGGAGGCAGGAGAAGAAGGACGAGCAGGAGGAGGAGGAGGACGAGCAGGAGGAGGAGGACGACCAGGAGGAGGAGGACGACCAGGAAGAGGAGGAGGAGGAGGAGGAGGGGAGGGGGAGGAGTACCAGGAGGAGGAGGAGGAGGAGGGGAGGAGGAGGAGGAGGAGGAAGAGGAGGAGGAGGAGGAGGAGGACGAGGACGAGGAGGAGGAGGAGGAGGGGGGGGGAACAGAGGAGGAGGAGAAGTACCAGGAGGAGGAGAACGAGGACCACCAGGAGGAGGAGGAGGAGGAGGAGGAGGAGGAGGAGAGAACACCAGGAGGAGGAGGACGAGCAAGACGAGGAGGACGAGAACGAGGACGACCAGGAAGAGGAGGAGGAGGAGGAGGAGGGGAGGGGGAGGACTACCAGGAGGAGGAGGAGGAGGAGGAGGGAGGAGGAGGAGGACGAGGAGGAGGAGGAGGAGGAGGACGAGGAGGAGGAGGGGGGGGGAGAGCACCAGGAGGAGGAGAACGAGGACCACCAGGAGGAGGAGGAGGAGGAGGAGGAGGAGGAGGAGGAGGAGGAGGAGGAGGAGGAGAGAGCACCAGGAGGAGGAGGACGAGCAAGACGAGGAGGACGAGAACGAGGACGAGCAGGAGGAAGAGGAGGAGGAGGAGGAGGAGGAGGAGGAGGAGGAGGAGCAGGAAAAAGAGGAGGAGGAGGAGGAGGCAGGCTGAGGCTGAGGCTGTGACTGCGACTGCCGTTGCCGCTGCGACTGTCATCGCGAATGCGACTACGACTGCGAGAACAGCAGAATTCGACAACTGGATTTTCATCTGAATCTTAAGGGGAATGCTTTCAGATATGCTTCTACACATCGCTGTTAGGTTGCTTTGCCGGGATAATTTTAAGAGTGGCGGGCCTGGTTTCCGGGGATCCAGTTTCCGTCGGACACCCGTTGAAATTGAGTCGGACCCGCGTGGAAGAGCAGGACTGGGATCACATCCACAACATACGATCTCGGACCCGAGCGGGGGAAATTCGGATTCCCCGCGAAACAAATCCAAACCCAGTTCGTATCCGCGCCAACTGAATTGTACCCGAAAAAAAAAGGTGTATTTAATCGCTTCGCTCATTCCGCCGGCCCATACAGTCTCATGTCTCCCGTTCGCCCGAGGGCCTGGTGTCAGTGCGGCGCTTTGGGGGTTCCTGGGGCCGCTTGGGGGACTCCTGGGGCGCTCGGGGGGGCATTTGGGGGGCCTCCTGGGGCCGTTTGGGGGACTCTCGGGGGCCTCCTGAGGGCCTCGTGGGGGCCTCTTGGGGCCTCTTAGGGGCCTCTTGGGGCCTCGTAGGGGCTTCCGTAACCATTTTGGCTCAAGGTTTTGAGTTTCCTTGGGAAACGAGTGGATACCGCGAGTCCGCGGCTAGTTCCCAAGGGTTTCAACGCACCGCTGTGTGTGCCTCCAGGCGGCACAGCATCGAGTTTTCACGAACACGGACGGTTGTCGATGGCGCCAGATGTCTCTCGGCGACCGCCATGGAGGCAGCAGCCTGCCTCGCGCTACGGAGAGTGGTGGAATCCGATCGTCTATCCTCCACTGCCTGGATATGTGCCACCACCGCCGTCGTGGGGAGCGAACGCTTGGAGGAAGCGCCAGTACAGAGCCCAAGTTGAATGTTCCTCGTGTGGTCGGTGGCTCTTCCTTGACAGGCTCAAAGCGAAGAACTGGACGTGTGAGTGTGGCGCAAAGTTCCAGAAGTCGCGAGGGCCTGGCCATGGCCGTCAGGGGGGTGCTGCTCCTGCTGATGGTGACGCTGCGCAGCAGCTCTGTGCCTTGGCGGCCGAACTGGGCGGGGGGGAGGACACCAAGCGTGCTGTCGACTCCTTGGTGGCCACCCTGCGAGGTCCTCCCCCCGAGTCCAAGCCACGGCCCGCTTGCAGCGGGGACGCAAGGCCATGGAGGCGGCCAAGGAGCAGTGGAAGAGAGCCAAGCAGTTGGAGCGGTGCACGGAGAAGCTTCGCGCCTGCACGACAGAGGTTATGGAAGCTGAACGTGAGGAGATCGCGAAATCTAAGGAGTTCTTGCCACCTGAGGAACCGCCCGTGCCACGTGGTGTTGTCCTGGACATCCAGGAGGTGTTCGACGGCAACCTGGAACTGAAGATCAGTCTGGGAGTCGACTTGGACGGGTTGGGCCTCGCGCAACCGGACAATGACATCTTGGAGAAGACGAAGAGTGAGTTCCAGGTCTGGTTGCGCAAAGCGGTGCAAGACACGCATGGTCAAATCAATGAGAAGTCGCAGGATCAGAAGGCCAAGGTCTCAGCAGTCCTCGAGAGAGCCCGCAAGAAGAGGAAAGGCAACCAGGGTGAGGCTCAGGTCGCGGCCGAACCAGCGAGCCAGGGAGCAGCGTCCAGCGCGCCCCGTGGAGGTGCCGACGCAGCCACTGAGGCGCTTGCGCGAGGAGCGGCGACGGGTGCTGGCCGAGGATCGGCAGCAGACCCCGCCCCTCGCGCCGCGCCAGCTCCTGGGGATGAGCAATCGCTCAAGGCCGCGTCTGACCGCTTGCAGGGTGAGGTTGACGCCCTCGTTCGCAACCTGCGAGAGCAGAAGACGGAGGGGGGGCCATCGTGCGGGTGGCGCGCACACTCTATATATGAGGAACCTCTCGGGCTGGGGGCGCTCGTCCAAATGCCTCCTTGATCAGGGCTTGTACGACATAGTCATTCTGCCCGAGTTGCACGTTCTTCCAGATATGTGTACAGAGGTGCTCCATGATTGGAGCCATAGAGGGTGCCAACCAGTGGTGGCCCCATCCTACCAGTTGAAGTCGACGGCCAAGGCTGGTGGGATCTCTATGGGAGTCAGGAAGAGGTTTCAGTTTCAGAGTTTTCGCCACCTAGCGACCGACAGGCACATGCAGATGGGGCTCCGTCAGATCTAGGAGCCAGAGACCACCATGTCGGGGATTGATTACAGTGACGTTGTAGGATGTCAGCTCAAGATTGGTGGCCGGTCTATTTCCGTCTTCGGCATCTACTTGACAGCCGATGTGGGCATCGCAGGTATGAACGTGTCAAAGCTGATTCAGTTAGGTACGCTGCTGTAGTCTATCAAGACGCCTTGGCTGGTCATTGGGGACTTCAATGCAACCCCGATCGAGTTGCAGAAGTCAAGCTGGCCATCCCTGGTGGACGGGTTGTATCGTGTCCCCTCGGGTGCAGAATACACGTGCACGGCTGGCCAAAAGAGGATGATTGATTTCGCAGTCCTGTCACGCTCGATGGCTCGGTTCGTCTGCTCGATGACGGTTGATGACGACGCGTGCTTTGGAGCAGGTAAGTCGCATTTCGGCATCATGACCAAGTTGCAGCTGAGGTTAGAGAAGGCTCAGAGATGGGTACTCAGTATGCCGCAGAGATTTCAGTACCCACCGAGGCCCAAGAAGCAAGCGGATCCGTTCAGTAAGAGGTCGCGCCAGCGTCTGCTGCGCCAGCTCAATGAGGCCGCCGCTGAGCCAGAGCCAGAACTACCACTCCCTCCGTTGAGAGCGCGTCGGCAGATCAGGTTCAAGATGCCGCCTCCCTTGCAGTACTTGGGGGCGCAGGACTGTGGCCTGGAGTCTGATGAAGACCCGCAGCAGGAGGACGACGGCGAGTCGACGGGCGAGGACGACGGCCAGTTCGGCCAGAGTGGCGCCGAGGGCGCAGGGGGCGCGGCGATGGGTGCTGTTGGACCAGCAGACCCCGCCCCCCCCTGGAGGTGCGGCGACGGGTGCAGGAGGCCCTGCAGACCCCGCCCCTCCAGCAGCGCAGGGAGAGAGCGTGTCGCAGCTGCTCCTCAATGCGGCGCCAGAAGCCCAGGATAGGCTCTGGCACGCGCTGTCGGCCAGTCGGCCAGGGCACGCCGCCGAGGTGCATAGTAGATTCTAAGGCGTTTCGGTTGGATCCCGAGGCGTCGCTTTCTGTCGGCAGTTCTTTCGCTGAGTGGACTGTGAAGTTTGAGTCGTTTTTTTTTTTTTTTTTTTTTTTTTTTTTTTTTTTTTTTTTTTTTTTTTTTTTTTTTTTTTTTTTTTTTTTTTTTTTTTTTTTTTTTTTGCACGGTGTTGGGGATACATCCGGGTGATCAAAACAAGTACCGAGGTAGAGGTTCCCTTGGAGAGCTCACTAGGAGACCCGAGGCCCAAGGGGCCCACTTTGTTTCGTCTAGGGACCCTGTGGCGCACTGGTGGGCCACGGTGGATTTCCGGTTGAAGGACCTTGTGGGCCTCCTTGACCAGAGGGGCTCTAGTAAGGCCAGTAGGTTAGGCGAGCGCTTGAGGGACTTGTCTGTCTCTGTTCCCGTCTCTCCTCTGATGCCCCCCCCCCCTCCTCCTGTGCGCACCAAGTGGTGCCGAAGTCCCGGGGTGATTTGGGGGCTCGCGGATGACTCCATCAGGGACCTCAGTAGGCAGGCCTACTCCAATTCGGTCAGAGCCCAGAGGTCAGTCCTCCATGCCAGTCTCGGCAAGTTCCACCAGTGGGTCCTGCAGCAAGACCAGCTAGGTGGACGAGGGCTGTGCAACAGGCTCAAAGATAAAGCAGTTTTTTGTACGCGAAATGAGGGCTTGGGGCGACCCAGCTCTTGATTCGCGTGCACGCATGGAGGCCAGGGCCAGAGCGTGGAGCCTAAAGTGGAAGGGAGATCCCTCCACAATCAAGCGTGTTTTCGAACTTTGGAGGACAGCCCAGTCGAAGGTTGAGGCGCACGAGCCCAGGCCGATCACTGTAGAGCAGATTTCCAGGCCCATCTCGGCCCTGCCAGACCGCGCGCCAGGGGTAGACCAGATGACGAGGAAGGGCTTCGTCTGGCTGCCTAGGGCGGGCCTGCAGGATCTGGCAGGGCTTCTCTCCCAGGTGGAAAGAGAGTGCTGTTGGCCGCGGCAAGTCTTGGTCATTCTTGTCACCCTCCAGGTCAAGGACTTGGAAGCGGATCGTGCGATTGGCCTGCTTGCCTGGCTGGTGAGATTCTGGGGCAGGTTGAGGAACGATGACAGAGCTGCCTGGACGAGGGACGCTGCTGGCACGTGGGACACGGCGCTGGCGGGCTCCTCGGCCCTGCATGTTGCGTTGCTGCGCCTTTTTCGAGATGAGGCAGCTGCCAATTCAAGCTTCCCCGGTTTTCACAGTGGTAGTCTGCTCTGGGATGTGAAAGGGTTCTACGATAGCCTCCGATGGGACCTCATCTTAGAGAAGGCCCTGGATCTAGATTTCCCGCCTTGCTATATTGCTCTGGAGTTGCAGATACATATGGCGGTCAGATTTCTCCGAGATGGGAGGGGGCTACTCGCCCCCTGTAGACCCAGAGCTGTCACTCATTCCAGGTAGTAGCGGGGCCGTCGACTTAGGAAGAGCTGCCCTGCACCATGTTTGCGCGCAACTAGTCACTGGGGCTCCTGCGGGGCCGAGTCTGCACACTTGGGTGGATGACATTGTGCAATGCATGCACGGCACAAGTGAGTTAGTTGTCAGACAGCTCTCTAGTGCGGGGTTGAAGCTTGTCCGATGTCTCGAGCAGGCTCACCTTTCCATGGCCAGTAAGTCGTGCATCATCTGCTCAAGCACCAGTGTCGCCAAGCAGTTGCAGCAGTTTTTCAAGGGACACCAGATAGACACCCAGGTCAAACTAGTCAGTGCAGACCTAGGCATAGACCGAGGTAGAGTCGGGGCGCCCAGGCCGAAGCACGCAGCACGTAGGCAAGCCACTTCTAAGCGTTTGGGTAAGCTTCAGAAGCTCGCTGCAGGCAACATGTCATGCAAGAGGTGGGCGAAGAAGATGGCCCTCACGGCTGCCTTTGCCAAGTCACGTTGTTCTGACAAGGTGCGCGGCACTGCCCCCCATGTCGTCTTGAGGTGGCGTCGGTCGTTGGGTCGGTTGACGGGGGGGGTCGCTAAGGGGGGTAGGTGCCTCACCGCGTTGTTCGCGCTTGAGTATGGGAGGAGGGATCCTGCCTTCCTCGCTCTCTTCGACACGGTCGAGGCATGGTTCCTCATTTTAACGGATCGCAGTTTCCATGCTGAGAGGGCCCGCAGAGTCTGGAGAAAGGTTCTCGCGCGTCTGAGAGACAGGCCCGCCAAGCACAGGTGGAGAGGTGCCGCCGCTCCAGCTGCGGCCACTATTGCCACTCTGCTTGATATTGGTTGGGAGCCTTGGGGTCCGTGGGCTTGGGAGTGCGATCTTGGAGTTAGGCATGCTATTGACGAGTCCCTGCT
Source organism: Prorocentrum cordatum (assembly GCA_963575745.1). Lineage (NCBI taxonomy): Eukaryota > Dinophyceae > Prorocentrales > Prorocentraceae > Prorocentrum > Prorocentrum cordatum. The sequence goes on along the minus strand of CAUYUJ010014374.1, from coordinate 32,313 downwards.
CGGGCGGGGTAAGGTAGATCTGGCTGTCATCAAGGGGGCTCCGGCAGCTAACATGGAACGCAAGTTGTGGTCTGCTGCCGCGCAAAATTCGTGGAACGGCCAGGGCCTTGAGTTGGTCCCGGATCTTTTTGATTTCAGAAGGGACCTCAGGAGGCTCAAGAAGAAAGGCAAACATGAGTGGGCTGGCATCTTGCGTGCGGTCGCCACGGGCAACAGTTGGACCCGTTGCCGCATGCAGGAGTGTAACCTGTCGCAGGACAGCCGCTGTCGCAGATGCCAGCATGCGCTGGAGTCAGACCTTCACAGAACTTGGGAGTGCCCCAAGAATGCAGATTTTTGCCAGGTCTCAGGTTTCGTTGTTCGCAGAGCCAGAGCAGATGCAGAGCACAATCCCAGTTTTTGGATCAGAGGGCTGACGCCCAGTTCTTGGACCGCCGTCCCCCCGCCACCAGAAGTTGCTGATTTCCGTAGGTTGGGCGGTGACTTGGGTGAGGCCGTTGTGAACGGTTTTGTTTTCGGTGGTGGGGGCGCGAGTGGCGGCCGGGATACTCAAGATCTTATGCTTCGTAGAGTTGCCTGGTCTTGGGTGGTGCTGAGAGGGCTCGACGAGGGCGGTCAGTACTCGATCGAGAGCCTTCGCACGCACGCCGCTGGTTTTGGCAGCATCCCTGGGTCGAGGCACTCGGTCAACCGAGGCGATGTGTTGTGCTTGGTTGAGTTCGTGCGTGCGGTGTTTCCGACTGCCTCCGCTTGTTTTGTCACGGACTCTTCGTATGTTGTTAATAACTTTGCCCAGTTAAGGGCAGGGATCAATCCTCAGTCTCACCTCGACGCGTGGCACCAACTCAGAGCTCTCATCCAGACGCACCCCGAACGGGGATTGGTCGTGGTCAAAGTAGAGAGCCACACGAGTGCCGAGCACGTCTCAGCCGCAGGTGCGGATCAGTTGCGCTACCTTGTCAACGAAGTTGCAGACCGTATCGCCGGCCCGTGGGCGGATAATTTGCGCGTGCCTGACAAGGACCGAGACAGCAGGTCCTTCGCCCAAGGGATTGCTTTCCAGGTTCGGGACCACCTCGGGCACACTCTGATGTCTGCGATTGAGGCGGGCGGGGACAGGGCCCCTCGGGAAAAGGTTGTCATTTAAATGAGTAAAAGATCCAGTTGGATCTCGCTGCTCACACGCCAGAAGAGGGTAGGAGGCACCGCATCCAACGTAAAGTTTGTGGAGGCTCCGCCCCGCGCCCCCTGGCTCGTCAGTTCCTGAGCACTCCTTGCCACGCAGGCTTGTTCAATGGAGTGGTTATGATACAACAAGGTGCTGTGGTGAATGGTCAAAGGTTGCACCCGTCCCACATGTTAGGTTACAGCAAGACATGGGGCACCGCAGTTCGTTCCACGTGTGGTTTCATTGCGGCCATGGCGGTTCGCAATTTGAAGCATCAGTGCGCTGGTCACCTCAGTGACTATGGCTCCAGGATGCTGAAGAAGGTGGCCAAGGGACAACCTCCTGGAAGAAGCCAGTGGGCCCGCCAGAACCAGGTCGTCAAGACCCGCAGGCGGAAGTGATTGTGCAGTTTGGCATTGCCTGGATCAAATCAAAAAAAGGCCTCGTAGGGGCTTCCTAGGGCCGAGGGCTCGAAATGTTGTTTCGTGTTCCCTCTCTGGGGCCCCTTTGGGGGCGTTCTTGGGGCCCTCTTGGGCCGTCTTGGAGGCTCCTTGGGCCGTCTTCGAGCCCTCTTGGGCCATCTTGGGGCCCTCTTGGGGGCCTATTGGGCCCTCTTGGGGCGATCTTGGGGGCCTCTTGGGCCGTCTTGGGGCGTCGGGAAGCCGAAAAGGTGGAAGCTCCAAAATCTTTCAAAAACCGAAGGAAAAAAACAATGAATTTTGCCTCCGGGGGCCCTCTTGGGAGTGCTCTTGGAGGCCTCTTGGGGCGTCTGGGGGCTATCTTGGGCGTCTTGGAGCGATCTTGTGGCATGTCGGACCCTTCGTGTACCATTTTGGGGGCCTCTTGGGGGCCTCTTGGCCTTTTTTGGGACTCTCGGGGGCGCCTCGGAGCCCTGTTGGCGCGCTCGTGGAGCGCTCCTGGAGCGCTCTGGGGGAGTCTCCCGGGGATCGGTCGGGGATCGCCCGGGGTACTTTTCGTCCGGGGACCCCCAGGGGCCGCCCCGCGCGCGCGAACTAGAGAATTGTTAACCAGTTACCGGAGATCTTAGCACGCCTTTGGCCCGTTGGGCCGGCGAATTTCATGCGCGCCGGCGCAACAGCTGAAGTCATCATGTCTGGGCCCAAGCGGGACAATGTTCGTCCTGGGGATCCTCGTTTTGGCTCTCGGACTCGCTTGTTGTCACGAATCCGACATGCCGCATCTCACCGTGATTATCCGAGACGCGCATTCAAGAGCTCCCGCTCGACTCGTCCTCGCAACAGTCCGTGCAGTTGATTTTGAATCGTGGTTGGCCACGCCAGGGCCCGCTAACCAGTGGACCCCCCCCCCCCCCCCTCCTTTTTTAGCGTTGCACTGGGCGCCAGATCATGCTGCAGCATGCCGGCGCCCACTGCGCAACGCAAGTCCTGTGCCGTGCGTTCGGCCAAGAGACGCAGGCCGAAAACGCATTTACGCAGGGCGAGCGATTTTTCTGGAGGCGCCAGCGGCGATATGCGGTTGGCGAAAGAGCATCGGCGCCGCCAGACGCACGGCGTCTAGACAAGATGTTTGCAGCAGCCGGGGATGAGGAGAGATGCGTTCATGTTGGGCGCGACCCGCGTGGGGGAAAGGTTGAAGGGGCCGTGAAACAGCGCGCGACCCGTTTATGACAGTTCGTAGCCAGCCTCCTTTCCCCCGTATAATTTTAAGAGCGGCGGGCTTGGTTTCCGTGGATCCAGTTCCCGTCGGACACCCGTTGAAATTGAGTCGGACCCGCGTGAGAGAGCAGGACTGGGATCACATCCGCAACATACGATCTCGTATCCGAGCGGGGGAGACTCGGAGTTCCGCGAAACAAATCAAAACCCAGTTCGTATCCGCACCAACTGAATTATACCCGAAAACGGTTTATGTCATGCGCGCCGGCGCAACAGCTGAAATCATCATGTCTGGGCCCAAGCGGGACAATGTTCGTCCTGGGGATCCTCGTTTTGGCTCTTGGACTCGCTTGTTGTCACGAATCCGACATGCCACATCTCACCGTGACTATCCGAGACGCGCATTCAAGAGCTCCCGCTCGAGACGCGTTCGCAACAGTCCGTGCAGTTGATTTTGAATCGTGGTTGGCCACGCCAGGGCCCGCTAACCAGTGGACCCCCCCTCCTCTTCTAGCGTTGCGCTGGACGCCGGATCATGCTGCAGCATGCCGGCGCCCACTACGTAGCGCAAGTCTTGTGCCGTGCGTTCGGCCAAGAGACCCAGGCCGAAAACGCATTTACGCAGGGCGAGCGATTTTTCTGGAGGCTCCAGCGGCGATAAGCGGTTGGCGAAAGAGCATCGGCGCCGCCAGACGCACGGCGTCTAGACAAGATGTTTGCAGCAGCCGGGGATGAGGAGAGATGCGTTCATGTTGGGTGCGACCCGCGTGGGGGAAAGGTTGAAGGGGCCGTGAAACAGCGCGCGACCCGTTTATGACAGTTCGTAGCCAGCCTCCTTTCCCCCGTATAATTTTAAGAGCGGCGGGCTTGGTTTCCGTGGATCCAGTTCCCGTCGGACACCCGTTGAAATTGAGTCGGACCCGCGTGGAAGAGCAGGACTGGGATCACATCCGCAACATACGATCTTGGATCCGAGCCGGGGAGGCTCGGAGTTCCGCGAAACAAATCCAAACCCAGTTCGTATCCGCACCAACTGAATTATACCCGAAAACGGTTTATGTCATGCGCGCCGGCGCAACAGCTGAAATCATCATGTCTGGGCCCAAGCGGGACAATGTTCGTCCTGGGGATCCTCGTTTTGGTTCTCGGACTCGCTTATTGTCACGAATCCGACATGCCACATCTCACCGTGATTATCCGAGACGCGCATTCAAGAGCTCCCGCCCGAGACGCCCTCGCAACAGTCCGCGCAGTTGATTTTGAATCGTGCTTGGCCACGCCAGGGCCCGCTAACCAGTGGACCCCCCCCTCCTTTTTCTGCGTTGCACTGGGCGCCAGATCATGCTGCAGCATGCTGGCGCCCACTACGTAGCGCAAGTCCTGTGCCATGCGTTCGGCCAAGAGACGCAGGCCGAAAACGCATTTACGCAGGACGAGCGATTTTTCTGGAGGCGCCAGCGGCGATAAGCGGTTGGCGAAAGAGCATCGGCGCCGCCAGACGCACGGCGTCTAGACAAGATGTTTGCAGCAGCCGGGGATGAGGAGAGATGCATTCATGTTGGGTGCGACCCGCGTGGGGGAAAAGTTGAAGGGGCCGTGAAACAGCGCGCGACCTGTTTATGACAGTTCGTAGCCCTCCTCCTTTCCCCCGTATAAGTTTAAGAGTGGCGGGCCTGGTTTCCGGGGATCCAGTTTCCGTCGGACACCCGTTCAAAAGTAGCCGAGCGCGTTCTACTACTCGCAAAGTGCCTACTCACAACCGTCCGAAAAACACATGTCTGTTTTGATGCAATTTATCGTAGATCCCCCACGGGGGACCCAGGCCATTTGCGAGTAGTTACTTTGCGAGTATTGGAACGCGCTCGTCGAAACATGGTCTAAATCGGATCCGCGTGGAACAGGACGGGAATCATATCCGATCCTCAACGTGCGACATCGGATCCGTTCGGGGGGGAATCTCATCCACCGTAACACAAATCCAAACCCAATCCAGGTACGCACCAAGTACATTGGATCTGCCAATAAATATTGATTTCAAGGGCGGCGGCGCAAGAGCTGAATCCATCAAGCCCTGGCCCATGATGAGGGACAACTTTCTTCCTTCGGACGTAAAACTGATCGCCCCAAACCGGATCCTTCGAGGGCCTCGATATATACACCATGTCGTCCGGCTGAACAAGGAGCCAAGGATTTCGGGGAAGGCTTTTGGTGCATGGGCGCTCCAGCGTCCCACAAGTTGGAAAGTTGGGGCGTCTATACCCCGAGCTCCTAGGCCGACCATGTACGTCGAGCAATTCCCGCCGGCGATTACTGCCGAAAGGACGCCGATTTTCCCAGAACGCCGCAGATTACCGCATATCGACTACCACCTGAGACGGGCGGGCAACAAAGGGTCCGCGGTCGAGTGCACACTCCCAGACAGGCGACGTTTGGATTATTCAGCACGGGGTCCGTAAAAGTTCTGACATTTTTCCCCAGGACTGGCTTCTTATTCCGGGCCTTTTTTTGACAGTCCCCAGAGCCGGCGATGGCCACTGGAGGCTTTAAACGGCCAACAGCCTCTCATCGTCTTAGCTGTCACGACGCGGACGTGTCTGCTGTTTTACCACGCCGTCGCTTTCAACGACGCTGGACGCCATGGTCCGCCGGCCCCTCGGGACGCCACGTTGGTGCCTGGCGCGGCTCGAGCGGCATTGGGCGGTCTGAAAGGAAGTGGCACGGCTGCAACTGGCCTCCCCATGATAATCGGGGGCAACGTAAGGTTCTCGGCGTGTCTCGATGAATTTTGTTTTTTTCCTATGTTTTCGTCGCTTCTCGGCGGTCTCGGGCTGCTCTCCAGCAGCTGCTCCTTTCCGAGGGCATTCAGAGAATGCCCAGATCTTCTCAAATGGCCGCCGGAGAAGAGAGTTATGAATGAATCGAAAGCCATGGGCGATATTAGGAGGGGATAGGCTCAGGGGGGGCCTCAGTCACGGCCAGGCGGCCGCTGTTCGAATACATTTTCAGAGGGTCGGTCGATTGGGCAAGGGTGACGGCGGCGTTGGGCGGTCTCGAAGGAGGTGGCAGTATCTCAGACATGTTGGCGTCGTGGCAAAAATCACGACGGTAGTTGTTTGATCGTTTTCAGCCTTAGGGTGCCTTTGCCAGGCTCCGGGACCGTCAAACAAGTATTGTGAACGCCTTTCCGGTGCCGCCGACCCTGAAGGTTTTGGCCGTCGATGGCGACGGGATGTGTGAGCACAGGAAGGAGATACAGGACAACGTGACAGGGTAGGCGGAGGAAGTGTGTGAGGAGGAGGAGGAGGAGGAGGAGGAGGCCCGGCGTGGCGGCGAGCACCGGGATCCGAATCCCAATGCCTGGGGGTCCCCCTGTGCGACGGGGTTGGGGACCCACTCGGGTGCCCCCGGGCCGAAGAGCAGGAGGAGGAGGAGGAGGAGGAGGCGGGGGGGAGGAGTAGGGAGGAGGAGGAGGAGGAGGAGGAGGAGGAGGAGGAGGAGAGGAGGAGGAGGAGGAGGAGGAGGAGGAGGGGGAGACAAACGAAAAGGAGATGGAGAAGGTGGCAAAAGACGAGGAGGAGGAGGAGGGAGGTGGTATTCTGACCCGGGACCCCCCCAGGACCCCCCCGGGACCCCCCGGGACCCCCCCCCCCGGCCGGGGAAGGGAACAAAGGAAAGGGAAACCCTTCGAGTCAATTTACTTTACGCAGGAGGAAGAGATGGAGGAGGAGGGGAGGGGAGGAGGAGAGGAGGAGGAGGAGGAGGAGGAGGAGGAGGAGGAGGAGGAGGAGGAGGAGGAGGGAGGAGGAGGGGGGGGAGACGAACGAGACGGAGAAGGTGGGAAAGGGAAGGAGGCACAGACGAGAAGAACAACCCATTCCACACGCCGACAGGGTCGCCGGATTTGGGTTGAAACATTGGCTCTGGGGACCACGTTATTGAGAAAATCGAGACACCGGATGTTTGGGGTTGAAATTGGCCTCCCAATGATTAGGATATATCTCCTGGGGGCCAGAATGAGCATCGATCTGGCTTGATCCGGCCTCTTATGGTTATTGCCTAGTTCGGGGGGTCGTCCAAGAGGGTGTAAGGACTAGGTACGGGGGATATCATGGCCGGGCCCATACTATCGCCATGAGATCTGCCTGGAACTCATGGCCCCCGTTCTTGTTTCATTATGTCCCTTGGCTCTCTTTTGTCCGCGCTTGTACCTCGGGCCATGAGTTGCGAACCCCCCTCTTGGACCCCCCGTTCTTGAAAAATGAGGTTTCGAATCTTGGGTGCTGCGTGGTCTAATCATTTTGGCTTGTTCGTCCGTCGATCCGGCCGAGCCCACTTTAGATCTCGCCCGCGAAGGACTTTCTGACAGCTGCCACCTGGCCACAAGAGAATTCGTGCACGCATCGGTTGTGGTGGGGGTCGTGGGAGGCTTGTGGCCCACCCAGCACACATGCACACGGTGTTACACACATTTCCACCTGCGCGGCGCTGGGTTGCAAATACCAGATGTGCAAAGCCAGGCAGGCAGTCTGTCAGGGCGAATTCGATTTACTTTGTGTGGAAGCGTGCGCAGCGACGAAAGCCCCAGCAGGGGACCGACACGACCGACCACAGAGCAGCAGTGCGCAGGCGATGCGGGAAGAGCGATGCAGGCAATAGCGTGGGAGAGCCAGCCACACACACCCTTCCTCCGACGCGTCATAGCGGATTGCAGCCAGCGGTGACATTCTACAAGGGAGATTGCGCAGAATAATCGTTCGCCTCTGCTGACGCACGCAGGACACAGGACTCCCAGCCACAGCCGGACGTCGGGAGAGGTACGCACTTTTGGGGGTCGCGGCGACGGCGATCGTTCGGTGCGGGAGTGCCGAGGTCGGGATGCGAAATGGCACATGACCACCACTGAGTCGGAGTGGGGACGAGGGCGGCTACGGAGAGGGGACTGCTGGCAGTTGAGGGGCTGAGAACGAGCAGTCCTTCACGCCTGCGAAGCGGACAAGGCTCTGGGTAGGAGTCGCGCAGAGAGTCGGCTCAGGGAGCTGCGTTGCGCGCTTTTGCCAAGACGCATCACGTAGTCCTAGGATCGGGCTACATGGATCTCACGCGTTCTGGAACGCTCTGGAATCGCCGCGGCGTCCGATACATCTTCCAGCATTGGCCAGGTCTCAGAGATCCCCGATGTATCCCGATCCGATTTCCGATCCTGGCCTCATTTGAGTTGATCCACTCGCACACACAAACGACGAGCCATGAACAGCCTCGAGCTTGCCAGACGGAGGGCCGCCCCGCGCTCCGCGCGAAGAAGGGGGGAGCGCCCGCTGCGGAGGCGCGCCGCAGGCGCGACGGCGCGCGCAGCGCCTTGGACCGCCTCCAGGCGGAGGCGGAGGCGGCACCGCCGCCCGAAGTCTAGAGAAGAAGCGGCATGATGAACGCACGGGCACGACGTTGAGACAATTCGGGAGACGAAGAGGTAATCGCACGGCTGGATTCTTGTCGGAATCCTGACCAGAGCGCACCCTTGGAGAGGTCCGTGGAATAGCGGTAACGGTACAGTTGTCTACACCCGGGGAGCTCAGGGTTGGGTTTTGGTCTTTGGGACGTTCTTTAGGCCTACGTCGCCAGGCCTATGCGAGGCCTAAGCTTGCCGTGGCCAGAAACGCCCATTCGTTCCTCACTCAGCGCTATTCGTGGTAGCAAGACGGTTGTCTGCTTTCGGTGGTCCGCGCGGATGTTCTGGATCGGCGTTGGATCCCGTGGCGGCGCCTCCGTCGCCAGGGAGGGGTGCCACCACCGATCCAAAAAATCCGCGCGGAACTCCGAATGGTTGTGTATGTAGTCGGTTCGTCTTCTGTCCTTCTGCTCCAGGCCTCCCATATGGTGCCTGAATAGATGATGCCAGAGGATCGCGCAGCATCGCCGATGCATCGGTGATGTGGCTCGATTTGAAGCACGAGTTCATCGGCCCCGCTGGACTCTATATGTTCCTGTTTACTCTGGTCAGACTTAACACGTGTGTCCGTGATTCGGCCGGTTCGGCCGCGTCGCAGTCTGATGTGTTCGATCTGGGTCGGTTCGGTGGGTTGTTGTGTCGTTGCCGCGCCGCTTCGCCGTTGCGCCCAGTTCGGCGGTGTCGGTGTTGTTATCCGCCGATTTTCCGATGTGTTGCCGCTGTATGCGGCTTAGTTTCCACCACGCAGTCGGAGAACGAGTAGAAAAGCAGCGTGTAGTAGCAGCGGCCGCATCAAGAAGTGGGAGTGTCGAAGGTGGCGCGAAGAAGTGATAGGTTGGAGGAATGGAGATTAACACCAACACCGTGAGGGGGGTGTCTCCACCGGGGGAATTAAGGGCTGGTGGTGATGTTCGGCGACCTACGAAACTACATCATCGAGATCGGGATCATCTCCCCTCGGTGGAGGCAACCACCGATGTTGGTGCTGGTGCGAACTTCCGAGCGTTCCAAGCAAGCCAGAAGGGGCCTCCAGCAACGGTGTGAGGTTGCAACCAGAAGCGGAAAGGAATGCAGTGTACGGCAGGAGGTTTTTCGCCGTGCCGAGGCGGTTGCAACCCTTGGAGCGGGCGTTCAAGGATGCGCGCTGCCAGTTTCCCCGAATCGGCCGGCATCAAGCCAACGGCGTTGTCGTGATATCGCGATCGCTCAGGGTTGAGCGCTCCATGCGGTGTCAATATTCAGTGTTCCGGGTCGTCACGACACGTACTTGCAGTATCTGGGGGAGCGTCTTAGAGGTGGGGGCGAGATGGGGTGTGTTGATATCATGGCCAGGGCCAAGACATGTTCCAGATGTTCCCGGCCTGATCTCCTGGGTGTGCGTAGCATGAAGATGATGTGTTGAGGTTTTCGGGTGTCGGGGGTCCCGTTCTATCTCCGATGCGCGCCTTCCTTGCCCTGCTGCTGGTTCTCGCCCAGGTCGAGCAGAGGCACCGTGAGGCCAGCGAGCAGATCGGCCGTGAGCAGGTGCTGGAACGCCTGCAGGGGGCGGCCGAGGGCCTCCGGGAGGCGGCGCTGACGTGCGGCTGCCACTCCCCCGCGCCTGTGCCGAGCCCTTGCGCGGTGTGCGCGCCGTGCCCCGAGGTCGAGGCAGAGTTTGGCTGAGGCGGCGTGGTGGCACGGCACTTGGTGTCGGCGCTCAACAGTCAAGTCTGCGGACTCGTTCTCCGACGGCGTGGTGGCGTGGCGGCTGCCCATCGAGAGGTTCCTGGATCGACGTGGCAGGCCCTGCTCGGCGGCGGAGTTCGCGCGTGAGCTGCTGATGCCAGGTCGCCCGGTCGGGGTCAAATATGCCAAGGTTGGCGAGGACTTGTACCACGAGATGGTGCTGCTCGGGCCCGTGGGGGCCAGTGGAGGCGGACAGGGCACGATCTGGCGAGGAATGATTCCTGATTTGACGACGTACGGGAAACAGTACACTGAAGGCAATATGGACGTGGAGCAGCTCGTGGTGCTGAACGACGCTGCCAATGTGCCCGCGCCCTTGCGGGGGTACTTCTGCAGGTTCCAAACGGGACGACCTACCCGACGACGAAGACCATGCGCCGTGAGCTGGCGAGCTGCCTGGCGACCTGCGAGGGTCATGGTTTCACGCCGCCGTCGGTGCCCATGCTGCTGTCGGCGGAAGGCCAGGTCGTCCCGACCAGGCGGTTGACGCTCAAGGGAGGTGGCGGCGGCGACGCTGCTGCCGAGGAGGTGGCCGTCGTGGGCCCGCTCGATGGGGACGGTTTGAGGACCCCGTCGCTGAAACCCCCCAGGGGTCGAGCTTGGAGCGTGGCTGACGATGGCAGCGAGGTTTTCCGCCGCGGGGACCCCATCGAGCTGCGGCAGGGCGACAATTTCCCTCAGTGAGGGGATCGGCTTCGCCCGCGAGAGGGGACTGTTCCTGAAGGGGGTGCTAGTGAAGCGGTCGGAGATTTCAGAATTCATATGCCGATGTTTGGAGAGCATGAGCGTGGGGGCCGAGCTGCTGGGCGGGGGCGCTGGCCCCGCGGTCGGCGACTGGCCTCCGCCAGCGCCGCCCTCTGCGGGCATCGCCTCGGGTCCCGAGGGGGTGGACGTGCTGAACAGCAACGGGGGGATGGCTCCGCCGGAGGAGGCCGACGGAGGTGACGGTGGCGGCGGCCGCGCGCTCTGGGTCCATTGCGACGGGTTCGGCCGTTGCATAATATATCTCTCCATAGAGTTCACATCGGAGGTATCGCGGGACGCTTTTTAGATTGTCGCGACATCGACCGCGCTGTCTGCCACGCCTACTGTTGCACGCAGAGCGCAGCTACGTGGACCTTGAGAAGTGGATGAGCGACTTTCTTCGCGAGAGCATCATATCCAGGACGGATCGGGCCGCCCGCGAGCCCCAGGCGATCGCGAAGGCCCTGTGCCTCGTCGCGACGCACGACCAGGTGGACCTTTTTCCTTGGCTGGTGCAAAGCGGCCGGGCCGCGGGCTAGCGGTGATCGTCGGTGCCTACAGCGGGCGGTCGGCGCCGAACTGGAAGGAGGCCAATGCACACGATTGCGCGGCGCGTGGCTTGGAGGCGGCGGATCCCGGGCCGCGTTCGCGGGGAGCGTTGGGGGCGGGCCGTGTCAGGCGGGCCGCGGGCGGAGGCGGTTCTTCCCGCTTTCTGCCTCGCACGTCGACCTGCCCTGCCGGGCCGGCCGGTCCGTGAATCAGTGGCGGAGCAAGCGATTGCGCGAGGCTGCTCCCGCGTCAGCGGCAGCGTCTACGCGCGCGCAATGAACGGGCGCCGCGTCGACGAGTTCGAGGGCGACGGCTCCGCGCCCCGTGGGCTGACCTCGGAGATGGCGGGCCCCGCCGGGGGTTGCCTGGAAGGGCGGCCCAGTGGCGAAATTATTCGACATCTCGCGTCGGCACCCCGTTAGAGTTGCACCGCGCGCGCGGGGGGGGGGGGGGCGGCGAATGCGCCGGCTGCGACCCTTCCTCGGCTACTCTGGCGCGGCCGAGCGTCGCGCGGACGAGGAACTGGCCGGCGCCCGAGGTCGGTGCCATCTGGAGGGGGGAAGGGAGCGAATGCGCTTGATCGCTGATGACCCTTTAACAATGGCTCAGCTGCAACAGATGCCGCGTTACGTGGGCCCCGCGCTGACACGATGCCGTCGCGCGTGCCTTCGTTTCCTGAGGGGGCTCCGTGCCGGGGATCTCGCGACGCCCCCTCTGCCCCGCCGCGAACTATAAGGCGGGCCAGTTGAAGGTGATTCTCGACGCCCGCAGAGAAGATTCGCATTGTCGGCCACCGCCGCGCGCGAGATTCCCCGCCGCCGAGGGGCTCGGCAGTGTCGACGTCGAGGATGACGTCGGCGGGCCAGCCGAGCTCGCCGTCGGGGTTGTTGATGGCGTCGTCGATGCGCTCCGCCGTGCGACGATGCCAGAGCGGCGCTGCGAATGCTTCGGGCTGCCGTCCGCCGCCGCGGCGGAGCTCAGTCTCAGGGCGCCGGGCGGGGCCTCGCTGGCGCCGCGGGTCGAGGTAGCGCCGCTGGCGACGGCCCTGCCCGTGGAGTTCACCCAGTCGTTGTTTTTCGCCCAGAACACAGACGAGGAGGCGATGGCTAGCGTCGTCGACGGTTGAGGGCTGCCCTTGACCGTGGGCGGATTCTGCCCCTCCGCAGCCTGCGAGACGGCGCGCGCTTGAGATCTTGGAGGGCGAGGCGGGGGCGCCGGGCCCGACCCATGGCGCCACTGGGCGCCGCGCCCGCCACGGCAGCATGCGTTTCTGGCGGCTGCGCCGGGGGGCCGGGGGCTGCTGCGACGCCGCCCTGCGAGCGGGCAGGCTTTCGAGATCGCGATCGGGCGCTGCGCCTTCGCTGGGCCCATGCGGCGGGGGGCCTGTCCTGCGTCGGCGCAGCGCGCAGCTTCCCGCGGAGCTGTCGCTGCGCGCCGACGGAGCCCTGGCTAAGCGCGCCGAGATCCGGAGAGCTTCTTCGGATTCATGATCGCGTTGGTGGCCTCGCGGGAGTTCCCTTGAAACGGCGTCGCGCGCGCCGCTGACGCCTGCGCGGAGCGCCGCGGCGCGCGCGCGCGCGCTGGGCCTGGCCGCGCGGCCCGCTACGACCGAGCCCGGGGGCGCGAGCGTCGCTGGCGCCCGGGGCGCGCGCGCGCGCGCTCGCCGCCGCCCCGCCGGGCATTGCGCCCGATTGTAGCGAGGGGGCTTAGGCCAGGAGCATTTTTAGGAACACCCGATTAGAGGCCCCGGGGGGCAATTGGGACAGGGTTTCGAGGCCGTGGCCGAGTTCGAAGATATTTCGGCTTGCGGCTTGGGCGATGCAGCCTGGCGCGCGCGCGGGGGCCGGCCTTTCCTTTCCGCTTCGATGAAAATAATGCTTCTTGAGGCCCGCCCCCCCCCTGGCCAGGACTAAGCGCGCGCCCCTCGCTCGCGCGGGCCGCGACCTGAGACAGTTGATTTGTTGTGCTAACGTTGGCCTTGTGCTTTGACGTGACATGTATCGCATTATGAATTGCGAGGTCCATTCGATTGCGAGGAGACTCGCATCTTTGCGCCATGCCAGGATCGTTCGTTTTACCGCCAGGTGGGCCCTCGGAGGGTGATCCAGCATCCAGCCGATAGGCCCTCTCGCATTGCCTTGGTGGTTGAGGTTGTTACCTAGCAGCGAAGATTGATAGGTTTCTAGTGGCTTCAAAAGAGAGCATCATGACTCCCCAGGGGGGTCAGGGCAGATGCCTGATGGGTGCCCCGGGAATCCGGGGATTTTTTTTTAGCCAACAGTAACGCAGTTCGTGGCCTTCGAGTTCCCAGAACTCCACTCCTGGGTGTGATTTTGAATGCCCGGAGCCAACTGTAGGCCACTTCGTGGTCTTCGAGATCCCAGAACTCCATTCCTGGGCATGATCTTGAATGCCCAAAGCCAACTGTAGGCCACTTCGTGGTCTTCGAGTACCCAGAACTCCATTCCTGGGCATGATTTTGAATTCCCGGCGCCAGCTGTGGGCCATTTGGTGTTCTTCGAGTTCCCAGAATTCTATTCCCTGGCCACATTCTGAATGCTGAGGCAGGCTGATGCTGAGGCTGAGGCAGGCTGAGGCCGAGGCTGAAGGCAGACTGAGGCTGAGGCTGAAGCAGGCTGAGGCTGAGGCTGAGGCAGGCTGAGGCTGAGGCTGAGGCAGGCTGAGGCAGAGGCAGGCTGAGGCTGAGGCTGGGGCTGATGCAGGCTACGGCTGAGGAAGGCTGAGGCTGAGGCCGCGGCTGAAGGCAGACTGAGGCTGAGGCTGAGGCAGGCTGAAGCTGAGGCTGAGGCAGGCTGAGGCTGAGGCTGAAGGCAGGCTGATGCTGAGGCAGGCTGAGGCCGATGCTGAGGCTGACGCAGGCTGGGGCTGAGGCTGAGGCAGGCTGGGGCTGAGGCCGAGGCTGAAGGCAGACTGAGGCTGAGGCTGACGCAGGCTGAGGCTGAGGCTGAGGCAGGCTGAGGCTGAGGCTGAGGCAGGCTGATGCTGAGGCAGGCTGAGGCCGAGGCTGAGGCTGACGCAGGCTGCGGCTGAGGCAGGCTGAGGCAGAGGCAGAGGCAGGCTGAGGCTGAGGCTGGGGCTGGGGCAGGCTGATGCTGAGGCAGGCTGATGCTGAGGCTGAGGCTGATGCAGGCTGAGGCTGAGGCAGGCGGAGGCTGAGGCCGAGGCTGAAGGCAGACTGATGCTGGGGCTGAAGCAGACTGAGGCTGAGGCTGAGGCAGGCTGAGGCTCAGGCTGAGGCAGGCTGATGCTGAGGCAGGCTGAGGCTGAGGCTGAGGCTCATGCAGGCTGAGGCTGAGGCAGGCGGAGGCTGAGGCCGAGGCTGAAGGCAGATTGATGATGAGGCTGAAGCAGGCTGAGGCTGAGGCTGAGGCAGGCTGAGGCTGAGGCTGAGGCAGGCTGATTCTGAGGCAGGCTGAGGCTGAGGCTGTGGCTGATGCAGGCTGAGGCTGAGGCAGGCTGAGGCTAAGACCGAGGCTGAAGGCAGACTGAGGCTGAGGTTGAAGCAGGCTGAGGCTGAGGCTGAGGCAGGCTGAGGCTGAGGCTGAGGCTGAGGCTGAGGCAGGCTCAGGCTGAGGCAGGCGGAGGCTGAGGCCGAGGCTGCAGGCAGACTGAGGCTGAGGCTGAAGCAGGCTGAGGCTGAGGCTGAGGCTGAGGCAGGCTGATGCTGAGGCAGGCTGAAGCTAAGGCTGATGCAGGCTGAGGCTGAGGCAGGCCTGAGGCCGAGGCCGACGGCAGACTGAGGCTGAGGCTGAGGAGGCTGAGGCTGAGGCTGAGGCAGGCTGAGGCTGAGGTTGAGGCAGGCTGAAGCTGAGGCAGGTTGAGGCTGAGGCTGCGGCTCTGCGGCTGAGCGGGCTGAGGCTGAGGCAGGCTGAGGCTGAGGCCAAGGCTGAACGCAGACTGATGCTGAGGCTGAAGCAGGCTGAGGCTGAGGCTGAGGCAGGCTGAGGCTGAGGCAGGCTGAGGCTGAGGCTGAGGCAGGCTGAGGCTGAGGCTGAGGCAGGCTGAGGCTGAGGCTGTGACTGCGACTGCCGTTGCCACTGCGACTGTCATCGCGAATGCGACTACGACTGCGAGAACAGCAGAATTCTACAACTGGATTCTCATCTGAATATTAAGGGGAATGTTTCCAGACATGCTCCTACACATCGCTGTTAGGTTGCTTTGCCGGGATAATTTGTTCTCCGACCTTGCCGACGGTTCGGGGACATGTTTAGAACGTTTTCTCGGCATTGCCTATGCGGTGAATGACCCGACGGATGAGGGGCACGAAGTGCATCCAGCCCGTGCTCGTCACCCGAAGTTATCCGACCACGTTCGCCACCGGTGCGAAGGCGAAAGTAAACCGGCGCTTCCGCCCGGTCATCCCACCGCGGCGGCATCGGCGCATGTGCCCTTTGCGTCTCAAGGGTTTCGCCTCACGCGTCGCAGCGATCTCCTTGGCAGTTGTGCGTCGCCGAGCGGGTGCCGTGGAGCGCGGCGACGAGCATCGTCGATTTCGAGTGCTGTCGCGCTCGGCGACGTCATCCCCAGCCTTGCATGGGGCTCGCGGTCACGGGGGCTGGAGGGCTGAGGGCGCTGGCCCGACGGCGCGCGGTCGTGGGAGGAGGCGCCGTTTCTGGTCGACCAGGCTTCGGGGCGCCGCGGCGTCCCGCGGCGCGCCGTCGTCGCCTCGGGCCAGAAGCGACGTGCGCCGTCGGATTCCATGTCGAGCGAGTCCGAGGCGACGGCCGAGCGCGTCGAGCGCACCCGACGCTTCGAGCGGCCAGGCAGGCGGCGGCTGGAGAGGTGGCTGCAGGAGGTAATGCAGCGGGACGAGCAGCAGGGCGGCGCAAGCGCGCGGCGCGGGCTCTGGCCGAGATGTCCTGCGCGATGGGGGCCAGAGAGTTTCGCTGAGTGGGCGGGGGTGGAGAAGGCGCGGGATGTCGAGGAGGAGCGGCTGGATTCCCTGTTTGATGCACTTCGCGGGGCTGCGGCTGAGAGGAGAAGCCCCGTCCAGGGGCGCGCGGGCGATCGCGGCCATTCTCTGCGCCCGTTCGGAGTTCGGCAAGGTCGGCGGTCGAGGGCTGCTGCGAAGTTCGGGCGCCCAGAAAGTTTGGGCGAGCGCTGTGCCGCCTCGATCCCGATTGCCCCAGGCCTTCGCGCTCTGGGCGCCATAGTTAATTGCCTTGCGAGGGGCGGGGGGCTCGAGATGGGGCGAGCAGCGCTGATGGCGTGGAGCACATATTCGCGGCCTGACGGCCCCGAACCCGGCGACGGGCCATCGGGCTTCCACCGTCGACCCCGTTCGTCCCGGGCGCGGCCGACGACGCGAAGTCCTTGCGACCGCCCCTGGAGGCCTTGAAGTCGCGGGCTGCTTGGGGCCCCTCTGGCGGTTCGCGCGCCCCGAGCGCGCTCGCTCCTTCGAGGCCGTGCTGAGCCGCCTCGGGATCGACGCGGTGCCCCACTGGGCGCGACGCTCTGGCACGGCCCGCGATCGGGTGCAGGGGCTGCGAGATATGGCCCCCATCAAGCGCCGATGTGGCTGGGAGACGGACAAGGGCTTGCAGCGGTGCGAGAGGCGCGCGCCGTTGAGCAAGACGCGGGAGGAGAAAGGCTGGACGCGACGTTCAAGACCTGCGCCAGGATATTTTTTGAGCGGTTGCGCGCTGCCCGCCATTCGATGAGTCTCCAGGCGCAGTCCAGGTAGATTTGGATTGGGGCCCACGCGGTCGCGCGATGGGCCGATCATTGCGCCCGTCAGGATTCAAGATCATACGTGCGTGCGCGACCGAGCCCCATTCTTTGATCTCTGTTACTTCTGTGTCTGTCTGGTGTGAGGAGAGGCCGGGTCCTTGGCATCGACGTTGGGTTCTCTTAGTTTCTGGCGCATGAGACCAGTGGACCGCGTCTGCAGAGCGGCCTCGTTCAAAGATGTCCTTTTCTTGGTTGTGCATTACGATAGTACCGGTTCTATTCGGCCCTAGCTACGACGGATCGCGGCTTGTGCTGACGTTTGTGTTAATCACACCCTGAATGCTTACGGAAAAAGTAGCCGTCGCCACCATTGATCCTGCCGACCACGTATGCTGGATTCGGGTGACCATACATGAAACCGAAGCCATCGCCGCAGTCCCCTCCATGCATCAGGCCTTCGAGGATCAGTTTTCGGGAGGCGCCCCCGTGAACGGTGGTCCACGCGCCAAGGGTCCTTTCCGAGGGGATTCCGCTCCACAGGACAAGGCGCGCCAAAACCAAAAGCACAGGGAGTCTAAGAAAGACGCTCGCCGCCAGGAGCTCGACAGTCAGCTTCAGGACACCTTCAAGGCCCTTTTCCACGGCAACTTTAAAGCCGTCACTATCCTCGAACCCTGCAAAAGTCTAGGCAGGTACGGATCTGGCGTCGGAAAAAGGTCCCTGGCTGCCACTTTCGGCGTCAGTCTCCAAGCAGTTGACAAGGTCTTGGCGGGTTCGGGGCAACTCGGCGCCACCTACGACCTCAGCAACGTAGGTGCGGACGAGCCCACGGCAGACAAGTACCAGACCGTGTGGTTCCCCGAGGACCAGCCCATCACGATGGCAGAGGCGTTCCAGAAGTCGGTGGACTTCAAAGCCCTAGGAGTCGTCAGGCACGGCAAGTCAGGCTTATTGGGGATCCGTGTTGCACGTGGGTCAGACGCCGCCAAGGCCGCTGCCGTCAGCATCCGTGGCTGCGAAGCCACTCTCGCCAAGACGCGATACCGCATCACGGGCATTGCGGCACGCCATGCCACGCTGACTCAGCTTGCCAAGACTCTCACGGGCCCGTCCGTCAAATGGGACTGTGAGGTCTACCACACCGCCTGGGACCCAGCCACTTCGGCGCAGTTTGCCTTAGTGCGCGCTCATCGTCCCCCACCCACATATACGGTACAGGTCGCAGGGTGCCCCATCCCGTGGAGCATCACCGAGGCCCCGTTGGCTGAGGTCGTGCCGAAGAGGGACAACGTTACCATTGTCACCCCTACCACTATCACAGAGCCTGTGACGCCGCCCGCCCGTGGTGGCGGCTTCAGCCCCGCCACGGGCACACTCCTAACCAAAGCGGCCCAGAGCCCCTACCTCCACGACCTCATGACTGCCACGCCCAAAGGCAAGGGCGTCGCACCGCTCCCGATCCCTAAGGAGGAGCCCTTAGCCAAGCGCCACCGATCCTCCAGCGGGAAACGCGACGCCACGCCGCACGCAAGATCACACGGCGCTCCAGGCCGCAGCTCCTCTGCACCCCCGCACGGCACGGATGGAGCTGCCGAGCAGACGGCCGTCCAAGGACCAGGTGGGGACGGGCATGACCCGCAACCTGGCACGGGGGCGGCCGAAGGTGGAGGCCACGCGGAAGGGCACGTTGACGCAGCCGCCGAGGTACCAGGCGACGTCGAGATCCTCTCATCAGAGGATGAATTCAGCGTGGCATCGCGCGAACCGAACACCCTCGGCGAACGCTTCGCTACGGCCCCTAAACTGTCAGATGCCGCTACGACCCGCATCCAACACATGGAACAACAGCACGAGCTGCTTGCCAACACGGTGGACAACATGCAGGTCCAGCTTGCGGGCGTTCTCTCATCCCAGGCCACACTCACGGAGCACGTTACAGGCTTGGAACGAGGGCTTGCCACCGTCGTCACCCAGCAACAGACGGCAACTACCGAAGCTGCTGCACTGCGCGGCGACATCCAGGCCCTCCTCGGGCACCTCACGGGGGGTACCATCCACCTGCCCCAGGTGGCCACCCTCGATACCAAAAAGGAGGAAGCTGCACCAGTTGCCGATCCCGTGGCTGTCTGCGGGTGGATCGACCAGCCAGGCCAGGTCACCCCAGGGACGGGGCCCCCAGGGGCTGACAAAGGCAAAGACAAAGGGCGGGCCACACAGGAACCCTATTGAAGGTGCCTCAGAGGGCCCGCCTCAGCCCTCCGAGGAAGCGCCTTCAGAGGCATCCCTTCTCACTTCTCGTCGTACCTCCTCCTTGCTATATCATGTCATTTTTGGCAGCAGCACGAGCAAGCTACCTGGTGTAGGGACACCTGTCATCTTGCTGTGGGAGTGTTTGTTGCAATGTACATGAGCATGCAGGGGTACCTAAAGATGCGTGCTGACATGCAGCTTTTGGCTCATCGCTCGCGCCGCCTGCCAGGCCTCGCCATCATGTGGCGATTTGCTTTCAGCCTGGCCCTCCCCTCGCTCGCTGGAGCACACCCGTCTTCAGGCGGTGCGCCCCAGCATGGAGGTGGTTTCTTCTGCAGCACGTCGAACGTGCGTCCCTTTTCTACCTCTACGATGACAGCATCTACAAGTACGACCACTACACCATCTTGGATCCGATCGTCAACGGCACCGCTGCCGCGAGTCCGTGCAGTATTGGCCAGGCACACAGTGGCGGCTTCAGCCCCGCTGCTGTGCCCCGCTATTGCCCTACGGGTCCCACCACTCCCATGCGAGATAGGGGCGAACCCGAGGAAGACCCTGCTTTCTGGCACCTGATGATGATCCGCGCCCGGCTCATACCGTGTGCTGCGGCGTGGGCACCAGGTGAGGATAACCAGGACATGTTCTGGGCATGGCTTGAGGACTGCGTCCCGTACATCCTGGCGACGCTCCATCTGCCACAGTACGATCACCTCTTCCTTGAGGCGTCCGAGGACACCACCGACGCCCTGCGTCATCGCACCGCGGTCGACATGTGCGAGGACATCTGGCACAGAGCGGGCCCCGACAGGCAGCGCATCAACCGCAACCTCACTCGGATCCAGAGCAGCCGCGAGTACGCCACCCGCTATTTCGGCCTCCTTCTGGAGTACCAGGGCGCTCGTGCCACGCTCGTTGGCCCTGAGGCTTTCATGGCACCTTTGCCGCCATACCTCTCACGGGCCCATGCTCTGCTACCAAGAGGTCTCCCTCCACCCGACCATGACGCCATGGCGTACCTCGCTGATGTTATCCTGCACCAACCGCCAGACATGCTGCCGCTCGTCGAGGCGGAGCTCGCGGCGGCGCCGACGGACGGCACCGATCAGGCCGCAGAAGATCCCGTATCATGGCTGCTCCAGCACATCGCGGCCAGTGATATCGGCAATACTTCCATGGACTCGTTCCACGCGTCGGAGGATAGTCAGGGCGACATCGATATCCAGGATCGAGACGGCACGATACCATCAGGCGACTCGGCTCAGCGTGACCGCGACAGTGAGCCTCACTCTGGGCTCGCCCCGTGGCAACGTAGTGCGCCCCACACCTCAGATCAGGCCGACCCTTCTGCGCGGCCTAACGACGATGAAGGCGTCACTGCCGCTGATGTGACTAGCCATTCCACTGCTTCGCCAGCTCATGCCAGGCCGTGCAGTGGCGGCTTCAGCCCCGCTGCACCACTGGCTAGACCTGGACATCCCCAGACCGCAGGAGGTGACAACGTGACTGACTCCAACCCCAGTGCCATCGACCACTGGCAGGCCGACATCGACAACGACCCCATCGATGATGAACACCCAGATGCCAGCGGTCCCCACGAGCCCCAGCACAGCTCAGCGGCATCACGACATTGTGGCTGCCTCATCTGCCTCCTGGTGGCCACGTACGCCATCGCGATAGCAATGCCGTACAAGGACCAGATCGATGGATACTTGCCGACCCCGAGCCGAGACCCCAGCTACCGACAACGACGACGACGCCAAGCGACCGCACCAGGCCCATCGGTGTCCACTATATTCCGACGCAAAACGACATACTATGTCACGTCCACATTGAGGGCCACTCTCAAATGGACCAGCGACAAACTCAGAGATGGTGTCTCGGGCGGAGCCACTGCAGTCGGGAGCGGCTTCGGGGGCGTCCTTAAATGGGCCAGCGGCAAGCTAGGGGCCATAGCCACGGGTGGAGTTGTGTGTGGTCTTCTACTCGTCGGTGCCAAACTTCTTGCCCAGGGAGCTGTCGGACACGTAGGCGCCCGCATATGTGCGCGGGCCCTGGACTCATCCACTGCCCACTGGTGCCTCCGCTGCTGCCAACCGAGCAGGAAGCCGAAGGACGAGGCCACACACAAAATGCCGTGCACGCTCGCCGACGAACACGACGACCAGCAGGTGCACGCACTCCGACATCCGCTGCTACAGGAACACTACGCTGCAGCTGTTGCCGCCGCAGTCGCCGACGTCACCACCGCCACTACCGCCGCCATCGCGGAAGTCACAGCCGCCGTATCGCGAGCCTCGTCGGTCACACCAAGATCGACCAGCCCGACGCCACGAGACGGCTCCAAGAACGGCACGACATTCGGCAACCTACCGACCAACGAGGATGCCACAGCACACGGTAGCGACACCGAGCCAAGGGAAACGAGAGAACGCACCCATGGCAGCCCGTGGTCCATCTTCCGACATGCTGACGCTCGTGGTTCCTCCTCCGACGCGGACACCCAACCACCACGACGGCGAGCACGCTATGCATCACCTGACAGGCCCCAGGCGCCTTCAGGCCCTGGTACGCCTTACACTGCCCTCAAGCCACCGACACGAAACCCACGCAACACCATCCAGCGTGACCCAACGGTCCCCGAGCCGCCGAAGAGCATACTTAACGCCCTGTACCAAAACGGCTTCGCGCTAGGGAACAGTGGCGTGTCCACTGAGGACATCAAAGACGCTCTACGACTCCACGACCACCCTCGATTCACTCACGACCCAACACTCCAAGTGCTGGGGCCGTGGACGGACATCATGCAGAGGCCACCGAACCGCCTCACTTGGGTGCTGGAAGACTCGGGCGGCAACCCGGGCGAGACAATTTTCCCATGCCTCACGTGGGACCTCCGTCAACCCACCACCGACGCGCCCACTGTTTTCTGGCATGGGACCCGCGGCGACCTTGCGGCCCGTCTTGCTGCCTGTGGAGGGCACCTCTTGCCAGGCCCCCGCCGTGAAACGAAGGGTCGAACTGGCACCAACGTTGGCCGCACGTACGTGAGCGTGCACCCTTCGCTGGCCGCGTGGTACGCGATACCGCCCCACCCGCCCTACAGCCTCGAAGACGACACCCTCGCGTGGGGACCCATCGCACTCTGGATGTGCGAAGCCACCCAACCACCGCGCGGGGAAAACAGGCACAACTACGTGAAAGGGGAGGCCCACGGAGCGCGCCTCATTTACCCTCGGGTCCTGAGCCTCCTCATCCGCATGGACTGGTGTGCCCCCACAGAAGCTGCTTCCAGGTGCCGTGCCCTTCCACACGCCTATGGCATGGGTGACTGCGCGCATGCCCTCCACATTGCTGGCTACGATCATCCAGATCTCCGTGAGGCGGCTGAAGCTCACGACCAGGAAGCTAGCACCAGGCGCAGATCAACCATCGCGGCAGCATGGCCACCACCGCAGGCGCTATACTCGCCAGAAGCGGCGCGAGCATGGGCCAAACAGCACTACGACACGGAAGCAGCCACCAGGGACGACCCTAATCAGCCTCGACCACGCGTCTCGCTCCACATACTCCAGCTGGACCCGAAACCACTCATCGACCTGGTGTACACGGGCTTGCAAGCTGTCCCCGTGCGGGGGCATCCTGACGCACACGGGTCGCGCCCCAGCGGCGCCAGCCCTGGGGCCGCGTCGGACCCACCACGCACGCACAAGGCAGGCACAGCCTTAGCCCGCAGTCCAGACCCCTCATCGACGTCATCTGGAGTCGACGAACGCCGAACGCCATCCCTCATCAGCGCGGCCGCCGCCCTCGCCCGAGGCCGCGCCCGTGCGCGACGATCTGCCTCTCGCTCGTCGCGACAGAGCGACGGGAACTCCACCTCCGACAACAGCGGCATCGAGACGTGGGAGCACATTGTGACGGAGGAGGAGCCGACTGCCTACCACGTCCTCGTCTACCACGTGCGTGATGTGCGGTCCCGTGTCAACGCCCCTGGCATCGAGGTCTGGCTCGACCCTGGTGATCACCACGATGGCGCCTACTTACCGTGGGGGACGACAGTCATGGGCTACCGCGTCATTGACCCTACGGTGGACGGGCGTGACGGCTGGGTCATCCTCCATCATGATCACGGCGACACCACTACTAAGCTCTGGGCACCGACCCAAGTCCACGTTAAGGGGGACGACTCCTGGCGCACCGTCATGGTACCAGCGGATATGGGGCCCCAGTGGATCAGGTGCCATGCCGAGGACGCACGCCTCCCCGCCGAGGTAGTCCGCACTACAGGCCAATCCTGGTTTGCTGACGTCTGGCCCTTGTGGGATCGCCCGAGACCCCACCCAGACGACCCAGGCACAAACGAGCATGCGCTACCGCCCTTACCAGGACGCTGGTCTTGCCTACAGTGTCGATTCCAATGCTGCCAATATTGCGCGGCTCGCCGCAACACACAGCTTGGCACCTCGGGCCAACCAACGTGCCCAGACTGCGGCCGCAGCGGACTGCGTACACTTATGGACTGGTCCACGGACTACTCGTGCAACAGTTGGACGTGTGCATACAGCACCAATAAGAGGGACTCTGACACATGCTGCCTGTCCAGCAGGTGTCCCCACCCTCCCAGGCCACACAACCAGCTCGACGTCCGTGCCACAGGGATGCCGCCGCACATCCTTGCCCGCCAATTCGGCAACGCGCCAGCCCTCCACGACCTCAAGGAACCCCCCCGAGCGCCTTCAGGCCCCGGGGGAGAACCTCCACAACCAGGGCAAGTAGGCTACCAGGGCCATGGTACCTCCCACCACAGCCGCGGCGCGTCCCCAGGCAGGGATTGCCTGACGGCACAACGCGGCCACCTGGATTCACAGGAACGGGGATGCCCGAAGAACCTTCCCCCGACCAACCGCTTTGGAGGGAAGGCTATGTGCTCTTCAGCTCCCATCAGGCCCTCAAGGAGGAACTCACCTTCAACAAGACGGTCCGCCGACCCTTCTCCCTAGCCATTACCAACATGTACAGGGATCGTGTCACGGTCAGGACCGTCTGCGAGTTGATCGCCGAGCGCACCCACATGACCCGCACCCGCTGGCGAGATGTGGTACTGTACTGGGACGCCGAGGGTGGTCCTGGGCCTCAAGCTCTCGACTACGATATGCGACTCTGTGACGCCATGGTGAGCCGTGCCACGACCGAAGCTGAGCTAAACCACGACCGCAGCAACCGTGGTAGTTTCTGCCTCTATGGACCAGCGCACCAGCGGGCCATCAACATTACGGCGATCTCAGAGCCGCAGAACATCGACTACACGGAGCATGTGCGACGATACTCACCCGTAGGGGGGACCTACCCTGACCACGCCTTCGAGCACGTCTATCGGGGCTGGCAGCGGCCCGACGTGCCCACCATCCTCCCCGACACCCGTCCCCTCTCGAGAGCCGACTGGCAGCGTCACCAACAGCACCAGCAGCGCATCCAGCAGCGGGACCAACGTGACGCAGGACAGCAGGGCACACCACGCTACCGCTCCCCTGCGCGAGTCCCGACAGGCGGTAACACGGCCTACGACGGGGTTGCCGCCTACCACCGTGGTCCCATAGGTGCCATGCCTGCGGCTGCTGGAGCAGCCGCCTCCAGCTACGGCCAAGCCCCCAACGCCAGGGTTCACCCAGCGGCCATCGGCTACTCGCGTGCACCCCTACATGCCCTAAGGGCCACCTCGCCAGTGCCAGGGTCCACGCGCGCCTGGGGCCTCTACTCAGGCCGACATGAGGGCCCCTCCAGCAACCAGCCTGCAGTGATAACCCCTGCGGCTTCAGCCCAGGGGGCTGCAACATACCGTGGCAGGGCTGGGCGCCCCGAAGGATGGCGCGATGCGAACGTGCGCGCTTGGCAACCGCGCCAGCACACGCCCCCGCCAAACGTAGCTGCAGCACTGCGCCCTGCCCAGGCCAAACCTGCCCCACCTGTGCGGGAGAGGCAGCCGCTCACCCCGCTCGTCCTCACGCGCATCCAGGCGCATCGCAGCGCCTCCCCGAGGCACAGCGAGGGAAGCGCCCACCACGTCAGCCCCCGCCCAGACGCGGCCGACCCCGACCAGGCCACAGCCACGGCGGAAGGCGGCACAAGCGCCTCTCGCCAGCCAGCCCATCACCCTGCGCGGCGCCGATCCGATCCCCGAGCAGGGCGGATTCTGAGCGCGCTAATGCCCAGGCGACTTCGCCACGCGACCGTCACACGGGCGGGCGCGTCCCGCGCAGCAGGACCTGCAGCCGCCACAGTTCACGCAAGGCCCCAGGGAGCTCCACGAGCTCGCCGCCGCGCGAGACTCAGGCCGATGCCCGACCCCCCGAAGTGGTGCCACGCTTCGGAGCCAGCGTCATCGACCCTAGCCAGGTCGACCTCGAGCCGACGCCGTCCACGGACCACGAGCCGCAGCTGCCCACCCGCGTGATCGTCCCCATCGACGAGGCGCCAACCTTCGACCCGTTCAAGAACAAGTACCGTGTCAAGAACCTTGTGGCGGGTTTTGGCGGGGGCTCACCGCTCTCACCTCAGAGTCGGGGCGGTGCCCCCGCCACCTCGGCTGCTGCCGCGGCAGCTGCGGCCCCGCGGGGAATCAGCCCTGTCCGCAACGTGGGCCTCACGGCAGCGGGCATGGACGAGGCCCAGCGTCAGGCCTCCGATCGTGCTGCTGGAGCCGTTCCACCAGATGCTGCTCATCAAGACACTGACGGGGCGGGCGTGTCACCGCAGGAGGGACCAGCGGTGGCGCGTGCGCAGTACATGCGCGTGCGTTGTGCCGCCGCCGCGCCTGGCCGCCGCCGCTGTCTCGTTTTTGTCTTTGTGTTCGGCAGGATGGATCGAGGAGTCGCCTCCCTCTCCCACTGCTGCCGTCTCACTTCTCCTCCCCTCGTCACCTATAGTACAGGAGTGAGGAGGAATTTTCGTGACATTTTTACTAATATTTATGAACCCCCCCTGGCGCAGTGCCGACCGTGTCCCTCCTATATGGTTGGCCTGACGGCGGCTTCAGCCCCGATCAAGCTAGCCCATAGTAACGCCATGATCTCCTACTGTGGCCAAGCCTCCTACTGGGGCGAGGGTCAAGCTGACCTTCACCGTGCGGGGCGCGCAAACACCAGTTCCACCGATGGAGACGGGCCAGGTCGCTCCATACACCTCGTCAGCCTTAACATCACCAGTCTCTCAGCGAACTGGCCAACCATCACCGCCCTTGGTGTCGACCACAACGCCGCTGTCATAGCACTACAGGAGACCCGACATGCCAAGCCGACTAAGCAAGCCATCGCTACCAGCGCCGCCAATCCTCTCCACGGTGGATACCACGCCAGTCTTGGGCCTGACCTTGATCTGGCGCGAGCCCAGCGCAGAGCTGCCCACGGCGGCACTGATCACACCGTTGTGGGCAACACTGGCGCCTCGGGAGGGGTCGCCATTCTCTCTAAGGATGCCATCGTCGACTCCACTGTCGACGACAACGCGCCCTGTATCGCCGCCCTCAAGGCCAAGAAAAGATGGCATGAGGTCTTTCTCCCACTCTGCACTCAACACCGCCGTAGGCGGCGACGAAATAATCATGGGCCCGCGGGGATCTACATAGCGAGCCTTTACTGGATTGCTGGAGGAGACAGCACAGCTCTCTTTCGGCTCGCTGACTGTGCCGCCGCTAGGGTCAGCTCAGCACCCTACTTCATCTGCATGGACGCCAACACGAACATTGACGACAATCCACACCTTCTGCACATGTTGCAGCACGGATGGTCCAACGTCGCTGAGGGCACACCAGACCACACCATGCACACCTATGGCAATATCCTTGATTGGGACCGCGTCACCAAGTGCCCCCGCACTTCGCGCATCGATTATATCATTGCCAACCAGGCGGCGCGATCCCTTGTCACCGACTTCTGCTACCTTCGCGACTTGCCTGCGAAGTCTCACGTTGGCCTGCAGGTCACGCTTGACCTCAGTCGCCTCGACCATACGGCCCGACGTCTTCTGGCCCCTACGCCCTACCCGCCCGACGATGGAGTTCATGAGGGGCACGAGCTGCAAGCACTTGGGACCCTCATCGCTGGGCGGTACCAGGACCGCATGGAGAAGGCCGACGCACGAGACGACGTGGAGCGCATGTTCACCCTGGCTAACGAGGCCAGTCATGAGTACCATCTCACCCGTCTACGCGATCTGCCACCTCCACCGCCCCACCCACCAAAAAAGAAGCCCCCCACCATGCACGGGCTCACGCCTACGTTCGAGGATCGACCGGTTGTCCCCCGCGCGTTCCCCACCTACGGAGCTTCCACGATTCACATGAACCGACTGCGCAAGCTCCATCGGCAACTCTGCGAGCTCCGTTTCATCGGACAGCACCACCATCTTGATTGCCGTGCTATTCCGCCGTACCTAGCGCAGCGCATCGACTGCACGTGGGCCGCGGCCCGCCTCTTATGTCACAAGCTGCGCCCCACGGTTCTCCTGGAATTCCCCGAGGCCTGGGCCCCAGACGAGCCAGTGCCGCACGGGGAGCACCTTGACGTTTTGATCCACCATCTCGACTTAGAGCTGGCGCGACGCGCGAACCGTGCCAAGGCGGAACGCATCAGGATATGGGCCGAGGGCGTCCGTGAGCCAAGCGGGCGAAAGGCGGCCATATACGCACGAGCTGCTGATAGCTCGCCCACGGCGTATCTCCGCACTCCTACCACTCCTGACGATACGCAACTCCACTGCGACACCAACGCCTTCAAACCTGACGAAGCTTGCACGGACGACAGCGACGCTGACACCGAAGCTGGCGGCTTCAGCCCCGGCGACGGTAGTTCCCCCGACATGGACAGCGACGAAGACCACACCCGTGAACCACCACCTGCGCAAGTCCCCGACATCCTCCCTGCCAACGCCATTGTTGCCAACATCAAGGACATGCTGAAGCACATGGTCGACACCTGGGAGCCCATCTTGGGCAGGTACCGCGCACGTGCGGGACATGATGCCGAAGCCATGCCGACGTGGGCCGACTTCTACGACGAGTACCGACAGGAGCTGCCTACGCCATCACCAGCTACCCCTTTCCACCTCACCGACGAACAACTCATCCACTTCATTCGCAACCGTTCACCGAGACGCGCGGGGGGTCTGGACGGTTGGACTACTAAGGAGGCAAAGGAGCTTCCCGACGACATTCTTCGCCTCTTCGCCAGCGTTCTACGAGCTATGCAACGCACTGGCACCATCCCAGAACCCCTCCTCCACGTCCCAAACCCGTGCCTCCGAAAAGGCCGAGGCGAACTCCCAACGGACCAACGACTTCTCTCGGTGCTT
Organism: Prorocentrum cordatum; assembly: GCA_963575745.1. NCBI lineage: Eukaryota > Dinophyceae > Prorocentrales > Prorocentraceae > Prorocentrum > Prorocentrum cordatum. The sequence goes on along the minus strand of CAUYUJ010014374.1, from coordinate 3,752 downwards.
TCCGTTTTGATGTACGCGTGGGAAGCACCAGCTTACCGCAGCCTCACGGACTGGCGGAAAGGATGGACCCACGCCACGAGTTTTGGCGCTGTCCCCAAAGCTACCATTGGGGACGTCAGCACTTCTCTCGCCCTTCGCATCGAACACACCAGAGCCCTTCTCCTTCCCTTGGCTGGAGCTGCCCTGGACCGTCAGAAGTGTTTCGACTATCTCATCACGGACATATGCCTTAACCTCGCGCTTCACGCGGGGTGTCCCCAAGACATCGTTACTGTCCGCAGAAACTTCTACAGGCGCCACAAACGTTACATCCGCAAGAACGGTGCGTACTCTAAGGAACTGGCCAGGACAAACGGTCACCTCCAGGGAAGCTCTTGGTCCCTGGACGACATTAAGCTGCTCATGTGCGTCTGGACCAAGAGACAGCATCGTTAAGTGCCGCGGTCACTCAGCACTACTTTTGTTGACGACAGCAACTCCACTACCCACACCGCGCCCGAGTTGCAGAAATCTCTTGATGAAACCGCCAAGTTTGATCGATTTTCTGGTCAACGCATTCATCCTGGAAAAGTGGCGGGGTGGGCGCTTACTGACGAGCTTCACACCGCCGTTACCCATCTCACCTTGGCGGAACGGCCCTTACGCGTGGTCGACTCCTTCAAGCTCGTCGGAAGTTACATCAACGCCGAGGCAGCGCCGGCTCCAGCCGCGCTCAACCTCACGGCCACCGCTGACGCCCGTGTTCGCAGGGCGACTAGTCGCCTGCCGCGTAATGGCAAGCTCCCATCTCCGATGCGTATTAAGGCGCGGCACGCCCGCTCCCTTGCTGCCAGCGTCTGTACCACGGGCACCGACATTCAAGCCCCATCAGGCCCCGTCAAAACTGCCTACAACCACGCCCTCAAGGCGGCTATCCGCCCCAAGGGAAACAAGTGGGTCGAGTTTTGGACTCTCATGGCCGTGTGCGTCCCAGGACACGCCCTGGAGATTGACGCCATTATGCAGCGTGAAGTCTTCCTGTGCCTGCGGCGACAGGTCAACCGCGACGCCGCTCTCTGCGGCCTCGTCAGGGATCTCCAACACCATGTCCAGACCCTTTTTGGCGGAGGACCTGTTGGACGACTTGTTCAGACACTTCAGCAGCTCCGTTGGACTTGGCCCACATTAGGCACCATGTACGACGACTGGGGCTGTCAGATCAGTTGGCTGAACCTTCCCCAAAACGCCTTCCTTCACATGCTGCGCGCCTCGCAACGCAGAGCCTTTCTCAGAAAAATCAAGCCACGGCGTCATGACCTTGGTCACCTTGCTTCGGTCCGACAGGGCCTCGACCTTTTCGCCAGCACGTGGCTCGCCCGCACCAAAGGAGCTGCCAAATGCAACGCATGGCAGCTGGCGCTCCTCTTAAACTACCTGTCGGGCGGGGACCACACCCAACAGCGACGTTCTCGATCAAATACGCCCGCTGATCCCAGCCCTATTTGCCGTTACTGTGATGAGGAAGAGGAAACTCAGGAGCACACTGTGCGTGACTGCAAGTGCTGGGCCCGTGAAAGAGTCCCTCTCACCACCCTCATCAGTGACGAACAGTGGGCACGTCTTCCTCCGCACACAAGACATTGCGGGCTCTTCGATGAGGACCCAGCCCTCCTCGATCTGCAAGCCGACCTCGCAAGGGACCCGCTACCTCAACCCATACCGCGGCCCCCGCCTGAGGGAGATCCTGCGGCTTCAGCCCAGGACTCCTACACCACTTACCTTGACCACGACACTGGTTGGACATGGGTCTACGCTGCCACGGACGGTGCATGCACCAACCAAGCCATCCCTTTGCTTGCAAGAGCGGGCTACGGCGTCTCCTACGGCATCGACCACCGCATGAACTACAGTGCGCGCGTTCACGGCATCACGCAGAACGCACAGCTTGCGGAGACCCTCGCCATTGTCCACCTCACGGCATGTGCTGAACGGCCCGTACACGTCGTCGTGGACAACCAGGCGGTGGTCGACGGCTTCCAAAGGATCATCGACGGACACTCACCTCCGCAGGGCACGCACGTGGAGTTCTGGGAAAAGGTCCACCGATGTGTCATGGCCAAGCCAAACATGTTCCGCGTAGAGAAGGTCGCTAGCCACCAGGGCGACACGGGCATCGACCTCGGGCTCATCGGGCCCATCGCGGAGGAGTTCAATCGTCAGGCTGACGCCCTCGCCACAGCGGCGGCACGTACTCAAAACCTCCCAGACGACATCGTTGAAGCTGCCAAAGCACGACACCGCCAAGCGACCGTGCTCCATGGAGTCGCCGTTGCCATCTACGAGCGGAGACATCGTACTCTTCCTCTCCCACACCGCTGGGCTGGGTTCACTGCTGCAGAACTAAACAAAATGGAACCAAATCCCCTGCTGTCTGACCAGGCTCCACCCGCGGCTGGACCAGACATCCCACAAAACCCCGACGAGCTCTGGGCCGAGTCCCAACGGGTGTTATTCGACGAACAGGAGGACGACCCGTTCGGCTTTGGTGGAGGTTTGGACTTCCTGGGCGACGAGTCAGCCAGCGCCAACCCTGCCCCGGCGGGCACCCGCACGGCGCCCCCGACTCCGCCATTGAGTGCGTCAGCCCACCCACATGACCACGCCGTTCCTTTTCAAGACGCTGATGAGCAGGACGATGACCTTTTCAGCCTCGGTGGGGGATCGGACGCTTTGGACGACGGACCAGCCAACGAAAACCCCGCCCCGTCGGGAAACCTCGCAAACCCTACTGCGACGCCGTCCCCAAGAGCGATAACGCCCACATACGATGATATCGGTCACCGCCAGGACGCCGACCACGACCCGAGTGCCCCCCGAGGATTGGGTGGCATTGAGGACGCACCGCCGACACCACACGCTGCCGACCATGCCGCCCCACCGAGTCACAAACCCTCTACGCGACCGACCTCAGCGGCCTTGCACGGCATCACGACTGGCCCCACCGTGCATACCACTTCACCTTCCCATCGTCAGCGACCCGCGGGGGCGGCTTCAGCCCCCCCGCAGGGTACTAAACCAGACAGGCCCTCGTGCCCCACCCACGCTTCCTCCGTTGCTGAGCGAGAGGAAGCGGCTTCCCTGACCTCTCGGGGCGCGGCCCTAGCGGCTCCAGCCCTGGGGTCGCGCCGGCCCCTCCAGTCACCTTTTAACGGTGACGGACGTCAGCGTTCAGGGTCCCGCACGCCGCTAGCCCTCCTGGACAGGCGTACCGAGGACCTCGCCTCTGTCTCGAGATCCTCGGCGGATGTCACTGAGCAGCCACCTCTCACCGACCGTGAAACCGAGCTGTCACAGGCTATGGCTGCCCTTCAGCAGAGGTGCTTAGCCCTCGCCGCGGACCTCGCCGCTGCCCAAGCTCGTCAAGGTCCTCTACTCCAGCGCCTCCACAGCGCTGGGCGAGCCTTCGCCGAGCTGCTCACGACCTCGCCCGATGGTGTCGCGCCGTCACTCAACATGCAGCTATGTTGTCTCCGTCGACGCCGCTCCACCTGGAGGGGCAGGATGATCTCCCTCCTTTCTGCCCGCCCGTGTGTAACGTGTGGCTCCGCGCCACGGTGTCATGGGCGTGGGGGCGGGGGGTGCCCCGTCACTGCGCGCCGCATAGCGGCCATGCGCCCAACTGGCGGTCCGCCAAGCCGCCTAGCCACGTGCCAGCACGTCGCCTTTCTTGTTGGGGCCTTTTACCTCACGCGGTCTGTCAGGTGAGATCTTCA
>CAUYUJ010014373.1:389372-411066 GCA_963575745.1 Prorocentrum cordatum | reverse complement strand
ATTTTGAGCCATCGTTGGCCCACTTTGGATGTATATTCGGGATCTTTTGGAGCCTCCTTGGGCCCTCTTGGGCCGTTTGGTGCCCCTTCAACGCGTTACAGAACCAGCCGTACCATGTGCGACCTGATCTGTAGCTGGTTATTTTTCAATGAGAGCGGGAACCAGTTGTGTCCGCACCCTCCTTGCCTCTCCCACCCTTCTTCCTTGCCGTGCACGTTTCTTCTCTTGTTCTTTGCCCTTAGGTCCTCCTTCTCTTGCTCGTTATCCTCCTCTTCTTTTTCCTCCTCATTAAATTTTCCCTCCCACTCCGTCCCCTTCCATGCTCCCCTTTTTGTTCCTCCTTCCTTCCCCCCCCCGCCTCTTCATTCCCGTACCCTCTCAACCCTCCTGTGCCCCTCTTCCTCTTCGTCCTATTACTTTCTTCATCATCCCTTCCTCCTCCTCCTCGTCCCCTTCTCTCCTGTGCTCACTCACATTCCCCACATCGTCCTCCTTGTCCCTGTTCTCCTCCTTCTCCTACTCATCTTCTTCCTCCTCGTCCTGATCCTCTATCGCGAACCCCCCCCGGATCACCCATATCGAATCCACTCGCCCGACCAAGCCGCTCCCCCCCCAGCCCGTTCTGAACTCCTTCACCGCTTCTCCCCTCCCCTCCCCCCTCGTCCGCATCCCAAGCCCCCCCCCTCTACAGCCAAGACGCTGAAAGAAGGACCGTCTTGGGTTCACGAAGCGCTTTGGTTTTCGAGCCGTTCCTTAGACCCAGGCCGGGGAACCTGTTCGTGGCCGAGGCTCGCCGTGGCCAGAAAAACCCCTTCGTTCCATATGTTACGTTCCTCATGGTAGCGCGATGGCTCTAACCCCCACCCCTGGCCATACACCCTTTTCCATCTTCTGTCAGGGGGCGGCGAAGGGTTCCCCGGCTTTCAGCTCTGGAGTCAGGCCTCTGGCGGCCGTTCGGGATGATCCCAGCCCCCCTGGAACTTTGTCGGAGAGGCGCAGCTGCCAGACAGCGCCCCGAGGCAGGAGAACCTCCCGGAGCCGAGGAAAGCTCCTGAAAACGTTCAGCCGAAAACGCCGCCCCCCCCCCCCCCCCGAAGGCCCTCCAAGAAGAGCTCCGCGAACAAAATCCCCAAGGACCCACGAAAGCGTCCGAAAGCCCTTCGCCCATGCCCCCGATGGCGACGCGGAGGTCGACGGTCAGCCCAGGGTTCCCCACGCATCCCCCTGGGGGGCAACATTCAGGGGAGATGGGCTCAGGAGGGAATGCGTCGCGCCCATCGATCGCCAATAGGGGCCCGATGGGCCTACTGCGCCCAGGATCGCGCGGTTCTGCCACTGGGGGCCTATCGCCGATCCATCGGCGATGTGTCGCCGATTCCAGGTCGATGCTTCTCTTGAGCTGGTCCTCCCCTGCCCGTTCCCCCTCAGCACACCCCGCCGCCCGAGGACAGTGTCAGCACAGCGCCCTTTCGCCTACGACCCGGCCGAAGGGGCCGTCGAGGACCGGCCGGCCGTCATCGCCGCCGTTTGCTTGCTGCTGCTGCTGTTGCCTCACCACGAAGAGGCAGGAGGAGGAAAAGAAGGATCAGAAAGGGAAGAGGAGGAAGAGGAGGAGGACGAGGAGGAGGAGGAGGAGGGCGAGGAGGAGGACGAGGAAGAGGACGAGGACGAGGAAGAGGACGAGAATGATGATGATGGTGATGATGATGATGATGATGATGATGATGATGATGCTGATGCTGATGCTGATGCTGATGATGATGATGATGAGATGATGATAAGATGATATGATGATGATATGATGAGATGAGATGAGATGTTGATGATCTTGATGTTATGATGATGATGATGAATGATGATGAATGATTTGATGATGATGATGATGATGGATGATGATCTGATGATGATGATGATGAGGAGGAGGAGGAGGAGGAGGAGGAGGAGGAGGGAAGGGAGAAGGTGGAGGAGGATGAAGAGGATGAGGAGGACGAATGAAGAATAACGATGACGAATGACGATGACGATACGTGGACGATAAGGAAGGATGAGGAGCGGAGGGTAGGAGGAGGAGGATGGCGGAGCGAGAGGGAGGAGGAGCGAAGCAGAGGAGGAGGAGAAGGAGGAGAGGGAGGAGATGAGAGGAGGAGGAGGAGGGGGAAGGACTCGGGGAGGGGAGGGGAGGAGGAGAGGAGGAGGAGGAAGGGAAGCGAGGAGGAGTGCAGGAAGAGGGGGAGGAAAGAGAGTGGGGGGAGGAAACTGTGGAGGGGAGAGAGAGGTGGAGGAGAGTAGGAGAGTAGAGGAGAGAGGTGGAGGAGGAGGGGGAGGAGGAGGAGGAGGAGGGGGAGGGGGAGGGGGAGGAGGAGGGGGATGGGGAGGAGGAGGGGGAGGAGGAAGAGGGAGGGGGAAGAGAATCCAGAATAAACCCACGATGCACCAACGTTGCTGCAGTACACCCTACAGTCCCAGAAGGCTCCGCAGGAGTCCCTACAAGCTCTCTTTCCCACCTCAAGAAGCGCCACCTGGAAAGACCGGCACCTGGCGGGTCTGCTGTTCAGGCGACACCCCCGTTTTGAAAAAGAGCTGCTTCGCATGTCTCCTCCTCCTCCTCTTCCTCTTCCTGTTCCTCCTCCTCCTCTTCGTGCTCCTCCGCCTCCGCCTCCGCCTCCTCCTCTTCCTTCTCCGCCTGCTCCGCCTCCTCTTCCTCCTCCTCCTCCTCTTCCTGCTCCTCCTCCTCCTCCTCTTCGTTCGCCTCCTCCTCCTCCTCCTCCTCCTCCTCCTCCGCCTGCTCCTCCTCCTCCTCTGCGCGTGGCGAGCCGAAGCCCAGGTCACCCGCGGGGGCGACCTAGGAGGCCGACCATAAAGGGGAGACCCATGCCAAGAAACACCCTGCTTGCCTCCACGGTGCCATGGGTTTCTTGGGTTTCGATGGTTTCGCGATGGGAGGCGCGTCTTTCCCACATCAAAAATCTATGGACGTCCTGGGTTCTCAGGGTTGGGTTTCTTGTGGAAGGTTTCTTGTGGACTGGCCTCCATTGCAAGAGCGCGCAAAAGGTATCATCATGCAGTTCAGCGAGGTGTCTACCGAGGCCCCCATCTCGGAAAAGACCGTCCCGCCGGTGCATCTCCAGCACGAGCTCCCACTTCTGGTCACGAGCGCAGAGGAAGTCTCGATCGAGCGCCCCGTTCTGAAAAGTAGCAGCCGCACAGTACAGTCAGACCGCATAGTAAAGATGAGCGACTTTCCAAGGTCACCCTTGCATCCTTCCTCTTCGGCCCATCCTGGGCCGCTTTCGCTGGCCGCGCCTCGCTCGCACAGGGTCGGCATGGCCCTCCAAGGCCTCAGCATCCTTATCGTGCGTATCGTACGTCCTGATGATACGGGTCGACTGCATTCGAAAAGGAACCGCCCACCTTGTCACGGTTGCAAGCTTTCTTGGAACGAGTGTGCACGGCGCCAAGGTGAGAGCCTTCATCTGAAGAGAAGTTGTTTTCCATAATTAAAGTGCTTGCGAGCTCGTAAGACGAATGTGCGCGACGCCAAACCGGGAGCTCCATTTTGAAGCCTTGCCGCCCTCGGTCCTTGAAGCTGCTGCAAACTTTTTAGACGGATGTACGCGGCGCTGAGGCGAATTTCCCATTTTTGAAGAGGAGCCCATCCATCCTTAAAGTTGCCACCCTTTGTAAAGACGAGGCGCGAAAGCGAGAGCCTCATTGTGAAAAGGAGCCGCCTCCATCATTGAATTGCTGCAAATTTCTAAGGCTAATGTACGCGGCGCCATGGCGAGCGGTTCCCCCATCCGTCTTTGAAGCTGCTTCGAATTTCATGCTTCGGACCCCAAGTGGCAAGCAAGTATTAGGCGAAACGCCTGGCCAGCCCTACCGACATGTCGTGTCTGGGGGTGCGACAGGAAGGAGGTATTTCAAATTGTAATGAAAAGGAAGGGAGGAGCAGGAGGAGGAGGAGGAGGAGGGAAAAGGGAGGAGGGAGGCGGGAGGAGGGAGGAGGGGAGAGAGGAGGAGGAGCAGGAGCAGCAGCGTCAGGAGGACTGTTTTCGTCTTCTGCTCCATCTCCTCGTTTCTCCTCCCACTCCTCTTTTTTGCCTATTAGTGGCGTGCGGTTTCGGCTCCTCTTCCTTCTCGCCCGTGGGGGTGGGAGGAGGAGGATGAGGAGGAGGAGGGAGAGGAGGAGAAGGAGGAGGAGGGAGAGGAGGAGACGGAGTGAGGAAGCCATCCTCCTTATCCCTCCCCCCTCCGCTGTATCATGCGTCTTCCTTCTCGTCCTCCCTCGTCCTCCTCCTCCTGCTCCCTTTTCCTCATTTTCCTCGTTCCCCTGTCACCTCTGTGGCTGAGGCCCGAGGGCCTCGGCATCGATGGCAAGTCCTCGTTCTGCGCCTCCTCCTCGTCCTCCCCCTGCGCCTCCTCCTGCTCCTCCTCCTCCTGCTCCCTCCTTCCTTCTCCTTCTCCGCATCACCATCATCATCCCATTATTACTCCTCCGCCCCATCCTCCTCCTCCTTCTCATCCCCATCCGTGTCCTCCGCCGCCTCCTCCTTCTCCGCCTTAAAAAACCGCGGGGAAACAAATGTGACGTTCTTCCTCCTCCTTCGCCTCCTCCTTCTCCCCTTATCCTCTCCCTCCTCCTTCTCTTCCTCCTCCTTTTCCTCATCCTGTACATCTCCCCCTCTTGTGCTATTCCCCCCCGTCATCCTAGATCCCCTCCTCCTAATAACACTTGTGGTGTTATTCCTCCTCCTCCTCCTCCTCCTCGTCCTCATCCTCCTCCTCCTTGTCCTTCTCCTCCTTCTCCTCCTCATCTTGTTTTACGTCAAGCGAGCCTTAGGGACAATTTGTGGCGCTCCTCCTCCTCCTCCTCCTCCTCCTCCTCCTCCTCCTCCTCTGTAGCCGTTTTGGCTCAATCTGCTTTGTTCCACAGGGGAACAGGTGGATACCGCTAGTCCGCGGCCAGTGCCAGGGTTGTCCAGCCCGACAGTTATGATGAGGAGTGGTCCGCCCCACCCCCCGCGCACCTGTGCTGCACGCTCAGGGGGAAAGGTTCCTTGTCGTTCTGCCAGGGGTGTGACAACTGGGCGTACAACTTCCGCATCAAGCGCAACAGCGGCGTGTGCGCCTAGTGCCAGGCTCAAGTCGAGTTGTATGAACCGAGGAGGACCGCAGCGAACCTTTCTTGGCGCAGCGGCGGGCAGAGGCGCATGGCATCGCCGCAGCATGAGGTGTTCCCCTCGTCGCTGCTCGACCAGCTCGCCCGCCCCCCCCCCCATGTTTGCCACCGAGGCGCGCTCGCTCCTGGCGGCCAAGGAGCGATACGAGGCAGCCAAGGCCGTGCGGCAGCAGTCCCCCCCATGTGTGTTACAACGAGACGGCCCGCGACCTCGAGAAGAAGAATGCGGCGCTCAAGGCGGCCGCGGCGGCGGTCGTCGCGGCGGAGACGGCATTGCAGAGCGCCAACGAGAGGGCGGCCCAGGCAGCCCGCGAACAGCTACAGGCGAAGCAAGCTCACGATGCGGCAGTCCAGCGGGTGGCCGCCCAGGCCAACATCAAATCAGCCCCCGACGGGTGCACTGCGGACGGCAAGAGGGTGGTCTTCGCAGTGGACGGCGGCATGTTCGCGGACATTGGCTCTTTCGACGAGGAGCAGCAGAAGGAGCTCACCGAGCTCCAGCGTAAGATCCAGGAGAAGTGCGACCAGGTTTCGAAGTTGCAAGCGGAGGTCCACGCCCACTACGGGAAGGCGCGGGCGGCCCGCTCGAACCCGCCGAAGCGCCAGCGCCTCGACGAAGGAGGAGGTTCCCAGGCGTCCGACCAGCACAAAGAGGAGCCTCCCGCCGCCCCACCTGCCCCGCCAGTTTCTGCGGGCCACGCGGCTTCCGAGTCGGACGCTGAGGAGGCCTTGCGCGCCGCCATTGCTACTGCCAGAGCCGAGGCGGTCGCGATGGCGAAGGGCGGGGGCGGCAAGGGTGGCCCCAGCTCTGGTGCGGCTGGCCCTCCTGCTGGTGCATCTCCTGGGTAGCATTGCCCCCCCGCCGCCTGCCGGCGGCCTCCCTTCGAGTACGACCACTACATGTTCCACTGCCGCCCTGGGAGCCCATCCCCAGGGACCGAGTTCACTGAGTGGGGCCCTGCGGCCCGTAGCTGTATGAGAGGCCTGGCTGACGAGTATGATGTGATTGCGTTCTGCGAGGCGCGCATGATGGGTAACAAGTTGTGCTCCGCCAAGTCAGATCTTGGCAAGGATGGTTGGAAGCTTATCGCGGCTCCTGCTATTCCGAGTGGCAGCTTCTGGAGGCAGCTCTGGAGGAGAATATATTGTTTCTCGCAAGACTTTATGTACCACGCCATTCGAGGCGTGACGCACCGCTGATCTGTCTCGCACAGGCAAGGATTTCTATCGGGGCTTCGCCCCCGTTTTGTGGCACACTCGCGTGGGCAACAGTGTCGCTGTTTCGTGCTACTTACAGCCTGGGCACAAGCTGAAGGGCCCCAACGGGCAGATGTTATTCAGACTGGCATCTTTCTTGAATCAGCTGAAGGACCCGTGGATGTTGGCTGGCGGTTGGAATGCTCCTCCATCTGATTGGTCGAGGACGTCATTGATTTCAAAGATTGGGGGCCAGTTATGCTCACCTACCAATTGGGTGGTCACGTGCAACAGAGGCGCGGGCACCCTCATCGATTGCGCTATCGCCCAGATCGGCATCAGCAGCAGTCTCAGAGTCGAGATCGCCCCAGAGGTACCGTGGCGTACGCGCGTTGGTTTGACTGTCACTCTCAAAGCAGGGAAGCTCTCTAGGTGGCATCGCAGCCTCGTTGCCGCTCGTGAGCTTCCCGCGTTGCAGAGGCCCACGAAGGCTCCAGACACAAAGCCAGAGAGAAAGCGTCACCCCAGGCGCGTGAGAGGCGCAAGAGAGCCTTGGGGGAGCACCTGCAGGAAGCGTTTGAGGAGCTGAATGCCCAAGCCCGCCCGGCTGACTCTGACCCTGCTGTCTCTTTCGCGATTCCCCCTTCGACCCGGGACTTGGCCTGTGAGAAGCCGCGCGCGCGCGTCCCAGCTGGGCGGCCCCGCCCCCTCCTGGACCGCGACCCCTTCCTTCGAGACCAGATTGCCGCTGAGCGCGGCCGCTGGGTTCAAGGGGTCGAGGAGGCTACGCTCATGCGCCATGCAGTACATGGGGATGCGGGCCAGAAGTGCCGGGGCCGCGCCAAAGGATATTCTAATTGAATGGAAGCAGACGCGCGCGACGCCCTCGAGGCCGCACAGGAGAGATCCCCACCTTGAATGGTGGAACATCTGCACATCCCTATTGTCCAGGTTGGTGGTTCTCCGACGTTCGGCTCGAGCTGGAGATACCGCCCTAGTGTTGGCGAAGATCCGCGAGCTGATCGAGAGCGGTGCGCGTCAGACTCTGAGTTGCAGTGTATCTCACTCGAGCCGAACGTCGGAAACCACCAACCTGGACAATAGATGTCAGAATGTTCCACCATTCAAGTGGGGCGACGTCTTCCTGTTCGGCCTTCGAGGGCGAGGCGCGCTCGCTTTCCATTCACTTAGAATTATCCTTTGGCGCGACCCCTTCCTTCGAGACCAGATTGCCGCTGAGCGCGGCCGCTGGGTTCAAGGGGTCGAGGAGGCTACGCTCATGCGCCATGCAGTACATGGGGATGCGGGCCAGAAGTGCCGGGGCCGCGCCAAAGGATATTCTAATTGAATGGAAGCAGACGCGCGCGACGCCCTCGAGGCCGCACAGGAGAGATCCCCACCTTGAATGGTGGAACATCTGCACATCCCTATTGTCCAGGTTGGTGGTTCTCCGACGTTCGGCTCGAGCTGGAGATACCGCCCTAGTGTTGGCGAAGATCCGCGAGCTGATCGATGTCGGCCTAGACTCTGAGTTGCGGCAGCCCTTCGCCGAGGACGAGGACTTCGTACATTGGATTGCGGCGATCCGGCAGATTGAGGAAGCCCCCGAGGACGAGTTGGAGACCATCGTGGACAGAGCGGAGAACTACAAGTGTCGCGCCATCGGAATGGCGATGGCCAGAGCCCGAAAGGGATTCCAGGTTTGGGCTGCGAAGATGTGGAAGGAATCCACTGGGGCACACCACAGACGCGCCAAGGGTTCCATCGACAAGCCTGACGAGGTGATTGCTGATTGTCGCGTGCTTTCGACTCCTGATGAGATGATGGACAAGCGGGCTGACGATTGGGCCCGCATTTGGAAAGATGAATCGATGACCCCTGACAGGATCACTGCTGGGCTTGTGCGCGTCCGTCGTCGTGCTGAGGCTCAAGACCCACCGCAGCTGACACCCGAGATGCTGGACAAGGCCCTGTCTGGCGTGAATGGGAAGAAGGCGAAATGGGTCGATGCCATGGGCCCGGCCTGATCGAGGCGCAGCGGCTCCCATCTCCAGCTCGGGCGCAGTTGTTGGCGCTATTGCAGAACATCGAGTTTTCGGGCACGTGGCCCGAACAGGTTTTCACGGCGCTCGCCGCGGTCGCCCCAAAGCCGAGGGGGGGGCGACCGCACATTGGGATGGTTGCCTTTCCTTGTCAAGCTGTGGAGCAAGATGCGGAGTCCAGCCTCCCTCCGATGGACCATCAAGGCCGACGAGCATTGGGGCGCCGCCATCAGGGGTTCACCCGCCCTCCAGGCGGCCTTGACACGGTCCACGATGGACGAGACCTGCCAGGAGATGAAGATAGCGTCGGCGACCCTCCTACTTGACTTGGAGAAATTCTACGGCAGCATTTCGATTGAAGATGTGCGCTGCTGGGCTCCAGCAGGGGTTCCCCGCGATCACATTGGCATTGGAGCTGCAGCTGTTCCTGGCGCCGAGGCACCTGAAGGACAGGCTGTGGCTCAGCAAGGCCATGCATCCAGAGAAGAGCTTGGTAGCAGGATCCTTACAGAGTGGGCGCTTTGCGAAGGCGTTCATGGGGCCTATACTGGCGCGAGCCAATGCGAGATACGGGATCCAGCTCCTTCTCCGCACGTTCGTCGATGACACCGTGGTCAGGATCGAAGGGGCGGGGCAGCGGGTGGGCGACCTCACGATCGAATCAGGCGCGGCCCTCGCCCAGGACTTCGCCAGCGCAGGGCCCGAGGCCAGCCTCAAGGCGGTGGCGGTGGCATCGCCCTCGAAGCTCTCGTCCCGCATCGCCAAGGGTCTCCAGAGTGCAGGAGTATCCGCCGCAGCTGTGAGACAGGCTGTGGATCTCGGAGCCGATGCGACGTCGGGCAGATCACGCACGAGACCGAAGGCGAGAGAACGAATCCAGAAGGCTAAGAGGCGCACCGTGGCTATTAAGAGAATGAGACGTCATGCTCGACTGCTGTGCATCACCAAGGGCCTGTGGAGCACGGGTTCAAAGCCGCAGGGCATGCACCCCCACCAGACGTTTGGAGTTCTTACGTACGGGTTGGTTCGGGCACGGCGACAGGCGTCTCAGCGTGCTACGGGTGCGGGCCATGGCAGATGTCTGACGACTTCATTGGCTGCGATATGCGACAGGAAGGGCCCCGCCAAGACCATTCGGCGCGAGCAGATCCTGATGTGGTTGTTCAAGCTTTGGCGGGAGTGCCCCGGTTGTCATGTGGGGATTGCGAAATCGTGGGGGCGCATCCGTTGTCGTCTCCGCCTCGCGGGCTCCCGTCGTTGGAGAGGTGCGGGGGCCGATCGCAGCAACGATTTGGAGTCTCCTTGACATCGGACGGGGCCCTGTTTCTCCGATGGAGTGGGATTCTGGTCAGCACTTTACCTGGAAGAGCCCGTCCGTTGCCGATCCGAGTTATGAGTTGTTTCACGGAGGTTTCGCCGGCATTCTGGACGATATTGAAGCCGCAGTGGACAGGCAACTGTGGCGCACGGTTGCTATGCACGAGTCAGCGGACGACCTTGCCGACGGCGCGGACATGTACCAGGTCTGCCGTGAGTTCCGCAGGCTGAGCCCCGACGAGGAGGGCGAGGGCGACAGCTGGGCGCTCAACGCGGTGGTCGTCGCGGGCGGCCAGTGGCCTCGTGAGCGCCTCCGCGCGGCTGGATGCCAGGTCTCTGCTGAATGTCAAAGATGTAAGAAGGAGGTTGAAACGCTTCTTTTGTTCACCGAGTGTGTTTGTGAGGCCAATGTCGGCCACAGAGATTCTGAATTGTCACATCCCCTGGCCATGCGGGACAACACGAGCCGCGAGAGTTGCCCGAGCTTTTGGTTGCGAGGGGTCCCAGGTCGGGCTGAAACGGCCCCGACCTTCGAGGAGAAGCTTCCTATCAGAGTTAGTTTTGGCACCCTGGATGACGCCCCCAAGGGCGCCGAAGGTTTCGTTACCTTGTTTGGGGACGGGTCGGGTGGGAGGTTATCTGACGACTCTCGGCGTCGGAGGGTCGGCTTGGGTCTCGTAGGTATCGCCCCAGACGGGATCGGATGGAAACCTGTTTGGGGTTTAGGCTGTTCGATCGCTGGGCGAAGACAGACTGTGCCTCGCGCGGAGATAACGGCGTTCGCGGAGGCCCTGGAGGCCACCGTCGGGAACTTCAGGCTCGTCACCGATCATAGGCTTTTCCTGGACGTTTGGGCCAGAGGGTACGCGTCCCCCGAGCAGCCTCGTAGCGGCCAGAATCTCGACCTCTGGGCCAGGATCCAGGGTGCGATTCGTGCGCGGGGTTGTGGGAGCATCGAGTTTCTCTGGGTCCCCTCCCACCAAGATGAGGTGGCCGCGCTCCCTGTGGCCTCGCGGTTTCATGTTTTCGGTAACGAGTGTGCAGATGCCATTGCGAGCGAAACTGCCGAGTTGGCCTGGTGTGAATTCGTGGTTCAGCCCCCCCCCCTCACGGACGAGCGGGACGCCGAGGCGGCCCTGATCCGCCGCCGTGCGCGGAGAGCCCTGGCCGCCTCCATCCATGCAGACCCGTGGACCTCGGAGCGTCCCGAGAGGGAGGGGGGGCCCACTTCCGAAGTTGGCGCGTGCCCTGAAAGATTCGGAGCATTCTTGGGGTCGAGCTGGTGCTAAATTTCATTGCCGTAGATGCGGCCTGTTTTCGAATCAGGATTCGATATTCCAGATGTGCCTCGCCCGTTGCTGTGAGAAGGTCCTCCCCGAGTTTTCGCTTCTTCGGGGTCCCCAGCGTGTCTCGGGAAAAAACCTGCATCCGATTCACACGCTCCAGAGGTGGGCCAAGCTTGATCTTGTGTTTTGTACGATTTGCGGCAAGACGTGCACCACCGACCCCCGCCAACTCGCTAAGAAGTGCGAGCCGTCGGCCAAAGGCAAACATATTATTGCTAATATTCGCGCGGGTAAGTACCCGCACCCGTCTGGTCCCCCGCAAGCGGTGCGGGAGGCGGAGTCACAGAGATTCCTTCGGAATTCAGGCATGCAGAAACCATAGTGCAGCTTCTGTTTGCCAATTCATCGGCTTCGCCGCCTTCCGCTAGACTCACGCTGTCTTTCTTGTGAAACGTTCCTGAAACGTTCCTCCTCCTCCTCCTCCTCCTCCTCGTCCTCCTCCCCCTCCTCCTCCTCCTCCTCCCCCTCGTGGAGGAGCCACGACGACGGCGAGCGGTCCCGACGGCCCTGGCGGCGACGGCTGCGACGGGCGGCCCCGGCAGTTGCACGCTGTATTGCTGCTCCCGGGTGGCGGCGGTGGCGGGCAGCCCGCGGGGCAGCGCCGCCGCGGGGGGGCAGCAGGGAGGGGGGGCAGGGGAGGGGGGAGTGAGCAGGGAGGGGGGGGGGGTCCCAGGGGAGGGAGGAGGAGGAGGAGGTGGGAGAGAGGAGAGGGAGGAAGAGGAGGAGGAGAGTGAGGTAAAAGGAGAGGAGGAGGAGGAGGAAGGGAGAGGAGGAGGAGGGGGAGGGGGGGTGAGAGAGGTGGGGGGGGGGGGGGGGGGGGGGGGGGGGTGGGGGGAGGGGGGGGAGGAAGGGCGGGGGGAGGTGGAAGGAAGGGGGAAGGAGAGAGGAGAATAAAAAAGAAAAGAGGAGAAGGTGGGGTGAAGGGGAGGGGCGAGGGAGGGGTGGGGAGGGGGGCAGAGAGGGAGGGAGTAGGGGGAAGTGCGGGGATGGAGGATGATTGGGGGAGGAGGAGGAGAAGGAGGAGGAGGAGGAAGAGGAGCTTTTACCTCCTCCTCCTCCTCCTCTTCATCCGTTTTCCTTGTACGTGACCTCTCCTTGCGGCACCCCGAGACGTGTCGGTAGGGCGGGCCGGGCGTTTCGCTCGCGACCTCTTCACCATGTAGGGTCTTGAAGCGTAGCATGTGCAATTGCTTCGCAGATGGACGGCGGGTCGTTTTCAAACTGTGGCTCTCTTTTCAGCGCCGCGCACATTCCTCGTACAAGTTTGCAACAGTTTTACGGATGGAGCGCGGGCCGTTTACAACATATAATTCTCGCAATAGCGCCCCGCGTGTTCGCTTTAAAAGTTTGCCAGGGCTTCACTGATGGAGTGGCGGGTGATATTCAAAATATGGTTCTCCGTTTAGCGCCGCGCACATTCATTTTAACGTTTGCAAGGGCTTCACGGATGGAGGGCAGCTGTTTTTCAAACTGTGGTTTTCGCATTAGCGCCGCGCGCATGCTTGACAGTTTACAACAGCTTCAAGGACCCTTTCGGCTGACGTCCCAGAAATGGTGTTTTGGCACGGTGTGGGATTGTCAGGGCGCGACAGTCACATTGATGTGCGGTGTTGAAGTCCCAGGAGCGGTGTTCTGGGACGATTCAGGATCGCCAGGAAGGCACACAGGAAGTTGATTCGCGGCATTGAAGTCCCAGGAATGATGTTTTGGTACCGTTGGGGGTTTTCCGATGGTTTTTTCCAACATCTTCCTATGTGGCATTTCCTGCAGTGTAAACACAACTTGTATGAAGCCATGGAGAGGAAATTTGGCGGGAGTGTTGATTGCAACATCTTTGATGAGCCTCGGGTGTACACTGGTCCTCCTCCTCCTCATCCTCCTCTTGCTCCTCCTTCTCGATTCCCTCCTTCTCATCCTCGTTCCCTTTCTCTTCCTCCTGCTCCTCCTCTTCGTTCCCTCCCTCCATATCCTCCTCGGTTGGGTCTACGCGACTGAGGTTCGATGCGCATGCTTATAACTGAGGCGCGAATAGCGGGAGTGAGACGGCAGCGACGAGAAACCCCAAACCCCGAAGGCATCCCGCCACCGTGTTTAAGTCGTGGTCAAGGGGCTTCTTGGAGACCTCTGGGGGCGCCTCTTGTGTTCACATTCGGGGCATCTGGAGCTCTCTTGGGGGCCTCTTGATGGCCCGCTGGCGGTCTCGGGGGTCATCTGGGGGAAAGGGTTCGACATCTCAGTTCGGGTTCTCCCTCTTGGGCCTCTCTTGGGGGCTTCTTGGTTTAGCTTAAAAGCCCTGCTCGCCAAGGCATCGAGTCCAATACATACGAGACTGGGATATATCGTCGATCCTAGCCTCTCGGGAAAGCGCCCAGGGCCCCAAAAGGCTCCCGAGTGGGCTCCTGGGCAGCCCCCATGGGACCATCCTAGAGCGCGTTGGCATGTTGAATCCCCAACCACGCTCCCGAGGCATCCCGAAAAGACCAGCAACACCCGAGAAGCCCGAGAGGCGCCAGGCCAGGAGCGCCCCCAGAATCCAGAGTATGGGGCCCTGGAAACAGTTTAAGCAATCCTCCACCCAGGGAGATCGAAGGGACTCGAGGACACCCCACCCCGAGCATACGGCACTGCGGCGGATATCTTGGAGGACGGGGTGGTGACGGGGGGGGGGCGAGGGGGGTTGGAGGAGGGGGGGGAGGAGGAGGACAGGGACGTTGGATGAGGAGTGGTGGGAGCGGTGGAGAAGCAGGAGGAGGAGGGTCGGAGGATCGGGGGGCGGAGGAGGGGGCAGGAGAGGGGAGCGGTGGAGGGGAGGACGAGGAGGGGGGGGGGGGGGAGAGGGAGAGACGTGCGAGGACGACGAGGAGGGAGGACGGACGCTGGAGGACCCTCCTCGCAGGGCCTGCCTGCCTCCCTCGCCCTCTCCTCGCCTCCTCCCTCGCCTCTGCGACCCTGCCTCGGGCCCTCCTCGAGTCATCATCGCCTCCTCCTTCGTCCTCCTCCTCCTCCTCGTTCTCCTCGCCACCTCCTCGTCCTCCTCCTCCTCCTCGCCACCTCCACCTCCTCCTCGTCACCTCCTCCTCCTCCTCCTCCTGCTCCTGCTCCTGCTCCTGCTCCTCCTCCACCTTCTTCTCCTACCTCTCTATTGTTCGCCCTTCCATCTCTTCTCCCTATAACTAACTCCTCGCTGTCGCACTCCCAGGCGTGTCGCTAGGGCGGGCCGGGTGTTTCGATTGAGACTTCCGTACAATTTGTGTTTCTGAAGTTCAACATGTTCAACATTGTTGCGGATGGACGGTTGTCGTTTCCAACATGCATCTCTCGCCTTAGCGTTTCGCACATTCGTGTTAAAAGTTTGCAGCAGCTTAAAGGATGGAGGGCGGGCCTTTTCAAAACGTGGCTGTCGCCTCAGCTCCGCACACATTCGTCTTACAAGTTCGAGACAGTTTCACGGATGGAGGGCGGCTCCTTTTCAAAATGCGGTTCTCGGTTCAGCGCCGCGCACATTCATTGTTGAAGTTTGCGGGCGCTTCACTGATGGGGGACAGGTCCTTTTGAATAAGCGGTTCGTGCTTCAGCGCCGCGCTCATTCATTTCAAACGTTCGCAATGGTTTCAAGAATGGAGGGCGAGCCGTTTTCACAATGTGGTTCTCGCCTCAGCGCCGCATTATTTCGTCATAGAAGTGTGCAACAGCTTCAGGGAGAGAGGTCGTTTTTTGTACAATATGGCTCTCGTCTTAGCGCCGCGCACATTCGTCTTAACAGCTTGCAGTTGTTAAAATAATTCGTATGGTTGAAGTCTCAGAATGGTGTTCTGGCACGATCTAGGTTGTCAGGACGCAACAGTCACGCTGATCTTCGGCGTCGAAGTTCCAGGAAAGGTGTTCTGGCACGACGGAGGATTCTCAGACGGTGATCTTCTATCCCGCAATGAAAGCAAATTCTTGTAGGGACCAATGAAGTGGGAACTTCGTGCGCAGTCAGGGGCTAGAATCGGCCGCGCGAACTCGGCCTCGGATCTCCTGCCGCTTGCGCGCCGACGACGCCGATGCCGACGCCGACGCAGACGACGACGCCCACGGCGACCACGGCTGCGGCGGCCACGGCCTCGGCGAGAGCCAGCGGCGGCGAAAACCGACGGCGGCGAAGCCCAACAGCGGCGGCCTCCGCCCACAGCGGCGGTGGCGCTGGCGGCGGCTCGAAGTACCAGTGCATGCTCCCCCTCTTGTGGGCCCTCCTGGACCGTCTCAGAGGCCTCTTGGGCCGTCTTGGGGCCCCGTTGGGTCGTGCCGGGGCCCTCCTGGGGCTTCGGGCCCCGTCGGGTCGTGCCGGGGCCCACCTGGGGCCTCTTGGGCCGATGTCGGGGGCCTCTTCGGCCGTTGGGGGCCACGCAGGTGGCGGCGGCGGCCGCGGCGGCGTCGACGGCGGCGGTGATGCTCCTCCTCAGTGCCGCCTGCGCACGGACAGCGACTCTACATATCTAGCTATTCCTTTCATTCGGCCGCACGAAGATGTTGGCCGAACTATCCGTGCAGAGCTCTTCTACCAAATGGAGGCACTTTGGCTGGCATTTCCAACATGATTGCCTTCCATCACGGGAGGGAAGTCACCAGGACCCGATAACTAGCGTTTGCTTAATGGCCCTGGGCGTTCACGAACCAGCCCTGCCCTGTTCGATTCCATCTCTGGGTGCGTTTGCTGAACGGTTTCGCGTGTCGGAGTGATTACAGTCAACCCGCATAGTAAGGACGGGCAACCGTCCCAAGGGTACCTTTGCATCCTTGCCTCCTCGGTGCATGCTTGGCCACTTTCGTTGGCCGCGCCTCGCTCGAACAGCCTCGACATGGCCTTCCAAGGCCCTTGCATCCTTATCGCGCATCCTTATGATACGGGCCGACTTTTTTTTATGAGGGTGGACTTTCTGCTCGCTATTCCATCGGCCGACCCGACAATTGGTGCTTACTGAACGGCCTGGGCGTTTACTACACGGCTCTGCCCTGTTCGATTCCCCATTTGGGGTGCGTGTACTGCACGGTTTCGCGTGTCGGGGTGATTCCTATGAAGGTGGGTTTTCTGTTCGCTATTCCATAGACCGACTCTGCGGAGCCCTCCTCTAGAGAAGGTGCTGGATGAGGAGGAGCAGCAGGAGGAGGAGGAGGAGCAGGAGGACGAGGAGGATGAGGAGGAGCGGGAGGGACGACGATGAGTGGGACGAGGAGGAGGAGGACGAGGAGGAGGACGAAGCCTCCACCGCCCCAGCACCGGAAGGCCAGCCGCCCTCCTCTGCTCGGCCGGCGGGCGTCCGCCCTTGCGGTTGTGCGCCTTGGCGCGGGAGGCGCCGCAGTGCAAGGCGCCGCCGCCTGCCCTCCGGCGGCACGCGGGGCGTTCCAGAGAGGCCCTCGCCTTTGAGGATCGAAGGGAAGAGGAGGAGGAGGAGGAGGAGGAGGAGGAGGAGGGACGAGGGACGAGGACGAGGACGAGGACGAGGACGAGGACGAGGAGGAGGAGGAGGAGGAGGAGGAAAAGGAGGAGCAGGAGGAGGAGAAGGAGGGGAAGAGAATGAAGAGGAGGAGGAAGAGGAGGAAGAAGAGGAAGAAGAGGAGGAGGAGGAGGAGGAGGAGGAGGAGAGCGGAGGAGAGGAGAGAGGAGAGCGGAGGAGAGGAGAGAGGAGAGAAGCGAGAGGCGCGCAAGGGCCAGGAGGCCCGCCGCGCACCGCGGGGGCGCGGCGCGGGAAGCTCGGCGTCGGGCGGGTGGTAATGTCTGGGCCTCCTTGATGGGGTCCGAGTAGATTTAGGTCGGGCCTGTCCCTCTACAGGAGGAATAGTTACTCAAACATAGTATAACATCGTCAGGGCATTTTTTTTTTAACTATTGTTGACGATGCTTGCATGTTTTTGACTCCTTTTTGGTTTTCGTAAATATTCCGCCTGTAGGAGGACACGCCCGACCTCTGAATAGATGGGGTCGGAGGATCGCGCCGCATCGCCGATGCATCGACGATGCGGCTCGATGCGGAGCCCGATGCCCCCCACGCCGTCGTCGCGGATGCGTCGCCGGCGTTGCTGATGCTTCGCCGATGCATCGCCGATACATCGGCGATACATTTGCGTTGCGGCGTGATCCTTCGACCCCATCTGCTCGGACCCCATCCAGGAGGCCTTTGTGATAGCCGGGGATACAGTGGGGGCGCGCATCAAGAAACCATCTGCTTTTCGTCGGGTATGCCGGGTTTCGTCGCTCCGCGCGCTGCGCGGTGACTTCCCGCAGCCGTGGAAGAAGCTGTTGCGTTCAGGGTGCTCCGGGTTTTCCCTCAGGTGCACCTCGCGCGCGGGTTTTCAGGGTTGGGTTTCTTGCGAGGGTTTCCTTCGGTCGCGCCCGCACTGTATCCCAGGCTTTATCCCAGGCCCAGGCTTCGTGGGGTTTTCGAATTGGCCAGAAATTTCGGGCCCAGCCCTGGGATATACGAGGACAAGGGGGCGAGGGGGCGGGGGACGTCCATCCTTGAGAGGGGTACGGTCCGAATGATTAGCCCCCCTGGGGTGTATCCCAGGGTTTTCCTCCTTGTCTGGGCGGATTCCTTTTTCGTCGAGGAGACGGAGACTGGGGGAGAAAAGCCGCCTGCGAGTTGACGCCTCGCCCTCGGCGGAAGGCGGCGGAGGTAGAACGAGGGCGCCTTCGCCGGCGGAGGCCGGCGGAGGTAGAAGATGCGCCCCCAAGAGACGGCGGCATGCTCGGGTGCGGGGTTGCCAGGATTGGGCTGGACGAAAGGGGGGATTGGGAAAGGGGGGGTTACAAAATCTGCTGTATGCAGCCAGTTTCGGCCCCACCGAGGGGCCCATTCCTCCATACATAGCCGCCTCCAGTGCCGGGAGGCACTGGGCAAATCAGCTACGCGAGCTGATTTTCAACCCCCCCCCTTTGCTGTGCCCCCCCTTTCGCCCGGCCCGACAGGATCGGCCAGATCTCCGACGACAGGCTTTTCGTTCAGTCTGAGTGCCTCCCCGCAGCTTTCGGATACGGGTTGGCTGTGCCCCCGAGGAAGCGGCAGCTTTTCTTTCCAGCCTGGGTGCTTCTTCACTGCTTTCGGATACGGGTTGGCTGTACCCCCCAAGGAAGCGGTCGGGACTCGGGGATGCGGACTGACGAGATCACATCGGCGGCTGCCTGGGTCCTCGTCGCCGCGGGGTCGCCGAGCCGTCCCGCCTTCGGCCTCCAGAGGGGCCCTCGCCAGGCCCCAGGGCCGTCCAGAAACCCTGCACGATCTAAACGGGCACGTGAAGAATGGGTGCGAAGACCGACGAAGGCATCTATACACCACCACCGTGCCTGGCCAGGGCCATGCTAGGGCCCAGAATGGCCCTGGCCTGGCACGGTGGTGGTGTATAGATGCTTTCTGCGTGACATCGACAGCATCTCCGACGCATTTTGAACAGGGCTCGCTGTCGGTGTCTCCGCGGACATGAACCGTCTGAGAGAACGCCACCTGCCCAACGGCAGCCGCTCTCGGTGTTGGACAACACTTGCTGTTGAGCATCGTGCCCATGCTTTCCGTGCCTATTTCGGGCGTCCAGTGAAGCGGCTCGGTGTGGAAAGGCGGTCCTGGGGAGGGGGTCCAGACTTTTGGGGGGCAGTGTTGTGACAAAAATCACGTCGTCTGCTGGGCCCCTTCGCCTCCAGCGTCGTCGGCACTGTCGCCGCCACGCCGTCGTGGGTGACGAACGATCGACGACGACGACGACGACGACGACGACGACGACGACGACGACAACGCCGCCAGCGTTGGCGTCTTCGTCGCCGTCGGGCCGCCCTGCCGTCGCCGGAGTGCATGCGCGCGCGAATTCGCTGTCCGGGCCTGACGCCGATCCATCGGCGACGTATCGCCGATCCCAGGTCGATGCTTCCCCCCTGAGTCGCTTCCCCCCCCCCCCCAACTGTTCCCCTTCATCGCCTGCGCGAAGGACCTGGCCCCCCTCCCAGGGGTCGCCTGGAGCCGCGCGCTGAAGGCCAACCTTGCGCAGGGCCCATCTTGCGTGGTAGCCAGCTCCTCGACCTTGGTCCTCCTGCTGCTTTGGAGGCTGCCAGGAGGGCTCGTCGGACGAGGCTGTTTCCGCTAGACCTGAGGCCCCCCCAACCCGACGTGAGCCTCCCCAGCCCGATCTGAGGCGCCCCAGCAGCCGTCGAGCTCACCCCTCTTGACCCAGCCCTTCGCCGTGCCCGACTCCTGCCGATGCCCCCCCTGCTGCTGTTGTTGCTGCTGCTGCTGCTGCTGCTGCTGCTGCTGCTGCTGCTGGGTGTCGGCGTCGCTGGCCGGGTGTCTTCGAGCGCATGCTTGGACGGCTTCGGCTCACTTCGGGGCCTCCATAGAGGCTTGCGGGGACCTCCAGAGAGCTCCAGAGTTGACCTCGGAGGACTTCTCGAGGCCTCTGGCGTTTGCACCGCCGCCGTCGTCGGCGTCGGTACGACCCTCCTGCTCCCACTGATCCTCCTGCTGCTGCTGTCCTTCCTCCTCCTCCTCCTCCTCCTCCTCCTCCTGCTTCTGCTTGCTTCTGCTTGCTTCTTCTTCCGCAGCCCTCCCTCCTGTCTCCGTTCTCGGCTCTGCCCTCCCACTTCGCCCACCCCTCGGCCCGTGTTTTCGGTCCCTTCTCTCCCCGCCCTCCTTCACTCATCCTCCCCTTTCCTGCTTTCTCATGCCTATTCCATTCCCCGCTCCTGTCCCCTCCCTCGTCTTCTGTCTGCTGCCTTCTCTCTGTTCCCTCAACCCACCCCTCTCCTATTTTCTCCCTCCTCCCCACGTTCGCGCTGTCACTTGCTCTTGCTATTAATAGTATTAGTAGTAGTAGTACTAGTGGTAGTGGTAGTGGTAGTGGTAGTGGTAGTGGTAGTGGTAGTGGTAGTGGTAGTGGTAGTAGTAGTAGTAGTAGTAGTAGTAGTAGTAGTAGTAGTAGTAGTAGTAGTAGTAGTAGTAGTAGTAGTAGTAGTTAGTAGTAGTAGTAGTAGTAGTAGTAGTAGTAGTAGTAGTAGTAGTATAGTAGTAGTAGTAGTAGTATAGTAGTAGCAGTAGCAGTAGCAGTAGCAGTAGCAGTCAGCAGTAGTAGTCGTAGTTGTAGTAGTGAGTAGTAGTGTAGTAGTAGTAGTAGTAGTAGCAGTAGTAGTAGTAGTAGTAGTAGTAGTAGTAGTAGTAGCAGTAGCAGTAGCAGTAGCAGTAGCAGTAGTAGTTGTAGTAGTAGTAGTAGTAGTAGTAGTAGTAGTAGTAGTAGTAGCAGTAGCAGTAGCAGTAGCAGTAGCAGTAGCAGTAGTAGTTGTAGTAGTAGTAGTAGTAGTAGTAGTAGTAGTAGTAGTAGTAGTAGTAGTAGTAGTAGTAGTAGTAGTAGTAGTATCTAAAGGCTGCCGCCTCTGCCGCCGACCCCAAATTGGGGTACTGTTTTCGATGTTTTGTGTTGTCGTGTTCTGTAGATAATGGTCGACGCCGAAGTTGCCAGGCGCATGGCTGCCTTTAGAGCTGCCCGTTACCTGGTCGGGCGGCTGTGGTACCACGTTGCTGGTGCACGGTCTTTGCGTTTGTTGCACTGGTGGGGAGGAGGGGGGGGGGACGGGACAGCCAAGTATCTCACACCCCTTTCACCCTAGGCAAGCGAGGGTCGGCGAATTGTCTTGCGGATCCGAGTCCTACTTCTACTCCTACTCGTCTTGCTCCTTATGATGTTAATCTTTCTGCCGCTGCCACTCTGGCTGATAGTCGCGCC
This sequence comes from Prorocentrum cordatum, assembly GCA_963575745.1. Lineage (NCBI taxonomy): Eukaryota > Dinophyceae > Prorocentrales > Prorocentraceae > Prorocentrum > Prorocentrum cordatum. The sequence continues at coordinate 390,244 of CAUYUJ010014373.1, read as the reverse complement.
GATGCCGCGGATTTTTGCCCGTCTGCCAGGTTTTGTCCAGAGCTTTCGCGTCCTCTTCCTCCTCCTCCTCCCCTCCTCGTCCGATTCTTCCACCCCTGAATCTTGTGCGCGGTAGTTCTGCTCCACGTGGTCGTTCCCACTTGTGCATGCAACGTTTCTCGCGCGCTTGCGCGCGCATGCAGTTCTTTGTTTTGTCTCTCTCTTCCCGTTTTTTCCCGCAGTTGGTGCGCCCATGTTCTCGTCTGCGTGCCGGCAACGCCAATCGTCTTGGAACGTCGCCCATTTGGGTACCCTTCGTGAGAGTGGTGTCGCTTCGCCAGAGTAAAAAAAAGGTTCCGCGAAAAAGTCGTCTGTCGTTTGTGCCTACCGGGGGCCCTTGGCGCGGTCTGCTTCGAGGCGTTCGGCCGCTTCCCGACCCTCTCGCGCCATGGAAACAATTACGACGAGAGGTTTTATAATATTTTCGGGTTTCAAGGGCCCTCGCCGGGCCCTGGGGCCGTCAAAAAACGACTCAGGACGAAGATCCGGTCCAAGGACAAGTTCCGGACCCCTGGGGGCCGACGCTGGGAAAAAATGAGGCGTCGAGGGCCGCGGAGGGTGCAGCCGCGCCCCTGTCGGCCATTCACTGGTACGGCTGGCCAAGGGCCGTTCGGGCGTGCACATGTGATGCGTGTGTGCGTGCGTGTGCGCGTGCGTGTGTGCGTGTGCGCGTGTGCGTGCGTGTGCGTGTGTGTGTTTGTGTGTGTGTGTTTGCGTGCGTGTGCGCGCGTGGCAACTGATGCGATCGCCCACGCATTCCGACGACACTGCGCGCCCGCATGTCCGCTGAGAAAAAGTGCGCGTGTGTGTGAGTGCGCATGGGGTTGAGGTCT
>CAUYUJ010014373.1:369372-384372 GCA_963575745.1 Prorocentrum cordatum | reverse complement strand
CCAGGCCCGCCCCCAACGAGAACCAGGGAAAGCGCGCTCAAGTCGAACCCTTGTTTTTCTCAGAGAATATGGACACCGCCTGCCATCGAAGAGGCATTCTTAATGCTTCGCGTGTCTCCATTACCCCATTGCGAAACGATGCCCAGTCGAAAAAGGGTTAGCAGCGAAGTGAGCCAGCCTACAGAGTAATAAATTGTTGGTACAAGCGCCCTTGTCAAGAGGTTGAGGATGGGGGAGGAATCGGAGGAGGGGGAAGCGATGGGGAGGACAGAGGACGAGCATAATCACTGGCGGCCTCTTCAGTGCCTCTCGCAGTCTCTTCGGATGCTACAGAGCTTCTTGGAGGTCTCCTGGGGCGTGGTGTGGGCATCTGGACGGTCCCGGTGGCCTCTGGGGTTATCTCGGGGGCCTCGGGGAGTCCGTGGATGTCTCTTCGGAAACTCGTGGAAGCCTCTTGGGCGCTACTTGGGGCCTCCTTGGCTGTCTATTCAAGTTTTCTTGGGGCGCTCTCGGGGGCTATGCAGGCACTCCTGGGGCCATCTTCGAGGATGTCGAACAAGGGAAACGGGACTTCCAGCGGCACTCCTCCTCGGGAGTACCAACATTCGCACCATCTTATACGATCTCGAAAGACCTCAGCCCTCGCGAAACTCCCCGTGGAGGTCGAGGGGAGGGGAAGAGGGGGTGTTGGAAGAGGAAGCGCCTCAGGCCCTTTTCGCCCTTCAGGGCTGGCAGGATTGTCCCAGTTCCCTGACGTTGTGGCAGAGGCGTATTGGTCAGCAGATGATGCAGACGGGTTGTGGATCTCTCGAGTGGATCTCGCCAAACCCATGGTCATTTACCTACACGGGGGTTTTTGCTTCGACATCCAGGTGCCTGCGGCAAATCCGGCGCATGCAAGGACGAGTGAGGAGAGAAAGAGGAGAGGGGGGGGGGGGGGCGAGAAAATGGCGCACTGCCGGCGCAGGCGTTGTCGTGCTTGTTTTCGTCGTCTTCGCGCTCCCTCGCCAATCAAGTGCCCATGCGCGTCCTGCGGCGTGTGATGGTGTGCGCGGGCGCCCGAGGACGTCCCGAACATACAGACTGGCGCCTCCTTGTAGCCACGGCTGGACTCGCTTCGGAATTCGTGCCAAGCAGACCCCTTGCCACGAGAGAGAAGGAATGATCATGGTGGCTGCCCCTGTTTCCGTCGACGGACATGACGAGGGATTCACAGTGCCCAGGGGCAGCCTCCACGGATCGGGTGAAACAGGGGGAAGTGAGTCCGCCCATGGACGAGAAGACAGCGGACGGGCGCATCAGTACTTAAAGCGGGGGGGTGGGGGGGGCCGCACAGGGCCCGGGCAGGTCCGCCCCGTCAGCCGCGGGCCGATGCCTTCAGTGGCAGCAAGCGTTCGCATATAAACTGGAAGGAGGGACGGGGCCGTGCGCGGAGCGCCCCACCATCGTGTCAGCGGGCGCCAGCTAATCGGCACGCTTCGAGGCCGCTGCCTGGCAGGAGGCGCGGTGGCGGATGTGCGATGTTGTGGCATGTCGGGGCGTGGCCATGTTACGGAGGTGCGGCCTGCTGATGGCACCGTTTCCAGACTTAAAACGCGGTCTCGTCGAGGCAGACATGTTGGCGGCGCGTGCTGGCGACGAGCGAATCCTCAGTCTCGTGTGCTTCCTCGCGGAACGAGTCCTCAGTCATCAGGGTCATCTGCGCCGCAGCTTCCCACGGACGTGGGTCCTGGAAACAACCGGCCCGTTTGCGTGGTCTGCGTGGGCATCCAAACGCGGCATCGACAGCGTATCCGTAGCGCGTCGGCACCTGCGTCCGCGGGATGCGCACACGGGGGTTGCCTCTACTATATGATGGCTATTTGCGCCCTCCGCCGCACACGGGTCCTTGCGGGTCGCCGGCAGGGAGAAGGGAAAGAGCGCGGGGAGGCCTAACCAAAATGTCTTTTTCTTGGGCGGGTGTCGGGCTACCCTGGAAAAGTTGGCGATGCGCGCGCAGAGGCCGCTCTTGTTCCCCCGCATGGTTCTGCAGAGGATGGAGGGGGGTGCCTCGGAATCCCCGAGGTGTGCCTCCAGAGAGGCGCGCGAGAGGATTGGAATCTCACTCGAGAAACCCCCGGGCAGTGCGAACAAGGCCTGAAGGAGCATATGTCCAGGAATAATACGAGTTTTTGGGTCGACTCTTCGTGGGCATCCCCAGGAGCCAGCATGCGCCGCCTCCTCCGGGTGGCCTCCCTCGTTCTGGTCGGCGAAAGATTGGTGAAAGGTGCTCCCCGTCGATGAGAGGGCGAGTTGAATCTGGGCGCGCGCGAAGCGAGTGCGATAAACATTATACCTTCTGCGGGGCAGGGGAAAATGCTTGTATCCAGACGCTTGCGCACACAAGGGTCTTGCTAGGTGGGGCCTCGTAGGTGTAGTGCGTGCCCCGCGCTGGGCGGCGGGCAAGGTGGCATACAGCGATTGATGTGGACGATCCGTTCTTTGAGGTGCACCATTCCGGGTCGTGGATGGACGTGAATCTGGGGACGACAACGCTGTCCACTAGGAAGGACACCGTGAACGTTGAGACGATCGCATCCGTGAACGCGGTTGTGGTTCATCGTGCAACGGAGGCTCGTTCCGGTCCACCTGCGAGTGCAAGTGCGTCGTCATTGGTTTCGTCTCGGGTGCGGAAGACTTTGGGCGCCGTGGCGAAGCGTCCGGCGGGGGCAGCCCCGACCGTTCCTGGACACGCGGCGGCTCTGCTTCGAGTCCAAATCTTGTACGACAGCCAATCGGTGACGGCACCGGAAGGCATGCGGGCGATGATTCATACGTCGGGCGTCTGTGTTGGCGTTGATGCATGGTGTGTATGACGCAGAGATCACTGGGGGAGATCAGTCTGCTGGTGCAGATATTCAGATGACGATGAGGATGTGCGAGGAGGAGCCACGAGGAAGCGACGAGGGGAGAAACTCCAAGGATCACAGTCGCAGAAAACGCATTTCAATGACGATGGAGGTCCAAGAGAGAGAGGCGGAGGGACATGAGGAGAAGGAAACGTGGAGGGAGGGGGAGGAGGAAAAAATCTGGAAGACGAACAGGAGGACGACAGGGTGACCAAGTAAAGGAAAAGGAACGAGTCACGGACAAGAAAGAGGTGGCACGCTGGGCGGGAAGAACGACGACGACCGGAAGGGGGGAGAGGATCTGCAGTTGTTTGCTCCCCGCTCCGAAGGCTCAAGTAGCTTTGAGCGGCCTCAAGGCCGCAGTTGGCTCCACTCCAGCGGGGCCTCCCCGGGAGGCGCGGGGGGGCGGAGCACGGCAATGAAGGGCTTTACCGGTTGCGCCATAAGCAACCAAGGGCTTTACCGGTGGGGCCATAACCAACCAAGGGCTTTACCGGTTGAGCCAAAATCAACCAAGGGAGCGCCTGTGTCCATAAGCCGGCCCCCCGGAAACGGGGTGGTTCGTGGCGCGTGTCAGCAATGGCACGCCCGCGTTCCTGCATGGGCCTTCGGGTCAGCCGGTGTCAGGCCGGTGCCCCGAGAGGGGTGCGTCGTGGCGGGGTCCTCCGGGGCTCTGCCGCGTCGCTGCATAAATCCACGACTGAGTTGCTCTGCTTTGGTGTGTGCCCGAATGTCCAACTCCCGCAATCAGGAGAATGAAAGGGGGAAGCTATCGCGATGTTGCGGGGACAGACCGTGGTATATGGGCGATAGAAGGGGGAAACTATCGCGATTTTTTTCCCAGGCCCGTTCTATGGATGATAGGAGGGGGAGACCATCGCGAAATTTTCCGCAGGGGCGTGCTCTCGACGAGAGACAGGGCGAACTAGCGGGCTTTTTGGCGCGGGCGCGCCCTCCGAACAGCAGAAGGGATAGATTATTGCGACTTGCTTCACAGGCGCGTCTTCATGCCCGCGAATGGGCGGAATCAGCGCGGATTTGCTGTCGGCGTGCTCCGGCCAGCACTGCCCGCGAGCGGCGCGACGCCGCCCGCGGATTTGCACGGTCGGGCTCGCCAGAGGGGAGAATGCCACGGGGCTCCGAGGCCGGGGTTGCGCGTCGTCTGCAAGACGCGGGCAGAGCAGTTGCAAGTCGCTGGCGTCGGGCGCCCGTCGGATCACGATCACCGCAAAAGTTTACTCGGAGGCGCGCAGGGAGGCTTCGCAGGAAGCGTGCAGTCAGGTGCGCAGGTGGCCATGGAGCTGATGTGAAAATGGTCCGCGATGCGCGCGGATGGAAAAAGGAGGAGGAGGAGGAGGAGAAGGAGGAGGAGGAGGGGCAAGGGTCTGTGGCCGTCAGAGCCCCGCAGCGCGCACGTGCGATGGTCGCACGCAAGATAGGTCCTTGCGCGTCAGCGGTGCTCCGAGTGGGAGCATGGCCGCCGAAAAGCAGACGACCGACGTCGTCAACGTGGTTTTCTTCGACGTACTGCGCACAATCCTTTTCGTAGGACTTGGACATGCTTTGCATCCGCGTGGGTTGCGGCGTCTCGCGGTGTGGGTCTCGGGCCGCGAAGCGCGCCGCGTGGGGAGCGCCCGCGCAGCCCGCGCGCGTCGTTCGCCGGGCATTGGCGTGAACCGGAAATCAGGAATGCACCGCCGAAGAAGCCGCCTGAACATGGAGGGCGCGGAAGCTGTTGGCCATGGAATGCTACGGGTGGCCGTCGCGTGGGCCATGTACTTGTCGCCTGTTTTGAGTACAGATGTCCGCGTGTTGGCAGAGGACGTGGACCCTCTGGGGCGCTTTGAGAATAAGTGTGTCCAAATCGCAATAGCTAAGATGCGTCGAGGGCGGTGGCGCAGGGACGCTTTCAGAAGTTTTGAACGAAGTTGCGCCAATCACGCGGTTTCCGGGGAGAGCATGGGGGATCCAGAGGCGAGACAAAATATGTTGGCCGTTGAGGCATGGTTACGTTTCCACCAGACGTACGTTTGGGTGTACGAGGCGCAAAGTGTGGCGCACTTCATGCAAGGGACTCCTCTCGCGAAATGGCCGCTGGGCGTTGTAGAAGGGAGTTGTGTAGGGGCGGCCGTGTGGTTCTCGGGCGGTCATCTGGTGCGCGTGGCTCAAGGATGGCGCGGCTTGGACGGTGAGGAAGGAGCACGCGGGCATGCTCCGCGGTTGCGGGTTGCTGCCGGTGGTCGCGGCGTTGCGGGGCCACAAAGCAGCGACGCCGCACAAGAGGTCAACGCAAGCTCGGGCGGAGAGGGCCAGCGCACCCGCGTGGACGCGGTAATGCCCGCGCTTCCAGGTCTACGAAATCCCAAGTGGTATTGCTTCATGAACGCACCACTGCAAGCGCTCCTCGCCCCCCCAAAAGCGCGGCTGGCGTTGCGCACGTTGCGACGAGGCAGCCCCGCTGATTGGGTTGGATGGCTGTTTGCGGAGCGCCGCAGTGCGCAGCAGAGGTCAGGCAGGGCGCCAGATTTCGACGCACTATTGGCACAGACGCCGTGGGAAATGGAGTGCAGTGTTGGGCCGAGGCCCATCCTACTGGACGCAATGCCGCGCGTTTTCTATGATCAGACTCAGGAAGACGCAGGGGAGTTTTTGCAAGAGGTATTGAATGATAAGCGGGCGCCCGTTGTGAGTGAGCTGTTCCGGATGGAGAAAGTCGAGCGACTTGTGTGTACTCGGGAAGAGTGTGACGGTGCGACGGTGATCCAGGGGGACAGAGACTTGACGTGTTTGATGGTGCAGATACCACGGGGACACGGCGGTCGGGTGAGAACGGTGCAAGAGGCCGTGGACAGAAGCAGTGGCGGGGAGAGGATGGACGCAGATCACAGGTGGTCGTGCCCAACAGGATGCGGCTGTCGCGTAGCGAGAAAGGAGTGGCAGCTGACGCGGGCGCCGCAGTGTTTGTGGATTCAGATAGTCGCGCAGGAGTACGATGCAGCGTCCGAGAGAGTGATGGAGGTTCCGCATGATGTCGTGCCGTGTGAGGAGTTAGTCCTCTGTGGGCAACAGTACGCGCTGGTGAGCTGCGTGTTCCACCACGGAGAAGGATTTCACACGGGGCACTATAGCGCGCGCTGCCGGACATCGCACGGCGGCAGAGCGCGGTGGGAAATGCGTGACGACGGCGAAGTATGGCCGAGCGAGCCGCCGTCTGACGCGCGTGGATGGAAGACTGCTGCCAACTCGTCGGTGCACATACTGATGTACGCGCGCGTGGCGTCGGTGCCCGAGCCGGAAAGAGTGCGCGGGGCGGGGTCGGTTGTGGGTGGCGATGGTTTCAGGTCAGGGGTGGCCGCGAGCGCAGCGCGTTCGGGCTCGTCAAGCGTTGGTGAGGCAGCGGCATTGAAACGCGGCGTGGTCGACCTGGAGGGACCTTCGTCGGCGACGTCGAAGGAGAAGCGCCCTGCGGAGCTGGTCATGCAGGGCGTCGCCGCGCGGAAAGGGCGCGCTCCAGCGGTGCACATCCTGCCCTGTGATCTCGTGGCACCAGTGCGGGTCATCAGGGGGTCGGATATCCGCGCACTGCGTTTGTTGCTGAGTCCGTGCGAACAGCCGGATGCGTGGGACGCTCCCGGACTGGAGTTTGTGCCGGGAGAGCTGCGCGCTCATCTCTGGAAAGCGTGGGGCGACGCGGAAGCGCTCCTGCGAGTCATGCAAGAAACTTGGGTGCGTGCCTGGCAAGGATGAGAAGAGTCATGGGACGCTCTGGCAGACGCCACCGACGCAGAAGATAGGTGCCGCGTCGTGGAAGAAAGGACGTGCAAGTTCATGAAATTCTTAATGGGGGAAGTGGTGTTCGAGGCGAAGACGGACGAGGAACGCGGAGCCGAGATGACGCACGATGGCCGCTGTGTGGGTGCATCGCTTGCACGCGGAGTCAACGCCAGCCTAGCGGACAGTATATTCCAGCTTGTCTCGAACGCCGGGTGGTGTGGCCATGCCCTGGCGTCCGCTGAGGAGCGTCGCGTCGCATGTGAAGCGTGCGTGGGGTATTTGCGGGACGTCGAGGATGCGTGGTTGAATCTGGCTTCGCACGGTGGAGAGCTAAGCGTTGCCGTTCATGCAGGCGAGATCGTGAGGTTTGCGTTGGCGCGCCACGGCGCGCAAAGAGTAGCGCTGCCAGACCAAGTTATCCTGCGCACGTACTCCCGCTTTGACGGGCACGTCGGGCCACGCGGGGGCTATGACCTGTTGTTGCCCCGACAGGAGATCCAGGGGGGCGGCCCAGTGCTGGGCCGATGGCCACGTGAGGGCGATGTCACCGAAGAGGACGGAGCAGTAATCCTTGAAATATACAACGAGACAGGCGCGGACATCAGCAGTACCTGTTACAGGCCAGTGTGGGCGCGCGCCGAAAAGGATTCCCGCGGGAAGGCGCCTTCCCAGGGGGCAGAAGAACCTCCGGAGGTGGCTGGGCCAGAGACAGGGCAGCGCGAGAGCGCAGGATTGCAGACGACGGCGAAACGAGCACGCTTAACGAGGAAAAGCGCGCCGGCCGAGCGGAGCGCCAGCGTTCAGGCGTCAGCCTGTGAGAATGGAGGTGGGATGAGGACGTCCGACCAGGCGGCGCCCCCTCCGCCTTCTCCGCGCCCGGTGAGTCGGCCGGAGAGGGCGCGCAATTCGGGCAGGGCCAGCGCGGCCAAGGAGGGTCGAGAGTCCGAGGAAGTAGGGAGGTCCACGCCGGCGCGGCCGAGTAGTGCAGGGGCGGGCGCGAGTGCGGGCAGGAGCGGCACGGAGCAGAGCAACGCCCAGATGGTGGAAAACGACTACACGGAGGCAGCCGGAGCAGCGCACGTGCACCGCGTCCGCGCCGTCGAGAACGGCCGCGCGTCCGCGGACGTCTGTCGGGGGGGCAGGGAAGAAGGTCTACGGGCTGCCGCAGATCTTATGAAATAGCACCCCACCGTGCCAGCGCTCTCTGTGCACGGAGCATCGTTGGAAGACGACGGAATCTTCTCACGAGGTGCTGTAGTGCTGCCGCAAGCACACTGCGCTTTCAGCAGATGCGGGTGGATAGGGTCCAGCAACGCGGAACTCCAGGAGCATGTGGTAAGCAATCACGCGGGGGATCTACGGGACGTCGCGGAGGCGCTCGCATGCAACGACGAAGACGAGACGAACCGAAGAGAGGCACAGTACTGGTCCGCGTACAACGAGGCCATTGCATGGAAAGTTCGAACGGGCGCGCCGCTTGCAGCACTGGCGATCGATCGTCGATGTCTCTTCGAGTATGCGCGGAGTCTGCGCGAGGGTGCCGTCGACTCTCTCGCGTGCATGGTGTGCGCACGGAAATTTCCGCACGTGGAAGGGCGCAAAGGGAACCCGATCGAATGGCGCGCGGTGAGTCCCAACGCGGACGGACTGTTCTGGCTGTCAGGCGCGTTTGTGAGGGGGCATATGTCGGTGGACGCGTACGTGGAGCGGTTCGGCAATGTGAGTGCCGACGGGGAGGGTAGCAGCGGTGTTCATCTCCGAGACCGAATGGAGGAGTTTAATGATTGGCAAGTGACGGTTCCATTAGAAGAGGGGCCCGTCAGCGCGCTCTGTTGCCCCGAGGACCTGCGGTGCGGCAGTGGCACGTGGCACTCGGACAACACGGCGTGCACATGTTGTGAAGCCCCGCTGTGCGGTGAGCGTAAGAATGCCATGGTGGGTGTTCGCGGCGAGGCGACGCTGCCCCCCGCGGCGCTGGCCAATGATATGATGGCTTTCTACTCGCCGGAAGAACTGTTCGGTAGCAAGGTGACGGTGTTGGAGATGATCTGCGCCTCAGTTTGCATCACATCAATGGTGTGCTTCACACTGGAGAAACGATACCGGAAGGAGCGGTCTTTTGACATGGAAGTGGGTGCGAACGAAGTCCGCATGGCGGCTCGCGGAAACGCGACGTCGTTCCCGATGCCGTGGACGGACGTTCTAGCGCAGTTGGCTGCTGCTGAAGAGGCTGCCGCGGACGGGCATGCGCCGGCACTTCCACGCGCGGGCGCGGAGCTTGCGGGCATCGTGTCTGTGATCTTGAAGTCGGGCGGCGACGACGATACTGCTGCAAGCATGGCCACGTTCGTGCACCAAGCTCTCGCGCGCAGGAAGGTGGTCGTGGATCTCATCGAGGGGGCGAAGGCTCGCGGGCATCGCGCGTGCAGGAACGTGGACATGGATGAAGTCCGGAAAAGAGCCATGGAGCTGCCGGAGGAGGGCGTGCCACCGGAGATCATGCGCCTGGTACCCCTGGACGACGCGCTTGAGAAGATCCAAATGCAGAAGGCGGCGACGCCCGTGCCGAGGCCCGACGGGCTACGTGAGGCGGGAGAAATTTTGGATACTACGAAGGCGAACGCTGTGGTGTGTGAGAAAAGCAGTTTCGACGAGGGAGACGTCAATGCGCAGCGGATTGAGGCCGTGCGGACCTTCGTGCAACGGCTAGATGAGGAGTGCGCGCATGGCGGGGCCGACGACACGTCGAACTCCAGCGAAGACGAGGAAGGCGGCTGGAAGGCAGAACGGGCAAGTAAACGCGGCCGCGTCCGCGAGGGAGCGGCCTCGAGCGCGGATGAGGCGGCGCGAGAAGCAGTGGAGCGCGACATGCTGAGTCAGGCCGGCCGCGAAAGGAAGCGCGTGGATCGGCTCCGCGTGCGCACTGGAAACGTTATGATGGATCAGTTCGAGCCCTGGTATTTCGGCGTCGCGTTTGCGTTTCTGTTTAAGTATTGCACGGGAATGCCTGACTGCCCAGAGTTCATGAAGCGCCCGCGCCACCGACGGGGGAACGGGGCGCCGCGGGTGGAGCTGCCGCTGTGGGTGAGGATAATGAGTCGTCGCGTGGAGAGCCAGATGTCCCGCGACTGGCACTTCGGATTCGTGTCGTGGAACCTTGTGTTTCGATCGGCTGTGAACCTGAGCAGGACGTGGTTCACGTATGTGTCAGCGAACGCATCAGGCGAGGTCGAACAGCTCACTCCCGCGGAAATCGCGGAAGGAGCGAAGCAGATTTATCGCGCGCTCGACGGGAAGTACGTAGACATCAACAATAGGAAACAGAAAGTAAACGGCGACATGACCAAAGTGCGGCACGTGCCAGGGTTGGGGAAAGCCGCCCATAAGCTGCTGATGCACATAGAGCACACTTCGCGTCGACTGTCTGGAACGCAGGAAGCGCGTCGAGCCATGCGGTTTGAGACGAACGCGCTGCGAGTGCGGTACGGCGTCCCCATATTCGTAACTTTCTCGCCCGACGAAGGTCACAATCTGCTCGTGGTGAGACTCTCGCGTACTCGCAGGCAGGACCCCGTGCACAAGGCAGCTGATGATGAAACGCACTCGCGGCTGGCGGGGGGTCGGGGCTGGCCGCGCGTAGCCCCCGACATGGATGGGCTGCGCATGGACTTGCCGATGGCCACGGGGGAGGCAGGAGCGCCGCCATGGAACGAGCGCAGACGAATTCTCGCGAGAGATCCCATGGCCAGCGTGGACGGCTTCCGTATCCTGGTGGACGCCACGCTCCGTCACTTGTTCGGCGTGCGGACCTGTCCGAACTGCCCGCGGTGCAACGAGGCGGAGAATTGGGCACCTTGCCAGGACCTGTTCGGGAGTAATGCTCAGCCCGGGGGAGGCGCGTTCGGGCGCGTTGATGCCTACTACGTGTCGATCGAAGCGCAGAAGTCCACGGGGTCTCTCCACGCGCACTGCCAGGTATTCATCCAGTGCCTGCACCAGCACACACCGCTGGAAGAGGTATTCGAAATCGTCCGCGACGAGGTGGAAGGCCGTGGAAGGAAGATCGTGGAGGATCATTTGAAGTATAAGAGTCGCGTGTGCCGCCAGGTTCATTCGGAGCAAATGACACAGGAGGAGATGAATGGCAAGTTGGATGAGGCAGAGAAGTCGTGGCCGGAGTTCAAGAACGAGGGCGGTCTCATTTGCAGGCCCGCGTTTCAGCGTCGCACACTTGACCCAGAAGCAACGGAGAAGGAGGCAGCAGACGACGCTGCGGCATGGGAGAAAGCGTACCTGGACGAAGACGTGCAGTACCTGCAGGAGAGGAAGCAGAACCACGTGCATTTGAAGAACGAAGAGACTGGGGAGCGAGTACCCCTGCCGGCGTGCCGCCGGAAGGACAACCCGAAGCTGTGTAAGGCGGACTTTCCGCGGACGTCGCAGATCATTGACCGCGCGCGCCATCGTCGTGTGTCCAGGGCAGGCGGCAGCGTTGGACATGCCAAAGGCGGAATCGGACGGGAAGCCTGCACGGGCCGATGAATCACGCGAGCCTGAACGGCACGCATCCATGCATGTTGTCCGCGCAACGGTTCAATTCGGACGTGCAATTGCCGTATCGGTTCCCCATCACAGAGGTTTGTTGTACGTGCGGGAAAGCGTGCGATAAGAAGCTCAACGACGCAGCGATCATCAAGGTCGCGCAGATGGCACAGGACGCACAGGCAGGATACGCCTGCGACTACTGCACGAAGCGGCAACCCATGGCTTTTCACGAAGTGAAGGAGTGCTGCAAGGGAATAGAGAAACTTGGCAGGCAGCTGCAGGGCGAGAGTTCGAATCGGATCGGGAAGAGAGTAGCGAACCGAATCATGAGCGACGCGTACGGCAAGGGCATCGTGCGGGGGCAAGTGGAGTGTGCGAACATGAGGGCGTTCGCGAGGGAGGACGACGTCACTGCGGCGGAATCGCTGAAGTCGTGCCAGACCACGGCCTTTTATGGACGCGAGTACGTGGACTTGGTCGAGCGCCTGGCAGATCGCGCGGCAGGCGGGCGCAAAGCGCAGTTCGCTGAAGTGGACATGCGGCAGAGGAGACGCAGAAAGGTGGCCTTCCGAGACGTGGCCATGTTGTATGGGCTGCGACCGAACGTGCCCGACCTGTGGCACTTGTCGCCGTACGAGTTCGCGACGTTCTGGACGCCGGTGTTGGTGTCGTTCCCCACGAGACTCTGGGATGCGGACCATCCCCGGCATCGCGCCGTCTTGACGCAGAAGGGCAGGGAAAAGGTGCGCGAGAATTGCAAGAACCCTCGATTCGAGCAGGACCTGGAACCTGGGGAGGACTACGTGGTGAAGGAAGGAGGAGGCGTGGATTGGGTGCCTTACCCAGAGACAGACGGGTGCGCCCACCTTCGTCACATGTGGGTGCTCAAGCGGAACAAGAGACCCAAGGCACCAACCTTTTTCGGAGCGCCCGTGCCCCGCGGACGTCCTGGAGAAGCGGAGCGATCTGCGCGCATTGCCATGACGTACTTCCACCCGTGGACGTTGAGGCCCGACGCGGCCGACGCGCACGTCGTGTTCGCAGGGAGCCTGCGCGGCGACGCGCCGACGTGGGACGCGGCCATGGTGGCGCGGCTGGACGGCGGGGTGCAGACGAAGGAAGCCGCGCGGCACGTGGGCAACTTCCTGAGTGTGTACCGCGTCCGGCCACGAGACACTGAAGAAGCGGGGGACGGGACCGACGAAGACGTGAGCGACGAGGAATTGGACGTGGGCTTCGATCAGCTCGACGAGGCGCTGAAATCCCGCGTGGGCGGGAAGAGGCGCGAAGACGGCGACGGAGACAGCAGCCGCGAGGAGGACGACGTAGACCCTGGGCAGGGAGCTGGAGGCGTCTCCCATTACGAAAATTCGAAAGGGGGCATGAGCGTCGCGCAACAGGTGTGGGGGCTTCGCGATGGCGAATCGCCGTTGAGCGAGATCCTGGGCGCATGGCCCGCAGAGGAGGCCTGCGACGTTGAGCAGGTACTCAGGGAGGCGCGCAGATCTCGGAACAAGGAGCATTCCATGGCGGACCGACTGGCGGAGGCTGACGGCGCAGTTTTCGTCGCGGGGCAGGCCGCAACATCGGAGGACGTTGCCGCGTGGCTCAGGGACCTAGAGTTCCGGGTGGACAAGCAGACGGGGCGGCGTGTTGTGAACGCGAAGCAGTTCGAGATGGCGAAGAAGGTGGCGAATCGAGTCATGCGCGAGACGGCAGCATGGGGGAGCCGCTGCAGTGGTGCATGCACGGGGGCCCTGGTACCGGCAAGTCGCACGTGCTTCGCATTATTCGTCATGAGTTGTTTGAGAAGGTGATGAAATGGACTATCGGAGTGCACTTCCAGATAACCGCCTTGCAGGCCGTCATGGCTCAGCTGCTGGGAGGCGACACCATCCACCATGCGCGTGGCATTCCGGCCATCAAGCGGGGGGAAGAGAAGGGGGGGGAGGACGTGAAGCTGCAGTGCGAGACTGCGAAGCGACTGCTCCAGTGGAGGTGGCTCTTTATCGATGAGATCAGCATGGTGAGCGCCAGGCTGCTAGCAGAAGTGGACGCGAAACTTCGCGGGGTCATTCGGGACGTGGGCACGACGAAACTCGCCGACGATGGCGTTCCACGCCCGTTCGGCGGCCTAAACGTGGTGCTGAGTGGTGACTTCTAGCAGCTGGCCCCCCCTGACGGAGGCTTCCTCGCTGACATCCCCACGGAGCGGATTTCGGCTGCGCGCAGGTACACGTCGCTGCCACCCGTGTTGCACGGGCAATCGCTACTGTGGGGCGGAGCCGAGTGTGGGATTCAGGGCGTGACAGAGCTGGAAGAGTGCGAGCGATGCGACGACGCCTGGTTGAAGGGGGTGCAGGAGGAATTCCGAAGAGGGTCGCTGTCGGCGGATGCGCACGCATTCTTGCACGGCCGGCATACCACCGTTCCTGGGAGCTGGTTGGGGGGGACGCATGCTGCGGCAATCGGGCGTGTCGGGAATTGTGTAGTGGCGGAAGGGATGCAGAGTCGTCAAGCGCGGGGCAACGACGGAAACGGCCCGTAACGCCGAAAGATATCCGCGAGCAGGAGTGCAAGGTGTGCAGAGCGGAACGCGCACGCCGGAAGCTCGTGGTGGATGGCCCCGACGACCCGCGTCTGCAGTCAGACAAGTTCCTCGTGGCGCCAGGTGTGTTCCCAAACAACGACGTGAAGTACGAGGCGAACAAGCTCCGTGCGGTCCAGTACGCACGCAAGCACAGAAAGCCGATGGTGTATGTCCCGGCGCGAGATACGCCCACGCCAGAGGCGCTCCGGGAGCGGCCGGATCTGCCGCAGCAGAAGATGGCATGGCTCCAACGCCACGACAAAGAGAGCGGGGACTTGTACGGCTTCTTGCCCATCGCTGAAGGCATGCCCGTCGCTCTGACCGATCATATCGATCGAAGCGAGGACAAAAACCTGCTGCGCGGTCGCGTGGGCCCGGTGCAATCCTGGGCATGCGACGGGGACGGCGTCGATGATCGAGTCACGCGCGGCGGGGAGACTATATTGAAGAAGACGCCGAAAGTGAGTTTCGTGTTGTTCGACGAAGGCGATGACGGGAACGGCGGCAGGAAGCCATGCCAGTGGACGATCGAGGGATTGAATACGCCCGGCTTGCACCCCGTGAGTCCGCAGAAGAAGGATTGGTTCGTGGACAAGGGCCGTCCGCATCCGCGACTGAAAGTCAAAAGACAGCAGTTCCCACTGGCCCCGGCCTTCGGAGTGATGGCCCACGCGGCGCAGGGGCAGACGTTCAAGCAAGGTGTCATAGTGGACCTGAGCATCGGCGGGGGCACGTCACCTCTGTCGAGCTACGTGGCACTGACGCGGGTGCAGCGTCGCGAGGACATGCTGATCTTTCGTCCTTTCGATATTGCGCCGTATCAGAAGAAGGACGAACGGACGGGCCCGGACTTACTGCTGCGCACGTTGCGCGGAGAAGAATTGGACTGGGGGGCGATAGAGCGGGAGTTCATGCCGTCTGGCAGGTGCGCGGTCTGCGGTTGCACGAAGTACAAGAACATGTACCCAACAGTCGGGCAGTGGAGCCGCGCAGACGGGCTCCGCGTGTGCAGCGTGTGCCTGGAAGATAAGAGGAGGGCGGGCACACCGTGGCAATGCATGGAGTGTGGGCTATGGAAGTGCCAGGAGGCTTTCCACGCGTCACAGCACCACTCGTCGAAGTTGACGACGCGGCGCTGCGTGGACTGCCCCGAGAGACGGTGATGCCGCGTGTGCGAGGATCGGAAGTACGCTGGAGCGTTCG
>CAUYUJ010014373.1:341006-369272 GCA_963575745.1 Prorocentrum cordatum | reverse complement strand
TGGTAGTGGTAGTGGTAGTGGTAGTGGTGGTGGTAGTGGTACTGGTGTGGTATTAATATGATTATCCTCCTCCGCCTCCTCCATCCCTTGCCCTTATGAATAACTTCTCCCTGCCGCACCCCGAGGCGTGTCCGTAGGACGGGCCGGGCGTTTCGCCGGAAACCTCTTCACCATGTATGATCGTGAAGTTTAAATTTGTAGCAGCTTCACGGACGAATGGCGGGCCGTTTTTCAAATGTGGTTTTCGTCTTGGGGCCGCGTAGATTCGTCACAAAAGTTTACAACAGCGGGTGGTTTTCAAAATTTGTTTCTCGCCTGAGCGCCGCGTACATTCGTCTTAAGTGTGCACGAGCGTAAAGGATGGAGGACGGTTCCTTTTCAACATGTCGTTCTAGCCTCGGCGCCGCGCAGATCCGTCTTAAAAGTTCGCAAGAGCTTTACGGATGGAGGGCTTTGTTCCAACATGCCGATGTCGCTTTCGCGCTGCGCGCATTCGTTGCAAAATCTTGCAATCGTTTCGCGGATGGTTGGCGGCTTCTTTTTCAAAATGTGTCTCTCGCCACAGCGCCCTTCAATGTTAGCAAGAGCTTCACGGATGGAGGGCGGGCGGTGTTCAAAATGTGGCTCTCGCTTTAGCGCCGCGTACATCCTTTGTACACGTGTGCACGAGTTTCACGGATGGAGGGCAGGTCGTCTTCAAGAAGTAGTTTTCGTTGTAGCGCCGCGCTAATTCGTCTTAGCAGTTCCATATGAATCATTCGAAATCGGCCCATGGTTGAGGTCTCGGGAATAGTGTTCTGACACGAATTAGGGTTGCCAGGACGCAGCAGCCACATGTGTTCGCGGTGCTGAACTTCAGGATTTGCCTTCTGGCACGATTCAGGGTTGTGCAGCGCCGAAGTCCCAGGAGTTGCGTTTTGGCAGGATTGGGGATTTTCAGACGGTAGCCTTCCAACTGGACACCTCCCGCAGCGAAGATGTTTTCTTGTAGGGACCTGTGAAGAGGGAGCTTGACGGGAGGGTTAGTTGCACCATCGTTGATGCGTCTTGGGTTTATTTCATCGCTTCGCTCATTCCGCCGGCCCTGGAGCGCCATTTGGGGCCCTCTTGGGGGCCTCCTGGGGGCTTCTTGGGAGCGTCTTGGGGCTCCTTGGCGGCGTCTTGGGCTCCCCTGGGGCCTCTTAGGGGGGTCTTGGGGGCCCCTTGGGGCGGGGGGGGGTAGTCGATTGCAGCCACCCCCTCGGAGGCCACGATCCTCGTGAGGGGTGGCGAAAAATAGCCTCCCCCCTGGGGATCGCCCGGGACCCGGCCAGGGATCGGCCGGGGTACTTTTCGTCTGGGGGCCCCCAGGGGCCGCCCCGCGCGCGCGAACTAGAAATATTGTTAAGTAGTTACCGGAGATCTTAGCACGCCTCTGGCCCGTTGGGCCGGCGAATTATGGTCCTCCTCCTCCTCCTCCTCCTCTTCCTCCTCCTCCTCTTCGTGACCCTCCTCATCCCGCTCGCCAGGGAGGGGGGAGCAGCACGAGGAAGAGCGGATGTGGGGGAGCAGCAGGAGAAGGAGGAGGACCACGACGAGGTGGAATAAGAGGAGGAGGAGGAGGACGAGGACGATGACAATGACGAGGACGAGGAGGGGGATTAGGACGAAGACGAGGACGAGGACGAGGCGGAGGAGGACGAGGCCGAGGCCGAGGTGGAGGAGGAGCAAAACGAGGAGGAGGAGGAGGGAGGAGGAGGAGGAGGAGGCGGAGGAGGAGGAGGAGGAGGAGGAGGAGGAGGAGGAGGAGGAGGCGGAGAGGAGGCCCCCCGAGGGGTGCTCAGGCGTGTGGTCGGCGCGCCGAAGCCCCGAGCAAGTTGAGTTCCGCCAGGGCGTCGCCTGCGTGGGACGGCGCGGCGGCCGTCCCCCGCACTCCAGCGGAGGTCCTGCTGTGGTAAAGCCTGCCGTCTCGGGCCCTGTGGGGGCCTTGGCCCCCCTGGGGCCGCGGGGGCACCCGTCGTCGGGTCGGCGCGGACCGGTTCGCCGATCTGCGTCGGCGTGCACGGCACCCGTCTGTGCGGGAGCAGGCTCGGACCGCTGCTTTGGCCCCCCCGTCGCTCTGCGGGGCAGGAGTGTGCCATTACAACAAGAAACCCTAACACCTTTATAACACGATGAAGACGTGGCCTCACTGAGGCCACCGTCCTCGCTTTAGGGATAATAGTTCTGGGCGGTTTGGTCTGACACATGTGCAGAAAAGAACCCATATCCCCAATGTTTTTGGCTTTCCTAGCTCAGGCTCCCTCCCACAGGGGTTGGGGGTCCTTTTTTGGTTGATCACGTCACCCTCGCCACCCCAACCCAACCCGAAGGCCCCAATTTGCCCTCCGTTCCCAGTGGTGGGGGGGTCGTGGAACGGGGAACAAAAATCACACACGAAGCCCGTGCCCCGCCTCGGGCCTTCGGGTAGGGAGGGTCGGCCCGCTGGGTGCAGGCGCGGCTCAGAGGCGCGTGCCGCCTGGACCCCCTCTGGGCAGAGGGGCCTGTGGGGGTGGGCCGGGCGACTCTGGCGTGGAGACACGCGCCGTGTGCCCCGCATGGCGGCGCGGGGTGCCCTTTCCTGGGCTGCCCGTCTTGCTTGGGCTGCCCGCAGGTACCTTCTAAGTACCCTTCCTGGGCTGCCCGCAGGCACCTTCTAAGCACCTTGCGCCTGGGCTGGCCGCGCGTGCATCCCAAGTACCTGGCCCAGGCTGCCCGCAGGTACCTCCCAAGTACCTTACCCGGGCTGCCTGCAGGTACCTCCCAAGTACCTTGCCTGGGCTGCCCGCAGGCACCCTTCTAAGTAACCTTCCTGGGCTGCCCGCTTGTACCTTCTAAGTATATGTATTGGGCTGTCCGCAGATACCTTGTACCTTTGTCGGGTTGTCCGCAGGTGCCCCCTGGCGCAGGAAGGGCCATGGAGGCATGTGTGCCGCCCGCCTTCGGTGGGTTGCTGTTGCTCGTGACGCAGCAGCCGAGGAGACCACCGCCCCTTTCATCGTTTCCACCTCTTCCCTTTCTCGGGCCCCGTCGGTGCGGCGGCCCTTAGCTCCAAGGGGTCGCGGCGGTTTGGCTTTTGGTTTCCCCCGAAGGTATCGCGCAAGCGGACTACGTTTGCGTGTGGCTTGGTCGAGGAGGCGGCGCAGGATCAGGAACAGGAGCAGGAGCAGGAGCAGGAACAGGAGCAGGAGCAGGAGCAGGAGGAAGAGGGGGAGGAAAAGGACAGCTAAGAATAATCATATGAATACTTTGACGAATAATAATAAGGCGAATAATAACAACACTAAGGCCGACAATACGAATAATCAGGAGACGAATGATAATAGTACCGCTGATACTACAATGGATCAGGCATATTACTTATAACAACAATAATAGTAGTAGTAATAATAATACACTTCACACGCATACTAACATAATAACATACGAATAAGACGATCATTCACATACCAAATTTGATAATACTTACGATTCCCTGCGTACTTATTACTACTACGAAGAAAACGAATAATAGCAATATGGTTAATGATAATACGATCATGAATAACAGCTATTGGTTTACTAATACTAATGCTCATACACATACGAAGAACCATATACTAAGCACAAGAAAAGGCACACGAGGAGGAACGATGAACAAACGGAGGACGAAAAGGAGGAGGAGGACGAGGGGGAGGGGGGGGAGGTGGAGGAGGAGGAGGAGGAGGAGGAGGAGGAGGAGGAGGAAATCGAGCGCGAGGACGAGGACGAGGACGAGGAGGAAGGAAGGAGGAGGAGCAGGAGGAGGAGGGGGAGGAGGGAAAAACGGGACGGGAGGGGGAGGAACCACAGCAACCGCGGAGCCCCATCCGCCCCCCACCAGGTGCGGTTGCGCCTGGAGCGAGACGCGGCCCCCGCGCCCCGCCCGCTTCCCGGCTCGCGGGGCGTCCCTCGGGTTGCCGGTTGCTGTTGGACGAAGAACACGAGGAGGACGAGGAAGACGAGGAGGGGAATGAGGAGGACCAGGAGCAGGACGAGGCGGAGGAGGAGAAGGACGAGGAGGAGGAGGAGGAGGAGGAGGAGCAGGAGGAGGGGGGAGGAGGAGGAGGAGAGGAGGAGTAGAGAGAGGAGGAAGAGGAGGAGTAGGATGAGGGCGAGGAGGAGGAGGAGGAGGATGGAAGGAGGGGGAGGAGAGGCAGAGCAGAGCAGAACAAGCAGGAAAGCAGAACAGCAGGAACAGCAGGAACAGCCAGGGACAAGCAATGAACAGCAGGAACAGCAGGGAATATCGGAACACAGGAACAGCAGGAAAGCAGGAACTGCAGGAACAGCAGGAGCTAGCCGGAACAAGCAGGAGCATTAGCACGAGCACGGGCACCACAGGAGGCGGAGGAGGAGGAGCAGGAGGAGGAGACAGGGAGGAGGGAGATGAGGAAAGAGAGGAGAGGAGGAAGAGGAGGAATAGAGGGAAGATGAGGAGGAGGAGGAGGAGGAGGAGGAGGAGGAGGGGAGGCTTAGATTCTCCATCCTCCTTGTTCCTGGTTCCTGATGCTTGCAAAATTTGTTAGACGCAGCCCCCCTCCGCAGGGCCAGTCGGCTTTTGTGGGGCTGATGAAACTAATGCCAGGCGACTCCTGGAGCACCGCCCCAGGAGTCTCTGGCAGGTGAGAGATACATGTAAGGCAGTAAAAGTGACAGAAAGACTACCTCCTCCTCTTCCTCCTCGTCCTCCTCCGTTTCCTTTTTATCCTCCTCCTCCTCCTCCTCCTCCTCCTCCTCCTCCTCCTCCCTCCGTAGCCATTTTGCCTCAGGTCGTTTTGGTTCAGGCGGCAGTCGTCTTCAGAGCGGCAATCGCTGTCGCGGGTCATTTGGGCTTTCGATCCAGGTCGGGGGACCACATCCCTCCAGTCTTTCTGGCCAGGCAGGGAGGGGTCTGGCCAACCGCATGTCCCATGGCATGGCGATGTCCTGGCGGGGCTGCCCATCTTGTGGGCGCAACCAGAACTGGGCGTGTCGCGTCCGCTGCGCTTGCGGCACGGCGGCGCCACATAGCATCGTGCACCGAGCCCAGAAGGCACCAGTAGCACAGGCAGCTGAGCATGTTGGTGACGGGCCTCCTCGCGTCCGTCGTGCCCGCGGGGCCTGGGTGCGGGGCCCTTTCTTCTGGTTTCATGTCCGCAGATCATGTCCGCATCCTCGTCCAAGCGGCTCGAAAAACAGGTCGCCCATTTGGCCAAGCAGCTCGATCAGCTCACAAGGGCGGCAACAGCGGCAGCGCGGGCGGGCATGGTCCAGGCGGGCGTGGCACTGCCCGTCAGCCGCAGACCGCACCCATTGGCGATGATGGTGATGATGCCGAAGAAGATGGGGCCACGCTTCGAACGCGGGCTGAGGCTCTCGGGGAGGCAGCGGCGACCATCAAAAAGATACCAGGATCACTGCTGCAGGCCACCCTCGAGTCGGAGTTGGCCCAGGCGCGGAAGGTCATCAATGAGCGCAAGCCCGTGTTCACTCGTCATACGACGTTGGGCCACAAGCTCACGAGGGCCCAGCAGAAGTTGACAAAATTGGCAAAGTGAAGCTCCCGAGCAGCAGCGCGCAGTGGTGTCAGCACAAGGAACATTGTCAGTCACGCGTGAGAAGGTCGCTGCTGCCATGGTCGAGACTGATGCGTGCAAGCTTGAGCTCCTCAGCACGATGCAGCAGGTTGCTCCACAGGGTCCTCAGCCTGTACTACCCGAATGTAGCCCCAAGTCCCTGGCGCGGGCACCCATCGAGGTCCAGCAGCTGGTACAGTCCGAGGCTTTCAACGAGTACAAGGAGCTGCTGGCGCAGCAGGCCCCCGAAGCCCCCACCCCCCCGCCACCCCCCCTCGCCTGGAACACCCACGGGGCCATGTGATGACCAAGCCCGTGACGCCGACGCAGTCCCAGTCCCAGGTGGCGATGAGGAGATGGACGTTGCGGTGGAGCAGGATATTCTACTCTCGCTCACCACGGCTCGCAAGGAAAAGGATGCTCATGCCAGAGATTCCAATGCGTTGCTCAGGGGGATGGGCATTCGAATCCAAAAGCAAGAGCGTGGGTGACACAATGGTTGGCATACCCGTCCCGCTCGTCTCTGGGGTACCTCTTTCTATCGCAGGTCGGCCAGTTCCCCCCTTGAAAGGGGCGCCGAGGCAGACGTCGGCAGGTGAAGCATTCTACATTGAGATCTTCAACGGGACCTCATGGAGCACTCTCAGGCACCATCTGACACAGACGGACGCAGTCGTGCTGCGCGCCCAGGAGGCGGGCCTCTCCGCCGCGTTCGCCGGCCAGGCTCCCGCGACAGCTCGCGGCTTGGGCTGGCGCTCTCTCCTCTTGCCTGCACGTCTCAATCTTGGCACTGGGAAGCCTTCGAGTAGGCTTGCAACCTTTGCTAGATTGCGCGTGGGGCTCCGATGGCCTTGCGGCCAGGCTGACAACGGATGCATCTGGCCACGTCGAGTGATCAAAGTTTTGATCGACTTCCCCGGGTGGCCCACGGTTTCGCTGTACTCGGTGCACTTGCAGTCCGCGGAGGGCCACGGCGAGGCCCACTTGGACATCCTGAAGGCGTTGGGTCGGCCCATCACGCGTTCTGATCGCACCATCATCAGAGGCCAGCAACATATGTACACGTACGCGGTTAGTTTCCCCTGGAGTGCGTGTCAACGCGGACGTTCGTGCAGGCAAGACCGCGGAGGGCGTGCATGTACATATGTCGTTGCTCGCCCAGATCATCGGCGGCGACTGGAACTCGCCCCCAACTCTTGAAGAAGCTAGTTCCCTTAGGAAGCTGGGCATGCTTACCGCGTCTCCGTTGGTTCCCAGGCACCCGTCGCCCGCGTCGAGCGGCGCGATCGATCTCTTCGCTTCTGGTCGCGGGGTGGCGCGCCTCATGCACGACGCCCCCGTCGCGGGGAGTGAAGCCGCGTCGCTCCGCCCGACGCACAATCGAGCGCGGCTGTCTTGGACCGAAGCAGCTGGCGCATAGATCGCGCCGACGTCTTCCGCTCGACCCGCCTTGGGCCTAGGCCGGTCTCTGGCGAGCGGCGAGGTGCTCTGGCGCGCTCCGCCCGTGCTGCGGCCCATGCGACCCGCTCCTCTTCGCGCTTAGCATGGCAAGTATCCTCTAAGGCCTGGGCCCAGTTTGATTGATTGCGTTGAGATGGAGCTCATCAGATCACTTGGCGTCGAGCGTTGCGAACCGGGGGAGAGGGGTGGGGCGATCAAGCCATCGCGGGCTTCGATCTTTTATCGCCCGAAGGATCCAGATGATATGCTCCAGGTCATCGCAGGTTGGAAATGGCTCTACCACTCGTTCTCTGAGTTTCTCGCGCTGGCGCGCGCGCCCAAGCGGGGCAGGGCTTTGCGCCGGCAGATGCAGGTGCCCCGGCAGCACGCGCGCTCGGGGGAAGAAGGTCCGCGCGCCCGCCCCGACGCGCCCCTTCGCGCGACTCGCGAGACCGCTGGCGCGGCGCGCAGATCGACCCGACGAGCAGGCTCGGTGCGAGCGAGTTCCCCAGCTCTTAGAGGACATCCAGGCCGACTTCGACGAGGCCGCGGCAGCTGGTGGCGAGGCGCATCGGGAGTCTTGGGATGAGTGGCCCACGGGAGCTCTTCAGGGTTCGGCGCGCACGATGCGCGGATTCACTCGTATCCAGAAGACTTGGGCCCCGACGGTTGTTCAGAGCTCACCTGGGGCGCTATCCGGACCCCAGCGGCTTCCTGATCCCCGAGGCTCAGCAATTTGGGGAGTTCTGGTATGTCGCGTCAGAGCCACCACTTGCATGGGTTCCGAGCCTCCCCATCATCACTTAGATGGACATGGCAGTCGTTCAGTCGCGCGACATCGCAGTCTCTGGATGGACCCCGCCCGCGCCACTTCGCCAGCTCGAGCGACCAAGGGCTGGGGGCCCCAGCGATGCCCTGCGAAGCCGCGGAGCGGATAGGCCTCTTCCCAGCCCAGGCGCTGCGGACGTTGATGCCTCTTCTGGAGAAGCTTAAAGGCGGCCTACGCCCGATCCTTCCGTTAGGCGCGCCCGTCCACATATGGGAGAGGCTCCGTCGGAGCCGAGCTGGTGATTTTCTGGTGGATGGGGCCCAGCGGCCCCGCTGGGCCCCCGGGGGCGGCGCGAGCTCGGAGGCGGCCGCCCGGCAGCAAAGAGCGAAAGCGGGACGGGCTTCTTCTCGGGGCAAGTCTTCTGCAGGTCTGGGACGGGATGAAGTGCGATGAGTCGTTTGTCTTGGTCTGGCACCGCGATCGAGCTGCTTTCTGAGGGGGCCCCATGGCCCCCATCAGGACCCTCTACAATGCATGGCGTGGGCCTCGGATGCCACGATTGGGCCCCAACTGCTCCCCAGTGGTCCTTTATGCTGCCTCGGGACCTCGGGCCCCCAAGCAGGTGGCATATTTCACCATGTGTTTGTCAGGTTATGCTATGTTTGAGTTCGACAGCGTCACGGTGGTGGCGCATGGGAGGAGGGCGAGGTAGCGGCAGCACTTACGAGGGCAGGTAACGATTTCAAGGATGTCTTCCAGCGGGGCCCGAAGGTTCGCCTCGCGGGGGAAAGGCTGCCACCCCTTTTTTCGACGCCTGGTTTGGCTCGCAGACTCGCGCGGGGACTGCGAGCAGCCTGTCCTTCGGCGGCATCCAAAGCCGTCGCTTCGCTGGGCACTGACCTGGCCCCAGGACAGAAGAAGGGGCGCAAGTGGGGGCTCTTGAAACGGCGTTAACGTCCAAAAGTTAGGCGCACGCGCCATCGTTTGCTATCCCACTGTTGTCGTAAACTCCGCGGCGATAAGACCAGGACGTCGAAGATTTACTCGGCAGGCGTGCGACCTGCAGCTGGATATGGAGCTCTCGGCCACTCCGACGCGGAGCCCAAGTCCATGCCGCGCGGCCTGCTAGCTGGCCGCAACCCCGCGCATCGTAAAGTGTCGCTCACTGCGAAGATTGTTCTTCGCGGCGACCCATCGTGGATGCAGGCGGTAGCCCCGGCACTCCAGTTTGCCTCTATTATCTGGCGTTCGATTACCCAGCCCAGCCCCTCACCTTTCTCGTTTCGGGGGCGCATCCAAATCTGGGGGGGGGGGCACGGTGGAGTCTCGGAAGCTCGACATCATCTGCAGGTTGGAAGTCCTCGCGAGGCCCCATGCACATGACGCCGCTTAGCTTGCATCGGATAGGTTGGCATCTCAGGGAATTACGCGCCGGCGCGACGAGCGGGGGCGCGTCATCGATTAGTCGCGCACCCCCCAACAAAAAGTCAGCGAGCTCCTGGAGGGAGGAGTTCTGAGATCCCACGAGCCTCGCACGGCGCAGGCCCTACCACATTTCGACGCCGAGCGCGTTTCACCTGCTCCGCTGCGACGCATGCTGAGAGCGAGGCGGATCACTCCACAGGAGAAGATAGGAGAAGCATTACCTGTGCGCGTGTTTTTTCGGGAGGATGTTGGGCGGGGGACAGACTAGCCTCTGGCCATGTGCGTGATGGTCTGCGCCCACTGCGCCGACAACCCGACTCGCTGGTGCATCGCCGCTTCCTTTGCGGGAGCCCCGAGCTCGCTGCCGCTGGGCGCGACTCTCGGGGGAGGAGATGGCTCAAGCCCGCGCAGCCGACCCAGCCAGACTTGTTTTTGGTTTGGGTTGATAGTGGCTCAGCCCTCGCCCCCTCTCCTCGCCTCGACCTCGACCCCGTCCTGCAAGGGCCTGGGGACCAACCGCTGACGATTGGGTAGTCCTGCGCCCGCGACCTCGAGGGCGAGATTGCGGTGGATGGTTCAGCGTGCGGGGGCTGAACGGGGGGGGGCCGCGCATGCGGCCGCCTTCCCGGCCCTTGGGGGCGAGCGCGAAATTTCGGGCGCGCGAAATTTTTCGCCAGGGTCGTCGGGGCGGTCTGGCCCGGTTTGTCCCGGACGGCCCAGTCGGGCGAGCATCTTGGCATCGCCGCTCTTAGTTGTTCAGCGACAGGCCGCAATGAGGTCACAGCGACTGTTTGGGAGTGGTTCGCCCAGCCACCTCTCGTGCCTCGTCGCAAGCGGACCCCCGCCAAGTGTATGCCGGCCTCCGTGGGCGCGCCCTTGCCGAAAACGGGCAAGACTGCATCGCCTCGATGTCCCACGTGCAGGCTCACAGGTCGGAGGGAGTTATTGAGGCTCTGCCCCCACATGAGCGCGGGGCCGCTCTTGGTCATGTTAACGCTGACCGTTTGGCGAAGCACGCCATGATCCTGCGCCCTAGTCTTCCTGCGGAGGAGTTCGCGCAGATAGACTCTGAAGTCGTCCCCTCCGCAAGCTGATTTCGATGTATGTTGCTGTCCTCTCGTTTTTTTCCAAAACTGGAGTTCGTTCGGGACCGCGCGGGCGATTGTGCGCCCAGGCCCCGTGCTCTGAGATGGCACGACTGGGTCAGCCTGAACCCTGGGACAGACTCTGAGGGCCCCCCAGTTTTTCGGCGCAGTTTGTATTTCAGTGTTTGCTACGATGAGTATCCGCCGATGGGCGGGTGCAAAGGACACCCGACGGCCATATGCCGTGTGCGAGACGAAACGCGCTCTCAAGGCCACCTCCTGTGCACCACCTTTTCGCCAGACCGCCCAGTGTGAGCCGCTCGTGTTATGTTTCCGACGTGGCGCCTGCTCGAATGAGCCGTGCTTCAAGCTGGCGGTTCGTTGCAAAGTTGTTCCAAGACCGTGTGGCAGAGGAGCCCTATCCCGCATTCGGCGCGGCCTCCATCCCCAGTACAGTTCGGGGGACACAGTGGCTGCTGGGTCAGGCATGACGTGCCCTGCTTCGACCAAACGCATGTTGCTACCAGCGGCATCTGTCTGCACCGCCTCCTCACCTGCGAGCGCGCGCCTCATTCCCGCAGCGGATATGGAGGCACTGGCGGCTCTCGCGCCCCAGCGCGAGAGGGCCGCAGCTGCGGCTCGACGCAGCTAAGATGTCAGTTCCTGTTTTGCCTTGGAGGTCTTCTGGGGAAAAAATGCTCCTCCTCCTCCTCACTCCTCTCCTCCTCCTCCTCCCATCCTCTCCCTCCTCCTAATCCTCCTCCCCCTCCTCCTCCTCCGCCCTCCCTTCCCTCCTCCTCCTCCTCCCTCTTCCTCCTCCTCCCTCTCCTCCTCCTCCTCCTTCCTCTCCTCCCTCCTCCTCCCTCCCCCTCTTCCTCCTCCTCTTCCTCCTCCTCCTCCTCCTCCTTCATCCTCCTCCTCCCCGTCGTCGTCCTCCTCCTCCTCCTCCTCCTCCTCGCCCTCCTCCTCCATCTCCCGCTGAGGGTGGGGCGCGAGGGCTAGAAGATATTGGCGCATGGCGGAGCGGGATGCACGAGGTTAGGTGACCTGGGAACCTCGGGCCACGACCCTCGAGCCTCGCACTTCGACGGCGGCGGCGGCCGCCGCGGCGGCGGTGGTAAAAGTTTGGCGCCAGGTCCCCTCCCAGCACCCCTGGCGGCACCCTCGACGCTGCCCCTGGCACGCTCCGGGGAAGGGCGGGAGTGGGTGGGGAGTTCTGGCGCTGGCGGGGTTGTGCCGCCCCCGTGGCGGCAGAGGCTTGCGTCTGTGCGAGGGTGTGCGCGCGTTCCCCGCTCTTCCGTTGCTTTCTTTTTCGCAAGCGCCTTCTCTCTCGCATAATTCCGCGTCCGTCGTCCGCTCTCGCCGCCCTAGCCGCCGTTTCGCCTGGTCCTGTTATCCCTCTCCGCCTCGCGTGTACTTCACCACCGTCGAGACCGTCGCGACGCTGGGCTCGTGGTCGCCAAGGTCAGAATACGTTTCCCGCCCTCGTGTGAACGATGCAGATGCAGTTCACATCCGCCGTAAGGATGCATTGCCTCGCCTGGTGAGGCTTCGGGCTTCGCACAAACAACCCCGCCCGCAGGTAGCCCCATATGGCGTGCACAGGCCCAGCTTACGGACACGTCCAGTGGTGCGAAAGGGTGGCGTTCTATCTTATAATATCTTACAATTTGCCAAACAATGGTTTGGAAGAGGAGGAGGAGGAGGAGGAGGAGAAGGAGGAGAAGGAGGAGAGAGATGATGAGGAGGAGAAACGGGAGGGGGAGGTGAGGGGAGGGAGGGAGGAAGGAAGGAAGGGAGGGAGGGAGGGAGACGGGAGGAGGGAGAGGAGAGAGCAGCAGGAAGGGCGAGGGAAGAGGGAAGGAGGGCCTGAGGTCTCCTTGAGAAACCCTCGCACGTTTTTTCCCCTCCCCCCCCCCAGAACCAAATGAAATCCCCTGAAACATCCTCATCGTCCTCCTGATAATGCGAGACGATATCCTCTTCCCCCTCCCCTCCTCCTCCTCCTCCTCCTCCTCCTCTTCCTCCTCCTCCTCTTCTCCTCCTCCTCCTCCTCCTCCTCCTCCGTCTCCTCCGTCTCCTCCGTCTCCTCCTCCTCCTCCTCCTCCTCGCCCTCCTCCTCCTCCTCCTCCTCCTCACCTCCTCTTCCCTTTACTCCTCTTCCTCCTCCCCCTCCTCCTCCTCCCTCCTCCTCCTCCTCCTCCTGGGCAGAGCGAGCGGCTACGGGCCCCGCACTCACCCTTGCGGCAGAGCTAGCCGCATCGTCGGGCTTCGGACTCACCCTCGAGGCAGAGCGAGCGGCTTCGGGCCCCGCACTCACCTCCAGGGCAGAGCAAGCCGCAAGAACCTACAGTTCGGCGTCTACCAGCAGCGGGGCCCACCATCGGATGCAGGAGGCCGCGGACGCGCGGGTGGCCGAGACCCTCCTTCCCGATGAGCGCGTCTCCCAGGCCGCCGACGGGTGGAGCCTGCAGGGAGACAGCGAAGGCCCCGCTGCACACGACGTTCGTGTACAAGGTCGCCGCTCGCCCATGGGGTGGGGCCGACCTGCGGCGCAGCAGAGAGCAGCCGACCAGCTCAAGCAGTGCGCTGGACAGTGGATCTCACGCCTGGACGCCGGCGATCACGGCGAGCACAAGTGGATGCGATGGTGCGTGCCCTACGTCATGGAGACCACGCACTGCAGCCTCCAGCAGGCAGAAGAGCTCTGCACGGAGGCTTGGCGAAGAGGGAGCCCGACGAGATGCGCTACCCTGATGCACCTGGCATCGCTTGCTGCACAGCCTGAGCATGCGGCCTGGCGGAAGGCGGTCTCGGAGATATGGGATGCAGCGCGTCGAGTCATCGAGGCTTTCCGTGCCACGCTCCAGGACCGAGCACCTTCAGACGAGCCGATCGAGTACTACTACGACGACGGTGTCGAGAAGTGGGACGCTGGTACCCCATCGACGGCTGTCCCTACATCGACGTGGGCGGGATCGCCGACAGCGACACCCTCATCCCCACCGGCGCTAGATGCAGCTTCGAACAACACACAGTCAGGACGCCCTTCGAGATCGAAGGAGAACAGGCAGGAATATTCACAAACGCGGCATGAGAGCAGCAACGAGGCCCACCATCGGATGCAGGAGGCCGCGGACGCGCGGGTGGCCGAGACCCTCCTTCCTGATGAGCGCGTCTCCAGGGCCGCCGACGGGTGGAGCCCTCAGGGAGACTGCGAAGGCCCAGCTGCAGAAGAGCATGATCCCTCTGCTGATTTGGACGAGTACCTCGATAGTGTACAAGCAGGGGACATCCAAGAGCCTCCAGCACATGGCATTGAGCAGGTGGCCGAGCCTGTGCTGGAGAAGGCGACGGTGGTAGAGCAGGTGGCCTCCTCGAAGCAGCAGCATCATACCTGGTTCAAGGCGGAGTCCAAGCGAGAGCAGGTGGCCTCTTTGACGAAGCTGGACGTGCCCAAGCTGATGAACCGACCTCGAGATGGTCGTCATCGCGTCTCGGCGCTGCACGGCAACATCACAGAGTGGGGCACTAAGATCCACAAGTACGTGGCGAGCCAGACGGAACTTAACTTGTGCATGTTCGTCGAAACTCATCTCAACGAAGAGCGCACCGCCGAGGTGCAGGCAGCGGCGAGGAAGGACGGTTGGAAGATGGTCGCCACGCCTGCCAGGACGAGTGGGCGATCAGTGACAGGCACATCTGCAGGTGAGGCCATCCTGGCACGCACCCATGTGGCGACTTCCTCCTTCGAGTACCTCACCAAGTACCGCGCCAGCGGTGCAGCTAGCCCCTTTCGCGGTTTCTCGGCCCTCGTCTGGCATTTGAAAGGGGGCAATGTGGTTATGATCTGTACCTACCTCGCTCCCAAGTTCGGGCTCACGACGGGGCCCAACGAGAAGACGCTGAGGGCGCTCGTCTCGTTCGTGAGGAGCTTGGCGGACCCGTGCGTGATCATGGGCGACCGGAACCATTCCCCATCGCAGATCGCGCAGGCCCGCATCCAGGAGTTCCTTCGGGGGAGGATGGTGCTGACCCCGCCTTGTGCCATCACATGCGACAAAGGGCAGGGCTCCATGATCGATTTCGCGATCGTCAGCGAGGGCCTGAAGGACAGGGTGACCCTCACCCCAGTGCTTGCAGTGCCATGGAAGACCCACTGCGGCATCGCGGTCTCGTTCGAGAGGTCCGAGCAGCCGATTTGGCACAGGAAGTTGCTGGTAACTTGAGGGTGCGACCGAGGAGATGGCACGATTGTCCCGAGCCCCCGAGGACGAGGAGATGGCACGTCGTCCTCTCGGCCCTCCTCCTCGGCCCTCCTCAGCGGCACGACTTGGCTCGGGAGATTTTCGAGGAGGGGGGACCCCAGGTTCAGAGGAAGAGGGGGGGTGTTTTCCATAGTAAAGCGGTTGTGGATCACGCTCTCTCAACATTGGCACACTCCTCACACGACTCGTGGCCCCTATCGGGGGCTCCACCGAAGACCCCAGTAGCATGGTTCGCATGCCGCCTCCCCTCTACTCTGGCACACCCATCACACGTTTCGAGGCCCCATGGGGAGCTCCACCGAAGGCCTCAGCGGCATGGTTCGCATGCCGCCCACCCTCCACATTGGCACCCCGCAAACGCGTCGTGGCCCAATAGGAAGCTCCACCGAAGGTCTCAGTGGTATGGTTCACATGCCACCCCTCCCCCCTCTATGTTGGCACACCCCTCGCACGCTTCGTGGCCCCATAGGGAGTTCCACCGAAGACCCCAGCGGCATGGTTCGCATGTCGCCCTTTTGGCACACCCCTCACACGTTTCGTGGCCCCATAGGGAGCTCCACCGAAGGCCCCAGCGGCAGCGACCGCATTGTGGCCTCGCCCTATTGCGGCGCACCTTTCGCGCGCTTCGTGCCCATAGAGAGCTCCACCGAAGGCAGTTCTCACAACGTCGGTATTCTCAACTGCATGTGGCTGGGTCGTTCGCCAGGATAGTGTGTTGTCTCTCTCTCTCTCTCTCTCCTTCTCCGATGTCACTTCGTCCTTCCTCTCTTTCTTCCACTTCCCCCGCCGGAGCCAGGTCACCTTCACGTGCGCTGGCGCGGGGGAGGTGCTGATCACGGGCTTGCTTAGGCCCTCCACGGATGATAAGGGAGTGCTAAGGAGATCTTCGCCATATTCCGCCCTCCTTCCGTCTCCTATTCTCTCCTGCCACTATCCACCGCTTCCCCCTCCTCCTCCTCCGCCTCCTTTTTTTTCTCCTCCTCATCCTCCTCCTCCTCCCAACCTGGACGAAGAAGGAAGGAGGACGAGGCTCGCGGCTCGAGGCGAAGGACGAGGGACGACGAAGAAGGAAGGGAAGCGACAGTGGCAGTGGCTCTAGTACCTACTCCTGATGCTCATTGTAGTAGTAGTAGTAGTAGTAGTAGTAGTAGTAGTAGTAGTAGTAGTAGTAGTAGTAGTAGGAGGAGTAGTAGGAGTAGTAGGAGTAGTAGTAGTAGTAGTGGTAGTGGTAGTAGTGGTAGTAGTAGTAGTTGTAGTAGTAGTAGTAGTAGTAGTAGTAGTAGTAGTAGTAGTAGTAGTAGTAATGGTGGAAGTCGTAGTAGTGGTAGTAGTAGTAGCACAGGTGTCGGAAACAATTAAGCAACACTCATGCAGAACATATGGTTGAAACCTCCGCCCCCTCCTTCCAAATGCAATGTTGGTTTCGCCTCTGCCGATTTTGGGCCTCCGAGCGGTCTTGCGAAGACCTGTCAATTTGGAATTGCGGGGGAGGGGGGAGTGTTGCTTAATTGTTTCCCTCAACCTTAGTAGTAGTAGTAGTAGTAGTAGTAGTCGTCGTCGTCGTCGTCGTCGTCGTCGTCGTCGTCGTCGTCGTCGTCGTCGTCGTCGTGGTAGTAATAGTAGTAGCAGTAGTAGTGGTAATAAGAGGAGTGGTAGTAGTATTAGTATTAGTAGTAGTAGTAGTAGTAGTAGTAGTAGGCGTCGTAGTAGTAGTAGTAGTAGTCGTAGTCGCCATCGTAGCCTTAGTAGTAGTAGTAGTAGTAGTAGTAGTAGTAGTAGTAGTAGTAGTAGTAGTAGTAGTAGTAGTAGTAGTAGTCTTAGTCTTAGTCGTAGTAGTATTAGTAGTAGTAGTAGTAGTAGTAGTAGTAGTAGTAGTAGTAGTAGTCGTTAGAGTAGTAGAAGTAGTAGTAGTAGTAGTAGTAGTAGTAGTAGTAGTGGTAGTAGTAGTAGTAGTAGTAGTAGTAGCAGTAGTTGTTGTAGGAGTAGTAGTAGTAGTAGTAGTAGTAATAGTAGTAGTAGTAGTAGTAGTAGTAGTAGTAGTCGTTGTAGTCGTAGTCGTAGTAGTAGTAGTAGTAGTAGTAGTAGTAGTAGTAGTTGTTGTTGTAGTAGTAGTTGTTGTAGTTAGTAGTAGTAGTAGTAATATTATTAGTAGTGGTGGTAGTAGTAGTAGTAGTAGCAGTAGCAGTAGCATAGTAGTAGTAGTAGTAGTAGTAGTAGTAGTAATAATAGTAGTAGTAGTAGTAGTAGTAGTAGTAATAGTACTAGTAATTGCTGTGGAAGTAGCAGTAGTAGGCGTAGTAGTAATAGTAGTAGTAGTAGAAGTAGTAGTAGTAGTAGTAGTAGTAGTAGTAGTAGTAGTAATAGTAGTAGTAGTAGTAGTAGTAGTAGTAGTCGTCGTAGTCGTAGCAGGAGTAGAAGTAGTAGCAGTAGTAGTAGTAGTAGTAGTAGTAGTAGTAGTAGTAGTAGTAGTCGACGGGGTCCACCCTGGCCTACACGAACCACGACGTGGACACCGACTGGAGGGACGTCCCACTCACGGACCTCGCCGTCCCAGAAGACTTCGATGAGGGGGGCCACATGCAGGCTGGCGGCGCCGGGGCCGCCCCGAGCGCCGCCACGCCACCCCCCTGCGACGAAGCCTTCCTCCAGAAGCAGGACCGCTACTTCAAGGAGCTTCTGACGCTACGCAGGCATGGGCTCTCTGCCTTCGACGCATTCCAGTTGATGCGGATCTGGTCGAGGGGCGCCTGCGTCCACATCCAGCGGGCGCCCCCGCTCGCGGCGGCGTGGGGCCGCAGGGTGGATGACGGAGTGGTCGCCTTCGTCAACGCCCTGCTCGGGGTCACGGCGGCCCCCAGAGAGCAGATCTTCATGAAGGTCAGCGACGGAGGCCTGGGCTGTGGCAGCGCTGAACAGCGTGGCCCAGCCGCCCTCCTGGCATCCTGGGAAGCTGGGATTCACGCGGCAGCCCAGGAGCTCCGAGAATCGACAACGATCGGCCTCTTTCGGAGGTGGCCAGGCCTTGGCCGTGCCCTCTCAGCAGCAGACGAGGAGCAGGGGCGGCTGGCTGGCGGCCGTCGCCCTCAGGGTGACCGCTGGCAGGGCCTTCTGGAGGGGCGCGAGGGAAATGACCAGAACACGTGCACCCAGCACGTGCGGGACCACATCACCGAGACGTTCACGGCCGCGCTGCCAGTGACGGCAGCGGCGGCGGTGCGCAGTGCCTCGGGCAGCTCAGCGGGCGCCCGGTTGGATAAGTTCAAGGGGGTCTCGCCCCTCGCCGACCGCGCGTTCTGCATTGCAGCCAGGAGGCGCATGCACCTGCCGCTGCTGCTGTCCGAGTGCACGCGCCTGAACCGACCAGCAGCGCCCACCCGCGCGATGGCGCAGCACGGCCCGACGCGCGGCCGCACGGTGGACGTTTGGGGCGTTCATGCGCTCAACTGTCCCAGGGGAGGCGGCCCGACGCGCCGCCGCAATGCCATTCGAGACGCCGTGGCGCTCTGGCTGCGCGGGGTGGGCCATCATGCCCCGTTGGGGCAGGTCATCCCAGAGTGGTGCACGGAGGAGCAAGGCGCGGCCACATTGGACGTGGTCTACCATCGAGGCATCCATGGTCGAGTTTGCCTCGACATCAGCTTGGCGGACGAGGTGGCAGCGGCTCAGACGGGGCGGCCGCGCCAGGCAGCCCTGCAGCGCAGAGAGAAATTGAAGCACCGTAGGTGCCCATTTTCGGGCCTGGTGCCCTTTGTTCTAGATGTCAACGGCCGCTGGGGTGCAGAGGCTGAGACGCGGCTGCGCCGTGCCGTAGGGGAATTGCCTGAAGCCCAACGGCCCGCGGCTCGTGCAGCCCTGCGCTCGGCAGTAGCCGACGCCCTGCAGGGCCAAATTGCGGAGCAGGTCGCTCTGGCGACGGAGGGCGCAGCGAGACTGGGTGCAGGGGCCGCCCCGAGCGTCCAGTCTTGACTAGCTGTGGCCCCGCCCCACTTGCATGTGAGTGCTGACCCTCCTCTCCCCTCTCCCGTTCCCGCAGCCCTGATTGGTCGTAGCAAAATCTCCACATCTGCAGCGTGCAAGGTAGTCTCTTTGTCGCGAGCACAATGCGCTATTGTAGTGCCATGTTTGGTCTGCGCGCCATGGTGCGTTGCCTCTCCGCTTTGTGCATGTTGTGGTCTCGGCATGTCACACCTTTGATGCTCGTTACCCCTGGCATGAGGTGGTCCCGCAGCCCATTTGGGATGAGCCGTCATGCAACCAATAGCACTTGTCCAAGGCCGCTGGCTAAAGAGGCGTCAAGAGGCGTTGAAGATCGGGGCCGCCCCGCGGGTCCTGGGGCCGTCGGCGGCCCGCCGTCCGCTTTGTCGCCCGCCCGCGACGTGGTTTCCTCGCCCCCCTCCTCCCTCTCCTGCCCGTCCAGGGCCCCGAACGGGGGCCAGGCCGTTTTCCGCCAGCATAACGAACGGGCCCCACACACCTGGAACCGTTGGCTTCGGCCCATAGTCTTCCTGTGCCACCTTTGTCCCGCCATGGCAGTTGGCCGCCCCATTTTGGTTCGGTGTACAGCCTCTCCCCTTCCCCTCTCCTCCCCGTCAACTGTTTGGCTCGTGAGTACCTGCCTCGCACATTCTCTCGAGCTGTACCTCCCGCGCCATCCACCCGACCAAGCGATGGCGCCCAAGTTCTCGAAGCTTGCGCCGACGCCGTGGCCCGCCAAGACGCGCGCCGCGGGGGGGGGGGGCACCGACCTCCAAAGCAAGGCCGACGCAGCGCCCTGTCCAGCAGGTAAGCTTGTCGGAGAGCGAAGGCGAGGAGTACGACATGGTGTCCGAGGCGGCGACCTTTCGGGCGGCACCGACGGCGCACACGGGATCAGCGACCCCCGCTGAGGACGCCGATGGAGGCGGCGGTACGGGGGCCGCCCCCAGCGCCGCCGCCTCCGATGGCGCCTCGGCGATGCCTGCATCGGAGGTGGTGCCAGTGACGTCAGCCGCCCCGGCAGCGGCAGCCACGTATGCCGACTTCACCACAGAGCAGCGGCGCGGGCTGGACGCGCTCACCCTCGCGCTCCACAACCTTCAGCTGAGGGGGCATGCTGTGGGTGGTCGTGGCGGCCGCGGGGCGCGCAGCGCGGCCGGCGGCGAGCGCGCCGTGGGCGACGGGACCGCCAGCGAGGCCCCGAGTGCTGCGACCACGGGTGCCCTCAGCGGCCGCGGGGGCAAGCGCCACCGCCGACGCAGCAAGAAAGCCGTCTACGGCCAGGCCCCCCAGTCGAGCGGCGGCGCGCCAGCCGCGCTCGAAGACGTAGAGATGATGACGGAGGAGAACTACGCTGAGGCGGGCTACGTCCACTGCATGGGCGCAAATTGGGCCCCGCCGCACCGCCTGGGCGGGTGTCGGAGGCGCACGGCGCTGGACGACTGGAAGATCATGGCGGTGGAGTACGTGGACGAGCTCAGCTGCGCGGAGATGCGCCGCTATGCGGAGGCCAAGGAGGGCAACGAGAAATACCCCGAACTGAGGAGGGGCAAAGAGGGGCAGTACAAGCTGTACATGTGCTCGAACTGCGTGGCGACGGCGGAGGGCATCTCCGAGCACGAGGCCGTGACGCGCGCTGCGCGCGCGAACAAGGGCCCAGGCTCCATCGACCATGCCGCCAAGCGGGTGGCGATGTTCCGTGCGAGCTTCGACTACATCAAGGAGGGCATGGACGTCCTGGTGGGGTTCGCGCTCTCAGAGGAAGGCTCGCTTGCCCTGCGGAGGTCAACGGAAGGCGTGGGGGCGGGCATCGACCCCGAGAGTACAGGCGCCCCCCCAGCCACGGAAGAAGTGGCGAGGGAGGTGGGCCGCCCAATGGCGAGGGAGGCGGGGGCGGTGCCAGGGCCGCCCCGCGCGCCACCCCCGCCCCTCGAGGAAGAACCTCCCAGTGACGAAGAGAACGACCCTCAGCCCGACGTGGACGCGGAGGACCAGGGGCTCCAGCTGACCGAGGCCCAGACCGTGAAGGAGGTAACGGACATCGAGCCCTTGCTGCGGCTCGGCCTATCCAAGAAGTCGCTGAAGCGCATGGCGCGGGCCTATGGTGTCCTCAAATTCGAGACCATGCGCACCCACATGCTGGGCGGCCTGGGAGCCATCCTGGAGAAGAAGGAGGGCATGGTGAGGGGCACCGAGGCGCAGGACGGAGTCCAGAAGTGGCTCGACGCGCTGGGCGAGGAGGCGGAGGTGGATGTGGGAAGGCTGAAGAGGGGTGTCCTGGAAGCTTCGGGGATTGCAGATGCCCACCTGGGACACAAACGTGCCTGGAAGGAGGCGTGCCAGGGTGACACCGCGGCGCAGGAGGCCCACCGCCGCATGGGCGACTACACGGACCAGTTCTACCGTGACAAGGGCTTCACGTTCAACATGTACTACAAGTGCGCGGCCAACAAGACCTGGGATAATCCCAGGGGGTGCTGTTCGGTGATCCGGTCGGATCGCTGGTCACAGCTGCTCTCGTGCGCCCAGGGGGCAGCGGGAGAGACGGGCCAGCGCTGGTACTGCCACTGCGGGGCGCGCAATTCGACCTCCTACGGAGTCTGCATCGAGTTCATAGAGGAGGAGGCGAACCCGCCACGCGCGTACTACATGCACGCGGAGCATCCCGAGGAGGACATCCGCGACCTGAAGGCCCTGCCGCGCTACGACAAGCTCAAGAAGGAGGGGGCCACAGTGCTCAACGCGGTGGACCTTCTGCAGCACCTGCCCAAGGTTGAGCCGATGGTGGTTGGCACCGTCTTCAAGCGCTATGCCCCACACCAGGCACAATGGGAGGGCCACTATGTGCTGATGGAGGGGCTCACCTGGGAGAGCTTGCCCACGTTCGAGTGGACCGACCTCTACGCGCAGGTCGCCTGGGGATTAAACGACCCTGAATGGGCGGGGTACAGCAAGAAGACGCGGAACAAAGCCAAGAGGGAGCGCCTGGAGATGGCGCACAGGGAATTGGCGCATTACGAGCGCCGCCACAACCTGAAGGAGGGCAGGCTCTCGGGCGGCGGGGGCGGCGCAGGGGTCGCCCCGCGCGCCGCCCCCGCTCGCAACGCCGGCGCCCCACCAGCGAGCGGGGCCCGCGGCAGCGAGGGCCCGCCACCACCGCCAGCGGGAG
Organism: Prorocentrum cordatum; assembly: GCA_963575745.1. NCBI lineage: Eukaryota > Dinophyceae > Prorocentrales > Prorocentraceae > Prorocentrum > Prorocentrum cordatum. Next base: position 347,547 of record CAUYUJ010014373.1, on the reverse strand, counting down.
TCCCGCCAGAGACCGCGGCCATCATGGGCCCCCCGCCGCCGCCGCCGACGGCGCCCCCTGATGCGCCGCCGCCGCCGACGCACCCGCCACCGCAGACGGACGTGCCACCGCAGCAGGCCCCAAGCGCTGCAGCCCTGAACGTGGCCCTCGGTGAAGACCTCGAGCGCCAGATCTTCGGGCCCTCAGGGCAGGCGGGGGGCAGTGGCGACCTCGGCGGGGAGGCGCGGGCGCTGCCGTCGCAGGTCTTTGCTGCCATCGCGCAGGGAACAGGCCAGCAGGCCTGAGGGATAATGCCCAGCAGGTTCCAGGGCCTTGGCAGGCCGCGTGAGTCCATGCTAAATTGTCCACTTGCTGCTTTCTGTAGGGCGGCGGGCCCATAGCGGCGCCCCCCCTCGCGCGGCGGCGCCTGTAGCCTTTGCCGAGGCTAGGCGCAAGACTACCTGTGCACCCAGCCACCTTGGCTCGCCAACTGGCTTGCCATCTCGGCCTCCTCACGTTCACTTGCGCTCGTTGGCCTCGCTGGCGGTGCTGGGGCAGCCCCGTGCACTGCAGCGTCGCCGTCGGGCGCCTGGCCATTTTGGCCTGCCATCCTGGCTTCGTCTCGCGCCTTCTTGCGCTTGTAGGCTTGGGTGGCGGTACTGGGGTCGCCCCGTGTGCTGCTACGCTGCCGCCTGCGCCTTACTTTTTGCTGTAGGGGCCAGCTGCCCTCGGCCAGGCGCCAGCTGCTGCATGCACGTCAGACCCGCCCTTGGCTTGCCATCCAGGCCTTGCCTCGCGTCTTCCCGCGCTAGTCGGCCTGGGTGGCGGTGCTGGGGTCGCCCCGTGTGCTGCTGTGCCGTTGCTGGCGCTTCAGTCTGGGCTGTTAGCACAACTGCCCACGGTGCGAGCGCCTGACGTTGCAAGCATGTCAGACCCGCCCTTTCACCCAGAAGAGGTGCGCGCTACATATTGGCAATGAGGCGGCCACAAGGACGCTCTTCCCTAGGTGGTTGAGCCGTGGTGATGTGGTGCACGAGACCGCCAGTAGTAGTAGTAGTAGTAGTAGTAGTAGTAGTGGTAGTAGTAGTAGTAGTAGTAGTAGTAGTAGTAGTAGTAGTAGTAGTGGTAGTAGTAGTAGTAGTAGTAGTAGTAGTAGTAGTCGTAGTAGTAGTAGTAGTAGTAGTAGTAGTAGTAGTAGTAGTAGTAGTAGTAGTAGTAGTAGTAGTAGTAGTAGTAGTAGTAGTAGTAGTAGTAGTAGTAGTAGTAGTAGTAGTAGTAGTAGTCGTAGTAGTAGTAGTAGTAGTAGTAGTAGTAGTAGTAGTAGTAGTAGTAGTAGTAGTAGTAGTAGTAGTAGTAGTAGTAGTAGTAGTAGTAGTAGTAGTAGTAGTAGTAGTAAGTAGTAGTAGTAGTAGTAGTAGTAGTAGTAGTAGTAGTAGTAGTAGTAGTAGTAGTAGTAGTAGTAGTAGTAGTAGTAGTAGTAGTAGTAGTAGTAGTAGTAGTAGTAGTAGTAGTAGTAGTAGTAGTAGTAGGTGGAGTAACGTTTAGTAATAATGATTGTTGAGGTTCCATTCCGTCAATAAGTTAGTAGTGATAATCTATTATTGAATCGGTTCGCTCATTCCGCCGGCCCGTATTGTGCCATCGCGGGGTCTTGGGGGGTTTCCCTTTGGAAGCTTCGTGGGAGCTTCTTGGGAACTTTGGGAGGCCTCGTGGATGGCTCTGGGTGGGCCCTCTTGGTGGTCTCTTGGGGGGGTCTGCCTGGCCTCTTGGGGGCCTCCTGGGAGCTTCCTGGGGGTCTCTTGGGGGCCTCTTGGGGCTTTCTTGCGGCCTGTTGGGGGCCTCTTGGGGCTCTCTTGGGGGCTTCGTGGGGCTACTTGGGGGCTTGTAGGGGCATTTCGGGGGCGTGTTTGGGCGGGAGGCTCAAAATTTCCGTTCAGGTTGCCCCTGTGGACCTCAATCATGGGACCGTCTTGGGGACTCTTGGACCGTCTTGAGGGTTTTTTGGGCCTTCTTGGAGCGCTCTTGGGCCGTCTTTCAGCGGTCTTGAGGGTCTCTCGGGCCGTCTTGGGGTGATCTTGGGGGCCTCTTGGACCGCCTTGAAAGGTGTGAAAGACGAAGAGGCGGATATGTAAAAAATGCACGCTTTCCTAAGGGAATGAAGCGATTTTTGCTTGTGGGGGCCCTCTTGGGGCGCCGCTTAGGGACCTCTTGGGGCGTCTTGAAGGCCAATTGGGCCGTGTTGAGGCCATCGTAGGCGTTTGGGGGTGATATTTCGGCGTCTCCCGGCTCTCTTGGACCGTCTGGAGGGCTTCTCGGGCCCCTCTTGGACCGATTTGGAGCCCTCCTGGGCTCCGAAAAAGAGTTCTTTCTTGAGGGTTTCTTGGGCCTTCTTGGAGCGCTCTTGGGCCGTCTTTGAGCGGTCTAGAGGGTCTCTCGGGCCGTCTTGGGGTGATCTTGGGGGCCTCTTTGACCGCCTTGAAAGGTGTGAAAGACGAAGAGGCGGATATGTAAAAAATGCACGCTTTCCTAAGGGAATGGGACAATTTTTGCTAGTGGGAGCCCCCTTGGGACGCCGCTTAGGGACCTCTTAGGGACATCTTGGGGCGTCTTGAAGGCCCGTTGGGCCGTCTTGAGGCCATCGTAGGCGTTTGGGAGTGATATTTCGGCGTCTCCCGCTCTCTTGGACCGTCTGGAGGGCTTCTCGGGCCCCTCTTGGACCGATTTGGAGCCCTCCTGGGCTCCGAAAAAGAGTTCTTGAGGGTTTCTTGGGCCTTCTTGGAGCGCTCTTGGGCCGTCTTTGAGCGGTCTTGAGGGTCTCTCGGGCCGTCTTGGGGTGATCTTGGGGGCCTCTTGGACCGCCTTGAAAGGTGTGAAAGACGAAGAGGCGGATATGTAAAAAATGCACGTTTTCCTAAGGGAATGGGACGATTTTTGCTTGTGGGAGCCCTCTTGGGGCGCCGCTTAGGGACCTCTTGGGGCGTCTTGAAGGCCTGTTGGGCCGTCTTGAGGCCATCGCAGGCGTTTGGGAGTGATATTTCGGCGTCTCCCGGCTCTCTTGGACCGTCTGGAGGGCTTCTCGGGCTTCTCGTGGACCGTTTGGAGCCCTCCTGGGCTCCGAAAAGGGACCTTGCCGGGAGTCTGCCCGGAGTCTGCCGGGACCTTGCCGGGAGTCTGCCGGGACCTTGCTGGCGCCTTGCCGGGGTACTTTTCGTCCGGGGACCCCCAGGGCCCGCCCCGCGCGCGCGAACTAGAAATATTGTTGAGCAGTTACCGGAGATCTTAGCACGCCTCTGGCCCGTTGGGCCGGCGAATTTGTGTCCCATTTGCAGGGCCCCTTCACAAGAGGCCCCCTAAGCCGTCCCAAGAGCGCCCAGGGGGCCGCCGAGAGGGTCCGCACACGGCCCCGGACGGCCGCAGTGACGGCCCTGGAGCCGCCCACCCAAGGCGGCCCAAGACAGCTCCAAGGAGCCCCAAGAGGGGCCCTGATGGCCCCTATGACTTCCCTCGACGTCCCAAGATGGCCCCCAAGGGAACCCCGGGAGCGCGCAAGATACCCTCAACAGGTTGCAGGAGCCTCCCAAGACACTCCCAAGAGGCCTCCTCGGCGCTCCGAGTAAAAACGCAAAGCACATGTGCCTAGATCTCTCTCTCTCTCTCTATTTATATATATCTCTCTCTGTCTCTCTCTCTCTCTCTCTCTCTCTCTATTTCTAACAGAAGACGATGACAAGGAACATACCATAGTGGGAGGGAGGACGAAGAGGAGGAGGAGGACGAGGAGGACGAAGAGGAGGAGGAGGACGAGGAGGAGGAAGAGAAGGAGGACGACGAGGAGGACGAGGAGGAGGATGACGAGGAGGAGGAGGAGGAGGATGAGGCGGGAAGAGAGACGAGAGGGGAGGCAATGGGGGATACCGGAGGGTCCATGGGGAAGGTGAAGAGACGTTGATCAACTTCGGATACAGGGGAGGAGGAGGATGGAGGCGAGGCGGGAGAGTGGGAGTGGGAAGGTGGGAAGGGCGAGGGGGAGGGGCCCCCCTCTGGGCCGGGCCGTCTTGGAGCGCTGGAAGCTCGAACGGGCGAGAACGCTCAAACCTTTCAGGACCTTCGGGGACTTTTTCGGTTCTGGCCTCTTGGGGCCCTCTTGGGGGTCCTCTTGTGGCCCTCCTGGGGCATGTTGGGAACGAGCCTCTTGTGTTGTCTTGAGTCCATCCTGGGCGTCTTGGGGCTCTTTGGGGCTCTTTTAGGCCGTCTCAGGACCCTCTTGGGCCGTCTTGGGCGCCTCTTGGGCCGTCCGGAATCGGGCGTCTTGAAGCGCTCCTGGGGGCGGCCTCTGGACCCTCTTGGACTGTCCTTGTCCTTGGGCGCTTCTTGGGACCCTCTTGGCCCGTCTTGGTGACCTCTGGCCCCATGAGAAGGTCTCGCGGGGCGCCCCAAGAGGCACGCGGGGCGCCCCCGGGGATTCGGGGCCTTGGACCCCTGGGGCCCTTAGGGAGCACGCAGAAGACTCAACATTCGGGATTGAGTGTTCTTCATGGACCCGTGGGCGCTCCACTTTTTGGGGGGTTCTCTGGGGAAGCGCTCCGTGAGAGCAGTCTCTGGGGAGACGGTCCTCCGGGAAGGTGGTGCTGTGGAAACGGTTGCCCAGGGAGAACGGTCCTGGATGCCCCGAGTTCTCGGCCCCCTGGACGACCTCAAGGCTGCCAGCTCGACGTCGGGGCCTCTTTTTTCAAGTGAGGGCCGTATCTGATGAGCCTGTTTTCCACCACCACCACCACCATAAGTTGGAGGGGAGGAGGAGGAGGAGGAGGAGGAGGAGGAGGAGGAGGAGGAGGAGGAGGACCCCCCCTCCAACTTATGGTGGTGGTGGAAAACACGCCCATCAGTATCTTTCGCTGAGGCCGAGGTGTTCAGTCCATTGCCATTCTGGATCGCAGCACCAGCCGCTTACCGATATATCGATACATCCTCGAGTTCGCGCTTGGGGCCGACGTTCTGGCTCTCAGCGCCCGCTCGCAATGACGTGCGCGCGCTCGTCCTTACTGGTGTGCGTGCAGCTGTTCCTGTGCTTGGGCGGCACATGCGCTCTGCATTCGAGGAGCGTCTCCAAATCGTTAGCGAGCACCGGGACAACATGGGCCAAGATATACCAGATCCAGGATGGTCCAGAAAGCTCGTATGCCTTCCCCCTCACGACCGGAGCTTATGGAAACATTACTAGTTCGGAGATTGGCTCAAGTCATGCGAAGTACTCCGACTCGGACATCAACGCCATGGCGTCGGCTCGAGACGGCTACACTCACGTTTACCAAATCACGAGCTCCGATTGCGCTTCTTACCTGTACGTGAGGTCGAACGACAATTACGTCGACACATCAGCATCATTTGGCCTTACCAAGGATAATACTCAAGTTTGTTTGAGTTCAGCGTACGAGTCTTGCTCGACCTGGGCCACATTACGTTCCACGTTCCACGGCATAGACTTGCTGTACTCAAGCCCGAATCTCGGTGGGGAGACGTGCTGCCGTTATATGTTTGGGCACGGGACAGTCGATTGTCTTTTTGGCCCCTCAGGCCACCGCTGCGTCAACGGTGGCGGCGCGTGCGTCAACGTAGCCTTCAACTCCAAGTATAAGAAGTTGGACCAAGTGGCGTTTTACATCTGGACGTCGACGCCCAGCCCAACGCCCAGCCCAACGCCCGAGCCGACGTCCAGCCCAACGCCCAGCCCAACGCCCAGCCCGACGCCCAGCCCAACGCCCAGCCCATCGCCCAGCCCAACGCACCAGCCGACGTCTAGCCCAACGCCCAACCCAACGCCCAGCCCAACGCCCAGCCCAACGCCCGAGCCGACGTCCAGCCCAACGCCCAGCCCAACGCCCAGCCCAACGCCCGAGCCGACGCCCAGTCCAACGCCCAGCCCGACGCCCGAGCCGACGTCCAGCCCAACGCCCAGCCCAACGCCCAGCCCAACGCCCAGCCCAACGCCCGAGCCGACGTCCAGCCCAACGCCCAGCCCAACGCCCAGCCCAACGCCCAGCCCCACGCTGCCCACGCCCAAACGCCCAGGCCCCCCAGCCCAACGCTCGAGCCGACGTCTAGCCAACGCCCAGCCCAACGCCCAGCCCAACGCCCCGCCCGCCCAACGCCAGCCAACGCCCAGCCCAACGCCCAGCCCAACGCCCAGCCCAACGCCCAGCGACGTCCAGCCAACGCCCAGCCCAACGCCCAGCCCAACGCCCGAGCCCGGGAGCCGACGTCCAGCCCAACGCACGCCGCAGCAGCGGCGACGCGAGCCAACGCCCGAGCCGACGCCCCCAACGCCCAGCCGACAACGCCCGAGCCCCGAGCCACGCCCAGCCCAACGCCCAGCCACAACTCCAGCCCAACGCCCAGCCCAACGCCCGAGCCGACGTCGAGCCCAACGCCCAGCCCAACGCCCGAGCCGACGCCCAGCCCAACGCCCAGCCCAACGCCCAGCCCAACGCCCAGCCCAACGCCGAGCCCAACGCCCAGCCCAACGCCCAGCCCAACGCCTGAGCCGACGCCCAGCCCAACGCCC
>CAUYUJ010014373.1:328506-336006 GCA_963575745.1 Prorocentrum cordatum | reverse complement strand
CACCATGATCCGATGGAATTCTTGACGCTTCGCGTATCCCCGCCAGCCCATCCTACACCAGGCACTCGAACGAAGAGCGCCGATGATCGGCAGCTGTTCTCCTCCCCATCTTCCTCCTTCTCCTCCGCCTTCTCCTCCTCCCTCCTCCTCCTCCCTCTCCTCCTCCTCCTCCTCCTCCTCCTCCTCCTCCTCCTTCTCCTCCTCCTCCTCCTCCGCCTCTTCCTCCTCCCTGGTGGCGTATTGGAAGTGTCTTCGAACGTTTTGGTGGGCTCTTGGGCCTTGCGGGCGGGCGGGCGGCGCTCCGCCCGCCCGCGCGCAGAGCCCAAGAGGGGGTCCAAGACGCCTTTTGGAACAATCTTGGAGGAGATCGATCAACGAAGGGGTGGTCCCTAATTACAGCCCCCCCCCATCAAGAGCCACGATCCTCGTGAGGGGTGTCGAACGTTAGCCTTCCCAGGAGTCGATTTTGGACGCTCTAAGTACCCGCGGCCCCCCCTGTCCAGGTCAGTGGGGAAGGGGTTTACCCCTCCCCGAAGGGGGAGAAGGAGGGGTGGAAGAGGAAACGCTCTAAACCACCGACGCCCGGAGGGCTGGTGGGACTTTTTGGGAAGCTATTTTGGGAAGCTTGGGCTCCTCTTGGGCCCGTCTGGGCGCCCTTGAAGGCCCTGCTGGGGCGCTCTTGGGGCAATCTTGGAGGACATCGGTCAAGGAAATAGGGTTCCTTAATTAGAGTTCCCCCCCAGGAACTCCAAACATCGTCTCCTGTACCGCTCTGGGACCGCTCTTGGAGCGTTCTTCGGCGCTCTTGGCGCCGTCATGGTGCTTTCTTGGGCCCTTCTTGGAGCTATCTTGAGCCATTTTGGAGCCATCTTGACGCTTCGGATGTGCATCGCAAGCGAAAAAGTGAGAACACCAAAAACATTGATTTTCCCTTGGGTGTTGAAGCATATTGGCCTCTTGGATGCATCCTAATGATGCTCTTGTGGGCACTTGGAACCGTCTTGGAGAGTTCTTGGCCCGTCTTGGAACATCATGGGGACCATCTTGAGGCATCTTGCGCTATCTTGAGCCATCTTGGAGGGTATCTTGGGCTCCCTGAGGCCCTCTTGGAGCCGTCTTGGGCCATCTTGGGCGCTCCAACGCGCCGCGGAACCCCCTGTCCAGGTCAGTGGGGACGGGGTAGGGGGAGGGGTAAACCCTCCCCGAAGGGGAAGAAGGAGGGTGGAAGAGGAAACGCTCTAAACCACCGACGCCCACAGGGCTGGTGGGATTTGTGTCGGTCGTCTGCGATGCGTTTTCTGAGAGTTCTTGGCGTTCTCAACCCGACGTTGTCTGACAAGCTTCGTGGACAGCCCGGGGCGCCGTGAGAGTGAGAGGAAGGCGCCTTGCGGCCGCTTTGCCAACGCAGATCTCTCCCTCGGCCTCGTCATCCCTCCTGTGGCCCGTGGGATGGGTTCCTTCGGCCTCATCATCCCTCCTGTGGCTAGTCGTTGCCCACCTGTGGCTCGTGGGGTGGGTTCCCTCGGGCACTCCCAGTGGCAAGGCCACTTCTTGAGTGCTTCTATAGGCGTCGTCGTTGGTTTCTTTCAGGCCAGCGTTGTGTCCCAGCTCTTGTGGAACGGGTTTCGTCGAAAGGGCTTGCCTCTTTCCGCTCGAGGGACCGGCGCCGTCAGAGGAAGGCGCTCTGCGGCCGGTTTGCCAACGTAGATCTCTCCCTCGGCCTCGTCCTCCCTCCTCCTTTTTGCTCCTCCCCCCCGTTTGAGTGCGCGCGCGGCGCACAGGACCCTTGGTGCTTCTGCATGGGTTTTCGCCCGTGACGTGTCTTTGAGAGGGCCGTCGCCTGCTGCGCTTCTGGGATGGGCTCCCTCGAGTGCCCAGCCTGGCATGACCCGTATCCTGATGACCTTCGGCCCATCCCGCCACCGTGTCGTGGGTTGGTGTTCTTAGGGCTGCCTCTTGGGGTCTCCTGGGAAGCCTCTCGGGGGCCTCTTGGGCGCTGCTCTGATCCGTCTCATGGGGGCCGTTCTGGGATCTCTTATGAGGCCTCTTGGGGGCCTCTTGTGGCCTCTTGGGGGCCTCTTGGGGGCCTCTTGGGCGCCTGCTGGCGATCAGAGGGGTCGTTTTGGAGCGGAGGGCGCCAGGCGTCAGCTCGTGTTCCCCCTCGTGGGCCGCCCGTGGGGCAGTCTTGGGCCGTCTTGGAGGCCGCCTGGGCCGTCCTGGAGCCCTCTTGGACCGTCTTGGAGCCCCCTCGGGGGCTTCTCGGGCCGTTCTGGGGCGATCGTTGGGGCCTCTCGGACAGCCTTCGAGCGACGGGAACTCTATCAATCCATTCGTGCCTCGCAGGCACGGTGGCGGATTTCGGAGAGGCTCGAGCCACCTTCCTCTTCTGTTTTCCGTCCGCCCGTTCGGCAACTCGGCATTAGTTTGTTCGGCAGAGGAAGCGTCGCAGGTCTCGTGCCACGCTCTGCAGTCCAGAACGCTGTGTGCTTGTTTTCTTATTTCTATCGGCATGCGTTTGGTGTGTCGCATAGGTGGTCGGCGTGTGCTTGGCGTGCCGACTGGCAGTTGGCCCTTGTTCGGCGCCTCGGAAAGATCGGTGGTGTTGTTCAGACGCTTCTGGAGGGCCTCAGCATGCCCCATATGGGCCCCCCAGCGCCCCCCCCGAGGATCCGATGAGCGCCTTAGAGCGCCCCAAGAGGGCCGCAATCGGCTCCCAAGAGAGCCCCAAGACAGCCCAAGGCGGCGCCAAGATGGCCCAAGCGAGCCCCCAAAGAGCCTCAAGACACGCCCAGGCAGCCCAAGAGGACCCCAGACACCCTTACAAGAAGACCCCACGAGGTCCCCAAGAAGCATCCCAGGCCCCCTCAGGCAGCTCCAGACCTCTGGCGGGCCTTTTGGGCAGTCGAAGGCCATCTTCAGGCCATCTGGGGCCGTCTTGGGTGCATCTTGGGGCCATCTTCGCTGTCTTGGAGGCCTTCTTGGCCGTCTTGGAGGCATCTTGCAGGCCATCTTGGCCGTCTTGGAGGCCGCCTGGGGCTTCTTGGGGGCCTCTCGGGCTGTCTTGGGGCCTTGTTGGGGCCCTCTTGGGGGCCTCTTGCTGTCATGGGGCCATCCAGGAGGCCTCTAGGGCGCTCTTGGGTCGATGTTGGGGGCCTCTAGGGCCGTCTTCTTTCTGCTTCGTTTCGTTCTCTGATGCATCTTGGACCCGCGTGCGCAAGCCGTGAATTGATGGAAGGGGGCATGAGCGGCTTGAGGGCGAGTGGCCTTGGGGAGCTCATGATCCTGGTCAGGATGGGAGGCCCAGTCGACCTGAGAGCATTTGGCTCCCAGGCTTCGGGCGGAAAAGGTCGTGTTTCACTCCTGACGGTTTTTCTCAGTTTAGCTTGGGGCTGGTTTCGGCCCCCAGAATTGCAACGTCATGGTCTTGGACGAAGCGCCCCTGGTGAAGGGTTCGCGAGGTCTGGCGTGCACGTGCTGAAGCAGCATCAATCTACCGGAGGTCTGGGTTTGAGGTGGGTCCGAATCCTTTTTGGGCCTCGAGGGAGAAGCTAACTCGTGCGCTGGCGTTGCTGCAGGCAACCCGCATAGTACGGAGGAGCGACCTTCCAAGGTTACCCTTGCACCCTTCCCCTTGGGCCCACGCTTGGCCGCTCTCGCTGGCCGCGCTTCGACCTGGCCCTCCGAGGCCCTCGCATCCTTTTCGTGCGCCCTTCTCATACGGCCTGGCAGTACCTCCTCGGCAGGTCAGGGCAGCTTTTACCTCGCAGACCTCGGCACTGCCGGGCTGCTCTGCTGCTGCGAGGAGTCTTGGGCCGTGCCGCCGGACGGCCCCAGCAGATCTGCCTCTGCGTCTCCGCCTGTGCCCTGAGAAACCCGACGCATCGACACCGTTGCAGCATCGCAGGAACTCTTCGCCGGGAGCCTGAGGCCGTGCGGCTCGATCTGCGAGGGCCCCGGGGCCCGAGCCTGGGCGAACACGCCCGTCGTGGACCGATGGCAACGGCCTGGACAGAGGCGACGACGCCCGGCTCGAGACAACGGAGACGACCGGATGCATCGGCGACAGTTGAGACGCTCATACGCCCCCTGAGATCCTTCAGCTCAGCGATCTGGCTCCTGAGCGTCTCTATGGCGACTGGGGAGGCGAGGATGATTTAGCTGATGGGTTTCGGTATGCCAGGACACCGAAATCCATCAGTTCAGTAATCCTCGCCTCCTCAGTCGCCGTGGAGACGGTCAAGGGCCAGGTCGCCGAACTGAAGGCTCTCAGGGTGCGTAGCTCAGGGTCTGCTGCGTGGCGACCCGATGCATCGGCGATGCGTGACGACGGGATCTCAGGATCTGCACACTGCATCGTACAGTCGGGTGCGCTGGCGACGCATCGCCGACGTCGGCGATGCATCGGCGACGTCGACGCGAAGCAAGTCGGGCTCCACATCGTGTCGCACCGCCGATGCGTCGGCGATGCGGCGCGATCCTCCGACCCCATATACTCCGACCCCATCTAGGAGACTTCTGGCAAGAGGCCTCCGAGAAGCCCCAGAAGGGCTCCATGAGGCCCCCCGAGAGCGCCCCAGGAGGCAAACGTCTCGCGTTCTCGGCATCTGGCTCTCCCGGCGTCCAAGACGGCCCAAGATCAGGAGGGAACAAAACACAGACACAATCAATCGTCGACTCCCAGGAAAATATGGGAAAATATGGGAAGTGGGGGGGGAAGACAAAAATCCAGAAAATATGGGAAACTATCGGGAATCCTGTTTGTTATGTGCATTTATTTGTGTGTCCCAGGGCCCCTTCACAAGAGGCCCCCCAAGCCGTCCCAAGAGCGCCCAGGGGGCCGCCGAGAGGGTCCGCACACGGCCCCGGGCGGCCCCAGTGACGGCTATGGAGCCGCCCCCCCAAGGCGGCCCGCGACAGCCCCGAGGAGCCTCAAGAGGGGCCCAGATGGCCCCTCTGACATCCCTCGACGTCCCAAGATGGCCCCCAAGGGAGCCCCGGGAGCGCGCAAGATACCCTCAACAGGTTGCAGTAGCCTCCCAAGACACTCCCGAGAGGCCTCCTCGGCGCTCCGAGTAAAAACTCAAAGCGCATGTGCTTAGATCTCTCTCTATATATCTCTTTATTTCTACTAATAGAAGACGATGAAAAGGAACATAACATAGTGGGAGGGAGGACGAAGAGGAGGAGGAGGAGGACGAGGTGGAGGAGGAAGAGGAGGAGGACGACGAGGAGGACGAGGAGGAGGACGACGAGGAGGAGGGAGAGGAGGAGGAGGAGCAGGAGGCAGGAAGAGAGACGAGAGGGGAGGCAATGGGGGATACTGGAGGGTCCATGGGGCAGGTGAAGAGACGTTGATCAACTTCGGATACAGGGGAGGAGGAGGATGGAGGCGAGGCGGGAGAGTGGGAGTGGGAAGGTGGGAAGGGCGAGGGGGAGGGCCCCCCCCCTTGGGCCTGGCCGTCTTGGAGCGCTGGAAGCCCGAACGGGCGAGAACGCTCAAACCTTTCAGGACCTTCGGGGACATTTCTGGTTCTGGCCTCTTGGGGCCCTATTGGGGGTCCTCTTGTGGCCCTCCTGGGGCATGTTGGGAACGAGCCTCTTGTGTTGTCTTGAGTCCATCCTGGGCGTCTTGGGGCTCTTTGGGGCTCTTTTAGGCCGTCTCAGGACCCTCTTGGGCCGTCTTGGGCGCCTCTTGGGCCGTCCGGAATCGGGCGTCTTGAAGCGCTCCTGGGGGCGGCCTCTGGACCCTCTTGGACTGTCCTTGTCCTTGGGCGCTTCTTGGGACCCTCTTGGCCCGTCTTGGTGACCTCTGGCCCCATGAGAAGGTCTCGCGGGGCGCCCCAAGAGGCACGCGGGGCGCCCCCGGGGATTCGGGGCCTTGGACCCCTGGGGCCCTTAGGGAGCACGCAGAAGACTCAACATTCGGGATTGAGTGTTCTTCATGGACCCGTGGGCGCTCCACTTTTTGGGGGGTTCTCTGGGGAAGCGCTCCGTGAGAGCAGTCTCTGGGGAGACGGTCCTCCGGGAAGGTGGTGCTGTGGAAACGGTTGCCCAGGGAGAACGGTCCTGGATGCCCCGAGTTCTCGGCCCCCTGGACGACCTCAAGGCTGCCAGCTCGACGTCGGGGCCTCTTTTTTCAAGTGAGGGCCGTATCTGATGAGCCTGTTTTCCACCACCACCACCACCATAAGTTGGAGGGGAGGAGGAGGAGGAGGAGGAGGAGGAGGAGGAGGAGGAGGAGGAGGAGGACCCCCCCTCCAACTTATGGTGGTGGTGGAAAACACGCCCATCAGTATCTTTCGCTGAGGCCGAGGTGTTCAGTCCATTGCCATTCTGGATCGCAGCACCAGCCGCTTACCGATATATCGATACATCCTCGAGTTCGCGCTTGGGGCCGACGTTCTGGCTCTCAGCGCCCGCTCGCGATGACGTGCGCGCGCTCGTCCTTACTGGTGTGCGTGCAGCTGTTCTCGTGCTTGGGCGGCACATGCGCTCTGCATTCGAGGAGCGTCTCCAAATCGTTAGCGAGCACCGGGACAACATGGGCCAAGATATACCAGATCCAGGATGGTCCAGAAAGCTCGTATGCCTTCCCCCTCACGACCGGAGCTTGTGGAAACATTACTAGTTCGGAGATTGGCTCAAGTCATGCGAAGTACTCCGATTCGGACATCAACGCCATGGCGTCGGCTCGAGACGGCTACACTCACGTTTACCAAATCACGAGCTCCGATTGCGCTTCTTACCTGTACGTGAGGTCGAACGACAATTACGTCGACACATCAGCATCATTTGGCCTTACCAAGGATAATACTCAAGTTTGTTTGAGTTCAGCGTACGAGTCTTGCTCGACCTGGGCCACATTACGTTCCACGTTCCACGGCATAGACTTGCTGTACTCAAGCCCGAATCTCGGTGGGGAGACGTGCTGCCGTTATATGTTTGGGCACGGGACAGTCGATTGTCTTTTTGGCCCCTCAGGCCACCGCTGCGTCAACGGTGGCGGCGCGTGCGTCAACGTAGCCTTCAACTCCAAGTATAAGAAGTTGGACCAAGTGGCGTTTTACATCTGGACGTCGACGCCCAGCCCAACGCCCAGCCCAACGCCCGAGCCGACGTCCAGCCCAACGCCCAGCCCAACGCCCAGCCCGACGCCCAGCCCAACGCCCAGCCCATCGCCCAGCCCAACGAACCAGCCGACGTCTAGCCCAACGCCCAACCCAACGCCCAGCCCAACGCCCAGCCCAACGCCCGAGCCGACGTCCAGCCCAACGCCCAGCCCAACGCCCAGCCCAACGCCCGAGCCGACGCCCAGTCCAACGCCCAGCCCGACGCCCGAGCCGACGTCCAGCCCAACGCCCAGCCCAACGTTCAGCCCAACGCCCAGCCCAACGCCCGAGCCGACGTCCAGCCCAACGCCCAGCCCAACGCCCAGCCCAACGCCCAGCCCCACGCCCAGCCCAACGCCCAGCCCAACGCCCAGCCCAACGCCCAGCCCAA
>CAUYUJ010014373.1:320000-328406 GCA_963575745.1 Prorocentrum cordatum | reverse complement strand
CGTAGTAGTAGTAGTAGTAGTAGTAGTAGTAGTAGTAGTATCAGTAGCCCTGGTAGTGGTAGTGGTAGTGGTAGTGGTAGTGGTAGTAGTAGTGGTGGTAGTAGTGGTAGTAGGAGTAGTAGTAGTAGTAGCAGTAGCAGTAGCAGTAGCAGTAGTAGTAGTAGTAGTAGTAGTAGTAGTAGTAGTCATAGTAGTGGTGGTGGTGGTCGTAGTCGCAATCGTAGTCGTAATCGTAGTTGTAGTCGTAGTACTAGTAGTAGTAGTAGTAGTAGTAGTAGTAGTAGTAGTAGTAGTAGTAGTAGTAGTAGTAGTAGTAATAGTAGTAGTAGTAGTAGTCGTAGTAGTAGTAGTAGTAGTAGACATCACCCCAGTGCGACCCTACCTAGAAGTTGGACCCCCTAGGAAAGCAGCATTAGTTGCTATGCTATGCTATGCTTTGATATACCATGCTTTGCTGCGCTATTATATGCTATGCTATGCTATGCTATGCTATGCTGCGCTATGCTATGCTGTGTTGTCCTATGCTATACTATGTCAGGCTGCGCTGTGCTATGCTAAGCTATGCTGTGCTCTGTTATGCTATGCAATGCTATGCCATGCTGCGTTATGCTGCGCTATGCTATGCTATGCTATGCTTGGCTATGCTATGCTATGCGAATGCAGCGCTGCGCTATGCTAAGCTAAGCTAAGCTAAGTTAACCCTCTAGGCAGAGCCTAGGTAGGGAATTACACCCATGCTTTTGCTTTGCCTTTCCTTTGCTTTGCTTTTGCTGTTGCTTTTCTTTGCTTTGCGTTGCTTGTGCTTTGCTTTGCTGTCGCTGCTGTTGCTTTGCCTTTGCTTTGCTGCTATGCTATGCTGCGCTGTGCTGTGCTGCGCTGTGCTATGCTATGCTATGCTCAGATAAAACTAAGATGAAGTAAGCTAAGCTAAGATACACCTGAGCTAAGATGAAGCTAAGTTAAGCTAAGATGAATTAAGCTAAGCTAAAATGAGATAAGCAACGCTAAGCTAAGGGGACGTAACTGGGGGAACCGCGGGGCGGATGCCAGGGGAACCGCCTGGGGCGATTTCCACTGCCCGGCGCCTTTAAGCCCATAGAGTAAGAACCCTTCTAGGCAGAGCCTAGGTAGGGAATGATAGTAGTAGTATGTAGTAGGTGGTAGTTACTAGTAGTAGTGGTAGCAGTAGTAGTAGTAGTAGTAGTAGTAGTAGTAGTAGTAGTAGTAGTAGTAGTAGTAGTGGTAGCAGTAGTAGTAGTAGTAGTAGTAGTAGGAGTAGGAGTAGGAGTAGGAGTAGGAGTAGGTAGTAGAGTAGGAGTAGGAGTAGGAGTCAAGCTAGCCAGCTCGAGCGAGTCAAGCATGGCATGCCCAGTCCCACCCGCCCTCCCACAACATAAGAAGCAAAGCTGGCACAACTGGGGGCCGAAGTCACACCGGCCAGCCGGTTTGGTACAGCTGATGCGGCCGCGATGGCGGTTGCCGACGGGAACTGGCGAGCGCGTGTTGAATGCCGCGCACGCATTGCCAGACGAGTCGAGAATGGCCCGGTACACCGCAGGAAGCCAGAGGTGGCCGGAGGAAGCCCGACGGTCTGACAGGACACCCCAAAGCATTTTTGTGAAAAAGCATTGGGTTTTTGATGTTTTTATGTTGAAATGCTTGCAAACACACGGTGTTCGGTAGGATTCTGACATGAACGCGCGAGTGTGCTCTTTGTTGTATTTTTTGCACAGGATTCGCGGCCTGGGTGCATGACAGAGCATCGCGAGTGCACCGCGCGATGACGTGAAATCGCTGGATTTGACCGAATTCTTAAGATTCCTATGGTTTTCCTATGATTTCAGCAAGAGAGCCCGGGCGGGAAATTTGTAGATTTTTTGTGAAAAAGCATTGGGTTTTTGATGTTTTTATGTTGAAATGCTTGCAAACACACGGTGTTCGGTAGGATTCTGACATGAACGCGCGCGTGTGCTCTTTGTGGTATTTTTTGCAATGGATTATCGCCGTGGACGACAGGACGTCCATGTCGAGAGGAAAAAATAAGAAAAATGTGCGGCGATTTCAGGGGTGTCAGGTGCAATGTAGTCCAACCCTGGCTGACACATTAGGGTCCTGCATGGTAGTATGATGTTGTAGCGAGCTGCAGGGTCATCTGGTGGAGGAATGCCCCGCCAGATTTTGATTCCCGTTGCTCTGTGTCAGCACTGGTGATCTGTCGGTGATGCTTTGGCTCAAGTCAAAAGGATGTTTCAATCCGTTCGGCTGACGCCCACTCCGCGCATGGTAGCTTGGAGCCGTGGTTGACACGATAGAGAGCGTGTTGGTGAACACGATAGAGGTCGTGGACACGAGAGAGCGGGTGAACACGATAGAGGTCGTGGACACGATAGAGAGCGGGTGAACACGACAGAGGTCGTGGACACGATAGAGAGCGGGGTGAACACGACCGAGATCGTGGACACGATAGAGAGTGATGGAGGCGCTTACGCAGAGGTTGGCCCAGCTCGAGGAGCAACAGCGGCAGCAGCGTACGGTGATCGAGACTCAGCAGGCGCAGCTCACGGCGGCACAGAATGAGCTGGCAGCAGTGCGGGCCACAGGCAATGGCGCAGCAGCTCAGCAGCCACCAGGAGAAGTACGAGCTGGCGCACCGATCTCGTTGGTGGACCTGCGAGTTGGCAACAAGCCCGAGGTCTTCACGGGAGACGCTAAGGAGTGGAAGAACTGGTCGTTCAAGATGCGTCAGTACCTGTCGGCGCTAGACGAGACGCTGCACGCGGAGGTGCTCGACGTGGACGCGAACCCGACGAGAGAGCTCACGATGAACGACATGGCCGCCGAAGCCCAGAGGAGAGCCAGGCAGCTGGCGTTCATCCTCACCATGCACACGAAGGACGTAGCGTTGCAGATGGTCACGAAGCTACCAGATCCCAGCAACGGCTACGAGATCTGGCGGAGGTTCTTGGAGGAGTTCGAGCCGGCCCACAAGGGCCGCTTCAGGGCGATGCTGATGCAGATCCTCCAGTACCAGTTCACAGGTGACCGTGGACTAGCCATCGAGGAGTTCGAGAGGCTCGTCAGGCAGTACGAGGCGCAGTCTGGCGACATCCTCCAGGAGACCATCAAGGCGGCGGTGATCTCGAACAACCCTGAGGACCCTGAATGGAGGAGACACGTCGGCCTCAACGCGACGAGATTGCAGGACTACGCGTCGCTGAAGGACGAGTGGAAGGCGGTTCACCAAGCGGAGAGGCGTTGGGGTGTCGATGGCGACTCGGCTCCCATGGAGGTGGACGCGCTTACCTCGAAGGGCAAGGGCAAGGATGGCGGTAAAGGCAAGGGTAAGGATGGCGGCAGAGGCAAAGGCAAAGGAGATGGCAAGGGTAAGGACGGCGGCAGAGGCAAAGGTAAGGGAGATGGCAAAGACAAGAACAAAGGCGAGGCCAGCAAGAAGGAGAGGAAGTGTTTCTTCTGCAGAGAGAAGGGCCACGAGCGCAAGGATTGCCCGAAGTTCACCGCGTGGCTCGAGGAGAAGAAGAAGGCGGGACACGCTGGAGGCTCGGGGACGGCCGCGGCGCTCAACACGGTGCAGCAGGACGACGGCTGGGTGTTCATGGTTGACGAGGAGTTCGAGGGCGACGAGCTGTGCGAACTCATCATGGTCGACTCAGGCGCCTCGGCAAACGTATGTCCTCGAGACCACGTGCCCGAGAACGGCCTGCGAGAGGAAGCGCGTCCGAGGCGCATGACAACGGCGACTGGCGAGCTGATTGCGCAGCATGGGCGACGTCGGGTTTCATATGAGACGGAGTTCGGTAAGATCACGACGGACTACAGGGTGCTAGACGTGAAGAGGCCGATCTGGTCGCTGGGCGCGATGATCGAGTCGGGGTGCGACGCCTACTTCACGAAGAGCAAGTCGTGGATCGTCAAAGATGGCAAGGAGTTGGAGCTGATCAGGAAGGGCAACTTGTTCTACGCGATCGCTCGGCCTTCGAAGATCGGAGGCTCGAACGCGCTGGAGCTCAACCCTTTGACGCAGGCGGAGATCGAGCAGAGAGCGCTGGCCAGAGAGCACGCGGCGTTCGGGGCGGCTGGACCAGCAGCCGAGGCCACGCTTGCAGAAGATGGGGATCCAGCAGTTCGCATCAAAGTGCCGACAGGACCTGCCACGCCGACGGCAGAGGAACGGGCTCAACACGAGTCCGCGGGGCACGTACCCTACAGGAGCTGGTGCAGTCACTGCGTGGCGGCGAGGGCGGCGGACAAACCTCATCGACGAAGCGAGGACCCGACGGGCCTGAGCGCAGAGGAGGCAGCGATCCCACGCATCGAGTTTGACTTCGCGGAGATCGGACGAGAATCAGATGCAAGCCCTGGCATTCCGTCCCTCAACGGAGTAGACGTCGGGTCGGAGAGCTTGTCGGCGACTCTGTGCCCCAGCAAGGCCTTCAGCGAGTACCTGGTGGAGACGATCCTGGCGTTCGTGGACGCGCTGGGCCACAACGCGGTGCTGCTTCACTCGGACCAGGAGCCAGTGCTAGTGCAGTTGCTGAAGGCGGTGCAGAGCAAGAGGGTGAAGCGGACTCTGGTCAGGCATGGGCCGAGAGGCAGCCACCAGAGCCAGGGCAAGATAGAGGGCGCCAACAGGGTCATCAACGGCGTCCTGAGAGCGATCTGGATCAACATGGAGGAGCACATGGGCGAGAAGGTGTCGACCGACAGCATCCTGATCGCCTGGGGGGTCAGGCACGCGGCATGGAGCTTGACGAGGTTCCAGGTGAAGAGCGACGGCCGAACCCCCTACGTGCGGATCTTCGGCAAGGCCTACGGCGGGGAGGTGCTTCCCTTCGGCGAGCGCGTGATGTACAAGTACACGGCGGTGCCCAGCGGCAACCTGGACCAGAAGTGGGCGCACGGGGTGTGGGTCGGCAAGGCACCGCTGACGGACGAACACCTCGTTCTGACCGTGGACGGCGTGAAGAAAGCGAGATCGGTACATCGACTGCCAGTCGACGAGCGGTACGTAAAGGAGGAGCTGGCGAAGGTGAAGGGTCTGCCGTGGAACGGCACGGCATCGGATCTGAAGGCGCCGATCGTGTCGCAGCAGGACCAGGGGCCATCAGGGCACAGGAGGCTCTACCTGACGAGGGCGATCGTGCAGAAGTACGGGCCTACGCCTGGGTGCTCGGGCTGCGCGGGGCTGGGGCCGCATACCGAGGTGTGTCGAGCGAGGCTGGAGAAGATGGTGGCAGACGCGGCGGCAGGGCCGAGAGGCATCGCAGTCGGCACGCCGCTGGCGGCGAGACCAGACCCAGGGCCGCCCGCAGGCGCTGCAGAACCATCGTCGGCAGCGAGCGGCGACGCTCCCAGGACACCAGCTGGGGGCGACGGCAGCGGAGGAGTCGCGGCCGAGAACATGGAGGTTGACAGAGCGGACGCTTCGACACAGAGAGGTAGGCCCGCGGCGGTGGCCTTTCCGCAGGAGGCCCCCGAGCGCCCGACGGCGAAGGTGAGGTCTCAACCCCCTGTGGCGATCCCAGCCGTGGGAGGCGCAGGCACGGTCGTCGTCAGCGAGAGCGAGGCGAGGTCCAGCACAGACGACGTGATGATCGGGGGCCTGCACGTGATCGATGGCGTGGACGTGGTGGCGATGCTCATCCCAGAGGAGGACGAGTGGAGGCTCGCGGCGATGGACGACGGCAACTTCGAGACCACCACCGACGACAGCCAGAGCGACATGATCGGCGAGGTGAACTACGAGGACCCCGCGTCGGCGGAAGGGATCGTGGCGTACGACTCGAGGACTGGCGAGCAGCTAGACAGCGAAGAGGTGCGCAAAGGGAGGTCCAAGGAGCTGCGCGACCTGGCGGAGTTCGAGGTGAAGGTCGAGGTGGACGAGTCCGAGATGATCAGCAAGCCAGGGAAGAAGATCTGGTCGAAGTGGGTGGAGACGCGGAAGGACCCGAACAGCGCCGAGGTCAGGAGCAGGCTGGTCGCAACCGAGATCAACACAGGCGAGGTTAGGACGGACTGCTTCGCTGCGACGCCGCCGTTGAAGTTCGTGAGACTGATACTGGCGTGGGCGGCGAGTTACAGTCCCAGAAGGAACAGCGCGGGGGTCAAGATGATCCTGTTGCTGTTTGACATCTCTGTGGCGTTCTTCCACGGCCTGGTGCGGAAGGTCCTGTACGTGGTACCGCCGAAGGACCTGCGCAAGAAGGGCAAGGTGTGGAGGCTGCTTCGGAGCCTATATGGAACGAGGGACGCGAGCCAGGTGTTCCAGACGTACGTGGCGGACAACCTGAGCGAGCACGGCTTCGACAGGAACGCGGTGGTCCCGTGCTTGTACTGGAGTAGCGAGCTGGAGGCGCTGGGGGTTCACTGGGGCGATGACTTCATCTACGCCCTGCCGAACGACAGCGCCGACGACCTCGAGCAGCTGATGAGGGAAGTGTTCAAGGTGAAGATCTGCGAGCGCGTGGGGCCCAACTGCAAGTCCAGTGCGGCGTTTCTGCACAGGACGCTTTCATGGAGTTCGAAGGGTTTCACCTGGGCGCATGACCCGACTCACACCGTGGCGATGGCCAAGGCTTTCGGCTTCGACGGGCAGACACGCTTAGACCAGGAGAAGTGGGTCGTGACGGTCGCGCCGGGCTCCAAGACGGTGGGCAAGACTCGTGATGCTGCAGACCCCCTTGACGAAGAAGGAGCAGCACTATACCGAGCACTCGTGGGGACGGCGCTCTATGTCGGCCAAGACCGTCCCGAGGCGCAGTACGCGACAAAGGAAGTCGCTCGCCACATGTCGACGCCAACGAGATCGGCGTGGTGTGCCCTCAAGCGATTGTGCAAGTACTATTCGGAGGTGCCGTTGCTCGTGTGGGAGTTCAACTACCAGAAGATGCCAGAGGACGTGAGAGTGGTCACGGACGCGAACTGGGCTGGCGAGCTGGAGGCATTGCGTTCTACCTCGGCTGGCTGGGTATACTTCGGAGGCCACCTGCTCGAAGCCTATTCCTCGACGCAGCAGATAGTGGCCTTATCGACGGCGGAGAGCGAGTACATATCAATAACAAAAGGAGCTGCACATGCATTGGAGGTCAGGAGCGCGCTCGCCGAGTACGGCTGGGTCAAGAAGGTGATCTGCGAGGCGGACTCGTCAGCTGGACGGTCGATGGCCACAAGACGTGGCGTGGGTCGAGTGCGTTTGCGGGGAGGTCCGGCCGGTGTGACGAGGGCGGCTGGGTGGTGGGGGGGTTGTGTGGTTGCGTGGGGGTGTGGGGGGTTGGGGGTTTTGGTTGGGTTGTGTTGGGGGGATGTGTTTGTGGTTTGTGGTTGAAATGTGGTAGTTTGTATATGTTTTCTTTGGTGTTTTTTGTTTGTTCGTTGTGTTAAATCTAAAATGATCCCAGGGCCTCGTGTCATCTCCCTCCCTCTTCTATCATGTGTGGTTGCTTTTGTTGTTGTTTGATGTGTTGTTTTGTGTTCTGTGTTTTGTTTTGTGGTTTTGTTTGTGTTTGTTGTTGGTGTGCTGTTTTTCTGTTGTGGCTACAAGAGTTGTGCGCAGACGGCACGATCGAGATGCGCGCGAAGCCTGGGGAGTCCAACGAGGCGGACCTGGGCACCAAGATGGTCGACATACAGAGGGTGACCAAGTTGATGAAGACTACGTCGCTGCGGCCTCCTGGGGGCTGGGGCTGCTGGGTTGTGGCAGCGGCACTGGAGAAGGCGACTGCAGCAAACGACTGCAGCGTCGACTTGGTCAAGTACGACGGGGAGATGGATCGGACCAGCAGGAGTGTCTTCGAGAGCTGGGTGCTGGTAGCCCTCATCGGCATGGGCGTGCTCTCGTTGATCCTGGGGCTCGCGTGTGGCTATGCCGTGGGAAGGTGCTGCTCGCCGAGGAGCGCCACTGGCGAACGGCGCAATGTGGAGTCCACGCAGACGGAGGAGCTCGAGATCATTCCGTACTGGGAGTGGCTGCTGAACGACCTGCAGAAGGAGCTGCACTCCAGGGGCGTGAAGGCGATCCCGAAGCTGAAGGGCCACTGCATCCAGAAGCTGTTGGAGATCGACCAGGTGCGCCTGGTGAGGCCACAGCACTGGCCGCGGGTCAAGAGAGTGAGGCAGTTTTGAACGTGGATTCGCGCCGATGGCACTTCTCGGGGCGTTTAAGTCCTGGCCAGGCCTGCAAAGCAGATCAGGCAGCATCGGTGCGTTTCAGAGTGCGTGCGCCTTGAGCACGCGAGGATTGCAACCTGACAGATGCCGAGTCGACTTGCGATTGAGCATGCGCGAGTCGAGAGGAGGTGCGGCGATTTCAGGGGTGTCAGGTGCAATGTAGTCCAACCCTGGCTGACACATTAGGGTCCTGCATGGTAGTATGATGTTGTAGCGAGCTGC